>CM062518.1:2258000-2858000 GCA_031439585.1 Pterocarpus macrocarpus
AGTTCCCCCCAAAGATGACAAGAACAAATGATGCAAATTCCACAAGAATTATGGTCACACTATAAATGATTGCACCATCTTAAGAGACCAAATTAAGTGCTTGGTCGGGTAGGGATTGCTAGACAAATACATAGCTTGGCAGAAAAGCAACTACAGCAAAGACAAAGACACAAGAAAGAAATGATGAAGGAGCTATAGCTGAAGGGAGCAAACGCCAAAGACGAGTGATGAAGAAGATGTTAGAAACTAGTAACCACAAGAGGTCAGAGGCATAATTAACTATATCATTGGAGGATTCACCGGAGGAGAAGAAACAAGCTCGGTAAGAAAGAGACATCTCCGAGCTATCATGTATGTAGAATCAAATCCTCCTCAACCACCCAAAACACCAAACCTGGTAATATCAATCTCTGATATCGATTTCAAGGGTACTGATCAGAATCTACATGATCCCATGGTTATCTCTGTGGTTATAGGAAATTACATAGTCCGAAAGGTGCTAGTAGATCAAGGAAGCTCGAATAACCTCCTGTACACTTCCACACTACAGAAAATGCAAATACTTGAATATAGTCTTAGTCCATACCATGGAGACTTGGTGGGATTTTCTGGAAAGTAGGTTAATGTTCTAGGACTTGCCGAATTAAGGACCATTTTCCAAACTGAGCCGAACATCAAAACCATTGGTGTTTGGTACTTGGTTATTGATTCCCAAGCTCTGTACCACATGATGCTAGGGAGATCCTCCTTGAATACCTTGGGAATTGTGGTGTCAACTTCGCACTTGGCACAAAAAATCCCATTTTCACCAATTGAAGTTAGGGTCATGCATGCCGACTAGAAAGAAGCTCGGTAATGTTACAACCAGTCATTAAAGAAAAAGGGAGAGAAACAAGGAAAAGGTAGAGCACAAGAAGCCGACATAGTTGAAGTTGACCAATCCAGAAAGATGAACATGAAGGATTTGGATCATAGAAAAGAAGGATAGGTGAGACTTGAGCACAATGACGAGTTCCAGAAAATCCAAATTGGAACAACGGCCCAGAAGTTCACATTCATTAGGCAAAAATTACCTAAGGCTATGATGGCCAAGCTCATAAAGCTGCTACAAAGAAACTTAGACCTTTTTGCCTGGGCACCTCAGGACATGCCTAGAATTGACTCGGCAATTATTTGCCATAAATTAGCAATAGATCTGAAGGTCTGGCCTATGTCATAGAAGAAAAGGAAACCGAGTATGGAAAAATAGAAGGCGGTAACCTAAGAAACGGCAAAGCTATCTAAAGCTGGGTTCACAAAGGAAATACACTTCACAACCTGGATAGCCAACATAGTTATGGTCCCTAAATCTTCGGGAAAATGGAGAATATGTGTGGATTTCACATACCTAAACAAGGTGTGCCTTAAAGATGCCTACCCACTGCCGAGCTTTGACAAACTGGTTGACCTCGAAGGCAAGATTCCTCAGCTTCATGGATGCATATTCTAGCTACAACCAGATTAAGATGCATCCCATGGACGAGCAAAAAACTGCACTTATAATGGAAAATGAACTTACTGTTATAAAGTAATGCCATTTGGTTTGAAGAATGCTGGAGCTACCTACCAAAGACTTATGAATTTGGTTTTTGCTAGTCAAATTGGAAAAATTATGGAAGTCTATGTGGATGATATGGTTGCCAAAATAACTAGCAACGGAGACCATTGTAGGTACCTACAAGAGATCTTCACTTAGATAAGGAAGTTCAGCATGCGCCTGAAGCCGGAAAAATGCACATTTAGAGTTCAAGGTGGAAAGTTCCTTGGATTTTTACTTACTAGCCAAGGAATAGAGGCCAATCCGGAAAAGTGCCAAGCAATACTAGAGATGAGGAGTTCAAGTACACTAAAAGAGGTATAGTAGTTAACAAGACATGTTGCAGCCTTATCCAAGTTCTTAGCAAGGTCAACTGAAAGAACACACCCATTCTTTCGATTTTTGAATAAGCAAGTAGATTTCAAATGGATGCAAGACTGTGAGAGAGCCTTCCAAGATCTAAAGAAGTTCTTAGTAGAACCCCCGATGCCAAGCAAACATAGGGACAAGGAGCCTTTTTACATATACTTATCAGTAATCGAGAAAGCCATTAGCTCAGTACTGTTGAGAGAAGAGGAAAAACAGCAGAAGCCGGTATATTACGTCAACAAAGCATTACAAGGGGCCTAGGTAAGATACTAGAAAATTGAAAAGTTAGCATTTGCATTGGTGATTAATGTTAGGAGGTTGCGGCCCTACTTTTAGAGCCACCATATCATCGTGTTGACCGAGCACCCCATCCGGCAAGTAATAAGGAAGCTTGACTCGCCAAGAAAATGATAGCCCGGTCAATCGAACTTTCTGAGTTTAGCCTGGACTATAGACCTCGGGGGCCAATAAAAGCTCAAGTACTTACTGATTTTATTGTGAAACTATAACCATCTATCACCAATGAAAAAGAAAAGTGGACATGGAAGTTATATGTGGACAAATCATACAACAACAAGGGAAGTAAAGCTAGAATAATCCTAGAAGATCAGAGTGAGGTATCCATCAAACAATCTTTGAGATTCATGTTTAAAGCTAGTAACAACCATGCCAAATATGAAGCACTATCAGCCGATTTAAGACTGGCAAAGGAGTTGGGAATTTGAAGCCCACTCATCAAAGGAGACCCTAAGCTGGTGATCGGCCAAGTTCAAGGAGAATTTCAAGCCAAGGAACCCTAGTTGCTACAATATCTAGCCAAGCAGAGATTTTGAAGATTGCATCATGGAGTACATCCCGAGGAAGCAAAATGCCTGAGCTGATCTATTGTCAAAACTAGCAAGCACAAGAATAGTAACAAATAACAAATCTGTCATTCATGAAGTAGTTAAGGAACCGAGCATATCTATGGCATTTGCCTTCAATATATGCTCCACAAAGTAGGAGAAAAACTGGCAACAACCCATCATGGAGTATCCAACCACAGGAAAGCTACCTAAAGGAGAGAAGGAAGCCAAAGCAATGAAGGAACGATGAGCTTTTACACAATTATGACAGGCATGCTATACTACCTAGGATATTCTTCGCCATTACTAAAATGTGTAAGTGGAGAACGCACCTGAGCAATAATAAAAGAAGTGCATGATGGCATATGTGGAAACCATGCCAAGAGCAAGGCCCTAATAGCCAAAATACTTCGAGCTGATTATTTTTGGTCTACTATGAAACTGGATTATTTGAAATTTGTAAGAAAGTGCGACAAATGCCAGAGATTTGGAGGGCTGAAGCACATGCCTTCTGACAAGTTGCATTGCTCGAAGGTGAGTTGGCCTTTTTACAAATAGGGAATAGACATCCTCAGCCTATTTCCATTAGCACCCGAGCAGTTGAAATATTTAGTAGTCGTTATTGACTGTTTCACCAAATGGATTGAGGCTAAATCCTTGCCGACAATCACCACGAAGAAGTAAAGAAGTTTGTGCGGAAAAAGGATAATATGCAAGTATGGAATTCCTCGCTAACTGATCAATGACAACGGAACCCAGTTTACATACTAGAGGTTTGAGGATTTATGAAGGAAATTGGAAATCACACAGCTTTTCTCATCAGTAGAATACCTATAGACCAATAGGTTGGCAGAAGCCATAAACAAAATGATTCTGATAAGAGTGAAGAAGAGATTAGAAAAGGCTAAAGGCCTATGGGCTAATGAGTTGCATGCAGTGTTATGGGCCTACCACACTACTCCCCACTCATTGACCCAAGAAACACCTTACAAATTAGTGTTTGGTGCCGATGCAGTAATACCCATCTAACTCTCGGAGCCCAGCTCGAGGATAATTACTATGGCTGAAAAATCAAATGAGGATGCACGAAGAGCTGAGCTAGACCTAGTAGAAGAAGTCAGCAAAAAAGCTAGGATAAATGAGGAATCCATTAAGAAACAAATGGCAAGAAAATACAATAGAAAGGTCCACCTGCAAGAGTTTGAGGAAGGAGACCTAATCCTAAGGAATGTAGAACTTGTCTAGAAGTCCCAAGGAGAAGAAAAGTTGGCACCAAACTGGAAAGGGTCGTGTTGAGTCATTCGGAAGATTGAAAGTATAGCATACAAGATAGTCGAAGTAGAAGGAAATGAACTATCGAGGATGTGGAATATGTCCTCGCTTCGAAAGTACTATAGCAAGAAATCCTTAAATTATGTGGGTGGTTGCACTCTTTTTCCTCTTATGCATTTTTTGCCATAGGGTTTTTTATGCATAAGAGGTTTTAATGAGGCATGACCCACAGAAGTCAAGCACTTGCATGTCTCAGTGGTAAGAATCCAAATGGGCATTGCCCAAATGGCTCAATATTGTAGATATTTCATTTAGTAAAGTTTATTTGAATTACTTGAATACTTTGTCATGGAATTACGCTACGAAAAGAAGATGTAGGAACTACCTGAATAAATAGAAAATAAGTCCAAGAGTGGACTTAAACTCCTTGCTTGTAGGCAAGGACCCGAAATATTAAATAAAAATAGAAAATAAGTCCAAGAGAGGATTTAAACTCCTCACTTGTAGGCGAGGACCCATAAAATTAAATGGAAAAAGGAGAATAAGTCCATGAGCGAACTTAAATTCCTCGCTTGTAGGCAAAGACTCAGAAAATTAAATGGAAAAAGGAGAATAAGTCCAAGAGTAGACACCTGAAAAATTAAATGTAAATGAAAAATAAGTCCGGGAGAGGACTTAAAATCCTTACTTGTAGGTGAGGACAAAGAATAATCAAACGGAGGATGGAGAATAGGTCCAAGAAAGGATTTAAATTCCTCACCTATAGACTAGGATCTCGGAAGTTGATTCCAGTAAAGGAGAATAGTGATAAGCCTTGAAAATGGCTTACAATCCACAAAGAGATACTTGGAATTCAAATCGGGAATAGAATTGGAAAACTTTCTTAATTGACAAAGCTGTAATTTTCGAATTAGTTAAGCATGGAAAATTACTTGATAGCAAAATTTGAGATACTCAATGAAAAGAAGCACATTGAGAGAAAGAAACCACCATCTAGCCTAGAATCACTTGTATTGGAGCAAAGTTTCATTCACAAAACAAGGAAATATTCATTAAAAAATTTACACAAAAAGGAAAGGAAAATATCATTCAATTACAAGGAAAATGAAAAATAGGAGAAGGTAGGAGAGTCATCCACTTGCTCCTCGTTAGGAGCCTTCAGTTGATGATCACCCGCAGCGGCATCAACCTTGGGGGGAAGCTTGTTCACCAATTTTCCATCCTAAATCTCCTTGAAATAGTCGCAGGAGGAGATGTTCAAATGAGCATAAAGGAATGTGGCTTGCTTCAGGGCTTCATCAAAACCCTTAGCATATGGCTTGGCCACCTCCTTTTCAAGATCATTAGTATATTGGGTCTTAGTAAGCAGCTCCTTCAGCTTCACCACCTCTGTAGCATAGAAGCCTTCATGCTCCTTGAACTTCTTCTCTAGAGAAGCGACCTTATCTTTGAGCTCTTTCTCCTGAGCCTCCCATCTTTTTACCTAGCCATGTACTTCTCCTCGGCTTTTTTCACCTTTGCCTCCAAACATGAGACTCTCTGAGCTTTACGAGTTCTTCCTTGATCTCAACAATAGTCTTTTCCTCGGAAGGCTCCTTAAGCTTTATATGGCAAGTTATCGAAGCTACATTAATAAAGTCTAGGCACTCAACCTCAAATGAGGTAAAAGGAAGCCTAACACCTAGGGTGGAAAAAAAGACGCTGTAAACAAAAAAGAAACGAGTTCTTTATCATCGAAAACCTTGGCTATATGATAAGCTCGTTTGCTAAGTTTGCATGGAAGGCACTCAACAAAATGTTCTTGTTCAGGATGAGCTACCTTATAGTCCCTAAGAAAATGATCTAGTATTTGCTGATCGGAATAAAGGGATTAGGAATTCTCGACCTCATCTACAACCTAGAAGTAATAGTCTGAGGACTTTTTCTTCTTGGAAGAACCTCCAACATTTTTAATGGTCCTATGAAAGTCCTTTTCCATCTTTGACAATGAATGAATTGAGGGCTCAAGATAATCTCTAAAAATGAAAAGAAAAACTAGTGAATGGACAAAGAAGAAAGGAGACCAATCATCTACTATCCTAAGATTCCCAACAGAAAATCACAAGAAAGAAACACAAAGAATGAGAATAAAAAAAAAAGCATAAGAAACTTACTGTAAAATTCCTAGGAGAAGAGAAAAAACGCCAAAATGATGGAACCAAAGAAGGTTTCCAATAGAAGAAGATTACAGTAAGCAGAGAAAATGCAAAAAGAGAAATTTGAAGTTTCAAAAATGTGAAATAAGTGCATAAAGAAAAACTAAAGGAAGGGGAATTAAAACCCACTTTCAAGGCATTAGAGATAATCTTGTGGAGTATAAGGTTTCCTACCATTAAGAATAAATATCCACTGTTGAGGGAATCAACGGTCACGGGGATAGATCTAATGGCCAAAATTCAAAGCAGGAATTATAATGATTATTATGCAGTAACGACATGATAATGGGGGCTTCACAATATGACACGTGTTCACTCATGTTCTCCCATAAGCTGAGAAAGAATTAGAACGTTTCTAGAAAATTGTCAATAGTATAAGCTCGGAATACAAGCTCGGGAGTAAAAGCCAGGAAACTTAAGCTCGACCATTAAACTTGAGGATTGGAGTTATGAGTATAAGCTCGGATTGTTATCATTGATAACAATTGAGCTTGGGGGCTGTGGATCGAACAAATTCACTGGCCCTTAGAGCTCGATTCAAAGGAACTCGAAAACGGCTTTTCTAGAAGGAATTCCCTCCAGATAAGTTCAAACCGAATCAGTGCATGAAAGTAGTTAACCCGTTAAAGGTAGTTACTGAGCATGGAGGAACCCCACACTAATAGGAGGATAAGAAACCACTATAGAAGTGGGGGAATACACACTCAGAGTTGGAATATAAAAGGGGGGCTCGTGGAGAGCTAGAGGAAAGAAACTAATTCTTCTTACTCACACTTGAGTAGAATAGAGTTTTGACTTGAGCATCGGAGTCCCTTGCAGGTCCCCCATCGGAGGAGTATGCGAAGAGCTTGGTTTTTCTATAGACATCATCGAATGCCCTCAGAAAATAGGAATATATATATTTGTATATATATATATGTGTGTGTGTGTGTGTGTGTGTGTGTGTGTGTATGTATGTATAAAAGAAAGAATCATAATTAATCATGATATCATATTACAATATTTTTAGATATACATAAATGTCAAACTACCAATTTTTATTACTTTCTAAAACCCCTCCCAAAAAACATGGAGCATTCTTAATATATATCATGTGTATTTTTATTTCTATACCCTTCTAAGAGAACATGAGGCAATATTTCTATTGATATTTCAAAAAATTTTCTAAATAAACTTGGATTTTTTAGCTTTTGAATTCATTTTTGGTCCATCAAATAATTGGAAAAAAAAAGTACTAGACCATGTCTTGACCATATCTGAACCGTGTCCATGTGATATCCGAGCCATGTCTAGCTGTGTCCAAGCCAAAAAATAATATTTTTTAAATGGGACACATAAGACTATGTGTTGGACACCTGTCATACTGATATCCAATGTGCGTCGGTGTCCCATTTGTATCGCACAGATGAACACACTATCAAATTGGTGTGTTTGTACCTCATAGTTAATAGTCATGTACATATGGTACAATGGAGAATGAATGACCAAATCATGATAGGAACTCATTTACAAAAGTTTAAAAATATAAGAATTCAATTGAAGACTTTTAAAGTATATGAACTTATTTAAAAACACATTAATAAACTATACGGACTCATAAGTTAATTTAAGCTAAAATAAATATTATCCATTAAATACTACTATAATTGTTAGGTATTATTGTATTATGTCTAATATGGGTTGGTGGATGATGAGCCAAGGAGTCAAGATTTAACATATCTATATTGGCACAATTTTTCGGGACCAAAAATGTAAACAAAATCCTCATTAACAAATAAAGAACTTAATAAGAGGGAAATGGATTACTTATTAAATAGCCACTTTTTACTGTAAATACATAACTCATTAAAGTATGCATTTATTTATTTTATTATTTATTCTTCTAGTACAAATTTTATTGATAAGACAATGGAGACAGCTCCTTACATAAATATAATACAGCTCCTTTGTTACTTTTATTAGCAGCATGAATATTTTCTTAATTTCTCAGTCTTTTCATTCTACTGTTTAATATATAGAGTGCAATTTTTGAAAATTTTATTTTAGAAGTTTCTCTTTTTATTTATGAAAAAGTAATCAAAGAAATTTTTTGTCTTTTAAGTTTTTTTTTTTAATTTTATCTATTTATATCAATTGTTTATATATGTCTTTTAATTAAAATGTTTTTTTTTTTAAATTAAACAAATAAACATGATCATGGTATGATATCATAACTTTTATATTTAACATTATGTTGCGTTGATAGGTAATGAGAAAAATAGAAAGTAAATGATATGAAAAAGAATAAGTTCCCTTAGTTAGGAGTTTAAAAATAACTAGGAAATGAAGGGAACACAGGAACCTTTTCCCCTTATGAATAGAAAAATTTTGTGTTGTGAATGTTGTTCGTCTTTCAAGCTGTGCTGGTTGAATGAATAGAAGCTGCCAATTGTTATGGTTAATAGTTGACAAAGAAACAAAGACTAAAGTATGAATATATTGGACCATTTGCAAGTATTTGAAAGGTCTACCAGTGAGTCCAAATTTAAAGTATTCGCCGTATAAGCCGCTGCTTACAACCCATTTAAAGTATTTTAAAAGAACATAAAGAATTTTTGCACAAAATTAAAACAAAGGAAAATACAACAAAAAAAGATACATATTAATTTGGATCAGACTGGCTTGTTGGTTAACCATTTGCAGGGCCTTTAAGAATGGATCGCAATCTCAGTGGGAACCTTCCGAAACTTGAATTGAACCCATATGCGTGGACAAATATGCTGAATATGATCTACATAGATATGCCAGTGGGCACTGGATTTTCTTACTCAAAAACACAAGAAGGCTACTATAGCAGTGACATACTATGGGTGGAGCATACATATGCTTTTTTACAAAAGGTGGATTGTTATTCTACTTTGACAGTTTGTAATGTCCATGATTTCTTGTTGATTTACTCTCAATGTGAAAATTTGCACCACTCTCCAATTATGTGTTTTACATCACAAAAATTGTTTGACTTTTTATTCATACATGTAGTTGTTATCATACTTAAAATGTTTTAATAATGTTATAATACATGTCACTTGATTACGTAGATGATACTGTAAAACATATTTTATAATTAAATAACAAATTTTAATGTGTAATATATGCATCTAAGTAAAATGGCACCAAACATTCTTTTGAATCAATGAATGCATTCGCTTTTTTTTTTAGTTGGTTGATTATTTATGCTAGATTCAAGAGATATTCTACAGTTTGAAAATAAGAAATTATAATACAACAGTGTATAATGAAGTCTAAATATAATTTTTTTTTTTTACATGCAAATTTTCACTCAATCCAAGCATAGCTTAAATTTTGGAATTTGGAATGGTATTTGATTTGGATAAAAGTTTTGATCATTTAGCATTTGAAAATTGTGGTAGCATCAATTATATTGAATTGTAAACATTGATTAGTTTCAACTTTCAATGCAGTGGTTTATTGATCATCCAGAGTTTAGCTCAAATCCATTTTACATTGGTGGTGGCTCATATTCAGGATTACCTACTGCCCCTCTTGTTCAAAAAGTATATGAAGGTTGGTAAACAATTTTAATTTGATTGTCTAAATTTGGCCTTGACCCCAAACTTTTGTTTTAATTTTCTTTAATGCTTTATCGAATGGCAGGTTACGTAGCAAAACGCATGCCACTCATGAATATCAAAGTACAGAAGATCACAATAACATCAATTTTTTTTGGAATATCTTTGTCCTTATGCTAGATATTTTTTACTAAAATACTATATATCACTAAATATCTCATTTAATATTAGGGTTATGTGATTGCAAGCCCAGCGGTTGATATGTATCAGGACCAGAACATGAAAGTCTTATATGCATACCATATGACTCTTATACCAGGAGAACTCTATGAGGTTATTTTGTCATCATTGTCTAGTTCCCCATTTGTTGAAAATTTATCAATTTTTATGCAACACAACTAAGTTCTTCATTTTCTTCCTTTGTATTTGGTTATTGACTTGACTTTACCTTCATATGTTTATACTTAACCAACATTATATGCCTAAAAAGCTCGAAAACATTTTTGCAGTCAATGAAAGAAAATTGTGGCGGTAATTATGTAAACATTGACCCAGAAAACACAAAGTGTGTCTTAGATTATGAATCTTACTCCGAGGTTAGTATAATACTGCAATTTTAGTTGTGCATTTATTCAGTCTACTCATAGTGAGTTTTGCATAAGATGAAAAGTAATCAAGTAATCCATGGATTTGCAGCTAGTTCGTTATATAAACCCACAACAAATTTTGGAACCTCTTTGTATTACAACACCTGCTGTGAACCAAGAAATTCTACAATCAGTTCAAGGTCATGCAGAATTTTGGTGTAGAGTTAAGTAAATTTACCTGACTTTTTCTCAACTTGCTTGTAGCTGAAGGAGATGGTAGTTAAAGCTCTTTGTGAAGAATGAGAGAAAAATTACGAATGTCAGTCATATTTTATAGAAATAGATGGGGAAAAATAATCCTTTTATATGAAGTAAATATCTTTTAACTTAGAAAATTTTTAAAATAAAAGGAATAAGATAATAAATTATCATGAGACCTTTCCCTTATCTTTTATAAATTGAAAATGAAAAAATTACCTTTTATATATATATATATATATATATATATATATATATATATTACTTAACTAAAAATGCTTAAAATATATATTATTATTACTTGATTAATCTTTTGATTTTTTCTCCATCTCACTTATAAAACTAAGTGTAAAGTCAAAGAAAACATAATTAATAATTAATATTTTATTAATTTTCAAACTATAGATAAAAATATAGCTATTTTTTTTTTAAGAGACAGATAAAACTTGACAAACTAAAAAATTAATGGTTTATTGCGTTTTAAAATAGGAACCACTTATAAATGGATTTGAATCTAATGTAGTTACAGAAATCATTAGTCTGACAAAAAAATCATTCTTAAGACTAAATAGTAAAGCTAACTTGACGATATTAACTTTCTTTTAGAGTTATGATCACATCCTCATTGACATATGGGCAAATGATGAGAATGTGAGGACTGCCCTTCACATAAGAGAGGTAATGCTGCTTTGGGTCATTTATATTTTAAGGACTACTTAATGAAATTAATTGAACTTGTTCATGGAGCTAAACATTTATTCAACAATGCTATCTAAATAGGGCACTAAGGGGGAGTTCTTAAGATGCAACAAGACTTTGGCATACACAACGCAACGGCCAAACGTCGTTGAATATTATCGAAATTTGACCAAGGCCAGTATCCAAGCTCTCGTTTATTGGTAAACTTCCTACGCTCTTAATTATTATTATTTTTTCGGTACAGATGGAAATTTAATTTCTTAGTCTCTCTCTTACTATGTGTATGTTATTTAATAATACGATTATTTTATTGAAATTCATTTATTGAATCATACTAGGATTTGAAATGTTATGGCTATTAGCATATCACACTAAATTTTGAGCTTGCAATTGCAGTTCTGATCTTGACATGGCGCTGCCACACCTTGGTACGCAATATTGGATAAAGTCACTGAACCTAAGCATACATGACAAGTGGCACGCATGGTTTGTTGATGGTCAAGTGGCCGGGTAATTAAGTTATAATTTTAGTAAGCAAAATGCTAAGATACACACTTGTATGAAGTAGGCCTCTTTCTATATGAATGAGTTTACTTGGGTCAAGAACTAATGCATTTGTGCACCTAAGTTCTCTTGAATTAGATTGAAGACCTACATAATAGAGTAACATATTGCTCTTTTGATGAATAAATACTAATTTTAAGATTAGTTTAGTCTACTTTATCTAAAGTAAGTTGAAAATATTTGAGATAAAATTTATATGATAAACTCATCAATTAAGTTCTCATAATTAATTATAACATAATATTCACCTAGGAAATTCAATGATTGATTATATCCACACAAAAATTACTATAACATGCTTACAGTTTCATAAAGTTAGGGATTTAATTTTAATACGTTATTAATATATCATTTTTTTATACAGTCACTTACTTATATATAACCATATCATTAAAATTACCTAACTTTTACTACAACTTTCTCAAAAGTAATATGAAAAAAAAGATATGACTGACTAGCAATTGAAATATTTTACACTAACTATATATCAAAATTAATCTCTAAATTTATTATGGGTATCTACTAGTAAATATGTTTATTTTATTAATACTACAATTCCTCTAATATGATAAGCTATGCTTAGACTCTCAATTATTCTTCACAACTTTCATAGTTCAGAATTTTGTATCTTCTTTTTTGGTGAATAAAGTAATTTTGTGCACATTACATTAATTACATGCTTCATTTAATGTTTCACACAGATTTACAGAAATTTACAAAATGAAAGAAGACCACTACTTAACATATGTGACTGTGAAGGCAAGAACGATTCTTAACTTTATAATGCTATTTTAAGTTATTTTTGTCAAGTTAATTAGAAATTTGCTTTTCGGAAAAAAAAAAAAAGCACTTTACCCTTATATCTTAAAAAAGTACAAATCAATTTCCTGAATTTTTTTGAATGTTCAAATTTATTCTTTTGGTAATTTTTCTATCAATTGTTAACAAAAATAGCACATATTTAAGATTGTTTAAGGGATCAATTTGTACATGACTCAAAGCAATAGGATGTAATATATTTATTTTAATTTAAATGAATATTTATCAAAATTCAGGAGGTTGATTTATATCTTTTTAAAATATAAAAATTAAAGTACATATAACCTATAATTCAGGGGATAAAATGCTTTTTTCTCTTTGATTTTGGTAACACATAATTAGCAAATTTATTTCTCTATAAATAATTTGTTTTAGTTATTCTTTGTAAATAAACTTGATTATATATTTATGACTCCAATGAAATGCAGGGCGCTGGACATGTGGCCCAAACATTCAAGCCGAAGGAAGTTTACCATATGATTGATAGGTGGTTTTCATTTTCTCTCATCTAAGGTTATGCTTCTATTTGAAGAAATATTTTACTCTAATAAACTATATATAAACAAAATATTAAAGTTCGTTTTGCCATAAACATTTTTTAAGTGATTATTTTGAGTCATTTTATGACAGCGTGCATGACATCGTCTAATCCCACTTAATGGGCCGGGATTTTGCGTACTTGTAATCTCATCACTGTTCAAATCTATGCTTATAAATCGATGCATAAATTTATGTAAATTTTTTATATTAATTTTAGACATTGTTTAATTAAATTTTTTTATAGGAAATTATAATAAAAAATTAATATGCAAAAGAAATTTTAAAAAAATTGATTCTCCTAATTTAAATACACTAACATGTTAGCATATTTACTCTAGTCCATCACACTAAAATTTTAAAATTCAATTTACAAAATTGGTCATTGTCCGCATTAAGAAGACTATGAAAAAGATTTTTTATTTTAAAAAACATTACATTGGATGCAAATTGTATAAATGCTAAACAATTAAAAATGATAACTTGATAACAACAAAGATGCAATTAACTTGAGCAAAATTAAGAGACAAGGATAATGAGATAAATCAAAGGATGAATAGCTAGACTAAGGAAGCAAACTCATTAAAAGAATCCAACCATGTTTTTTTTTTGTATCTTTTATATTTTCGATTATTTTATGTTTTTTATTTATTATATTTTTGGTAAAGTAAAATTAAAAAACAAACTTGACATAAGAAAGACACTAAAAGAAATAAAAGCATTTATAAAACATTCTTCTTAAAACAAAATCCACTCTTGCATGGAGTTCAAGTTAACACCAGGTTATCCAATAAATCTATATGATTCAATAATGGTGAAGAAAGCACTGACTACTCAATCACTATCACCGATTATTGCATAGATAAAAATGCTGTATGAAAAGGTTTTATTTATTTGAAAAAGGAAATATTTTGATTTTTTTTTATGAAGACAAATTGTGAAATAAGTTAGACAACACAAAATGATAATTCGATTAGGCAAGCAAGCAATTAAATTCTAGGCTAACGAGATAAATTTTTTGATATATTGATAGTAATAAAATTTGAATTTGTGGCCTCGGATAAATTATCCAAACCCCTCATTAATAACCTATTTCTAGTGGCTTTAGTCTAAGCTAATGAGATAATTTAAGAGGAAAGAACTAAGTTAAAGGATTAAACTCATTGAGATAATTAAACTCACTTTTTTTATTTTATCCTTTTTAGTTTTTAATTTTCATATTACTTCCCCCATTTTTTAAAAAATAACATAAATTAGACTAAGCATAAATTCATCTTTCGGCCCTAACATATCCGGAAAGTGAATGTACAATAATCAGCCCATGCAAAAACAAAACAAAATAAATAGACAACCTAACCTAATTTCCAAAAACAATTGCCCAGCACACCAAAAGTTCATAATCACAGGAAAAAGAAACTTCAAAACAACTCATCCAAACCCATCCCCCAAAAAAACAACTCATCAAATAAATAAAAAGAAGAAGCCTTAAAAATTCCAAAAATTCTTACGTGATTATGAAATATTAAGTTTGATATCTATAAAATGATATTTTACCTTTAACAACCCACACATCTAATTATGAAGTATCATTATATAAGGAAAAATGATATTTGTACGTGTAGAATGGATGCATTGCAGACACATTACCAACTTCAATTTTAATTACCAATTTTTTAAACTAAAGTTATCAACTTTTTATTGAGTTCTTAACCGGTTGCGTGCAAAATATCATGTAAATATATCTTTGCAATTGGTTAAGTAACTTAGTCTTATAAGTTGATAATGCATCCATAATATGTCCATTTTGCATGTTCATATATCATTACTCTTATATAAGAGCACGTTCAACTTAATGCCCCATGACTCCCCAAGAATTTCTCCTTAAAATCCGAATTTGATGTACATCAAAGTTGGAGATGCGGCTCACGAGTAGCGCCCGGTGATGGATGATGCGGCAGGGTGACAATAGTCGGCGACACAGATGTGGTAGCTCAACTGCTTCACAGTTTGTGAAGTGAAGGCTTCACGGTGGTGGGGCCTAAACAACAGTGTGGGGAAGAGTTAGGGTGAGTGCGCACAAGTGACGGAAATATGGATGAGGTGCGATAAAGATGGCGGCTGATTGCGACCTTTGCGTGGTAGTTGAGTAGAAGCACACTGCTTGACATAAAGAAGGCCCGCGATTGCAACGTCAATGACATGGCAAGGCCGACAGTCGATGAATAATGGTGTGGTTACTATGCTGGTTGAGACGCAAGGTGGTAGGAGTGGAGGACAGGGGCAGTTTTTATTGGGAGAGGGTGCTTGGTTGCTCTACCTTTGGTTTTTCTATTTCCTTTTATTTTTCTTTTTTTTAATTGTTAATTTCTAATGGAGATTTTATCTTTGTGCTTAGAAATTTTATTTGGAGATTTGCCTTTGGTTTGTTGATTTGAGGTTGTTTTGGTTTGAAATTTGTCTTTGACTTTGTGTTTGTTGTGACTATTTCTGGTATTTTGGGAATATGGCTGATGTTGTTGGCGGTAAGAGATGGTATTTTGGGTTTGCCTTGGTTTCTCCTTTGGGTTGGGATTGTTCTTTTGACTAGGTGACTTTCTATTTGACTATGGCTTGAGATAATGAAGGGAGTGGACTAAATTTCTTTAAGATTATTGTGTTATGGAGGCTTGAATGTTTAACAAGTTAGGATGATTTTTCTTTAACTCACTTTCTTTTTCAGCACAAATGAAAGAATAGGGGCAAGCAATGGAAAAATGTACAACAACATCAAAGTGTATATTATTATGCTCATAACATGACAAGAAACATTCAGCTTATTTCTTCATTACAAGGTTGGGATGTTTGAACTTACCTCTTAAGAAGACTAAAATCTTCACTTTCCCTTCTCCTTCTATGTCCTTTACTTGCTGCACATTCAGCACCTCCCAGTCTTTTTAATTTTTTCCCCATTTCATCCTTCAAAATTTCGAAGTTCTCAAGAATGCTCTTTGTTCTTTGTTCCTCCCTCTTTTCTTAGGCTCCTCTTCTTTTAAACCTCTGAGAATATTTTCCTCAGTCTCCACTCATAAGGCAAGACTCTCATCTCATGCTCTTTCCCTCTTTTTATGCCCACCTTCAAGTAATCCTAACTACGTCTCTTTGATCTTTCCCATCATTCTATTTTAGTATGTTTCTCGAATGATTCTTTGCAAGAAACTTCTTTTTTTAGCATATTGCTTGTTGGGCTGAATTTTTTTCCTGAAATATAGATTATGAGCTTGGCCCCAAAGTGCAAAAAAAAAAAAAAAAAAGGGCTTTTGTTTTGTCTTTAATTTTTCAGTTTTTAATTAATTTTTAATTATAAATAAAAGAAAGAAAAAAGGAAAATAAAATAGCATAAAATAAGATAATATACAAAAATAAATTATTGGACCAAGAGGGATTAAAAAGTAAGTTTAAACAATTATCAAAGTTTTGCAATGTATACAAAAAAAATCGAACAAAATATATTATTCATACCTGCGTTAGATCTTCCCCTCCATTCTTTAGATTGAGATGGGGCTCTTAATGGGTAAAGTACTACATCATGGAGTGGAGAAGTGAATAAGCTATGTATTTATATTTACGATATCTATTCTAATGAGTCCTCTCACCTCAAGCTACTACGAAATAAGTCTACACTAAGGTGTAGCAAGCCTATGTATAATAAGTAGGTCATCGTTAGCCTATTGTTCCTACCATATGAATTGACCATCAATCTTTTTTATAACAAAAAATATCAATTAGTGTCATATCATAATAGCAAATATTCTTACAAGACAAACTTTCTCTTGACCTACTCTTCTTACTAGTGTTTCTCCATGACCCAGTCATCACCAAGACATAGTCTTTTTTTTTTTTCTTTTTCAAATCCCATTTGATATCTTTTAAATTGATTTTCAAATTTTCATAATGTAAAGAATAAAATAGATGAGAATACAAGTTCAAATCTCAAGAAGTCATCACTTATGAAATCACTACATTAGTCTTATACTTTTGTTGTTGAATGAGGATGAGTCTTGTAAGCAGCTTGAATAAGCCAAATCTTCAAGGACAGCTCATGGTCCCATAAAAAAAACACATAATTGATTTATTGAAAGAAAAGGTACATGTTGGCTTGGTGGAGATATGAACTTTGTCATCTCCCTGATCCAAGACTAAGGGTTGATCAGATAGATTGGTGGACTAGTATTGGTTAACATTGTCTCTGTTCTAATATAAGCTAGGCAGGCTAGTGTTGCTAGCAATGTTTAACATGCACTATAGAGGTGGGGATATATAAGGTGCAGTACTATTATGGTAGGGGATCTTATTAGGCGTAGATTAAGGACGGATCCTTGACAAGCCAAGGATTGGGGAGAAGATCTTGCCGAGGGAGTAGATCTTGGAGTTGGTAAGATAACATTAATTCCTGTGCCGAGTATGGTGAAGGTCAATAAGCTAGCCTCCAAACTCGAGACCTTATAGGTCAATATGTTGTGGCTAGGGTTAATTGTTAGGTAAGGGTAAGTTGGTGGTCAAGGATAGGCCGAATTGTACCAACCAAGCCACAAACCCCCTGGCCTCGAGCTTAAAAGCGTGAAGAGGTTGAGGATAGGTTGGGTTGTACCGATTAGGCCATAAACCTCCCAGGCTTGAGCTTGGAAGCTTGGGGATCTACTATCATCTGGCTAGATCTAAGGTGGTTACGTGTTAGTCACATTGTTGTGACTTCCCAAGCTCTACAACTTGTGCCATGTGTCACGCCTCTATTTGCAAGCATCATGTTATGTCCCGCCATGAATATCCACTGTTGATCTCAATTCAAATGATACAATCGAAGTCGTTGGTAACAAATGATCTCACCTTTCCCATCATTGGATTTAGCAGGCGATTTATGTGGAAAGTTTTATATGTTTCTTTTGCTCCCCCTATTTTGCTCTTCTCACTTTCTTCACACTTCTCTTTCATTTTCTTGAGTTGCTTTTATCTCTTCATCTTCATCATTTTGCATTTTGGGTTTGTCTAGTTGTTAGTGCTCCCTGCTTCCTTGGTGTGGTTCTATAGTCCAAAGTGGAGTTGCTATAGGAGGTGCGTTGTGGTTTAGTGAAGGCTTACCCCTCTTCTGTACGTGTTTTTTCTTCTTGGTGAGTATTATTTATTGCGTACCCACTTTTAGATATTTGGAAATACATGTCATTTATTTATGGTTTTTGCTCGTATCTAGGTTGTATGTTTTGGTAATTATGATTCATTGCTTTTGTTTACAAGTTTTAGGTGTGTTTGAGCTTTGGATATTGTGTGGTGTTGTTTCATGTTGGCAAGGGAGTTGTAGGATTTAATTTAATTTGATTTCTCTAGAGAAAATGAGTAGGCAAGATAGTGGTGATAGGAAAACTATGTTGAGGGTAGGGATCTAAATCATGGCATCTCGAGTTTAGGGGCTAGGTTAGGGCACGATGATGCAACTCCTGATAGGCTGGCCCCTGTGTTGGGTTGCCAATCGAAAGGTATTAGGGGAAAAGTGTATTATGGGTTGGGCTTGCCAAGGCCTACCTAGATGGAGGACCAAGTTCAATTTAAGCAGATAATAGAGGAAATGAAAGTTATAGATGCTTGGTTGCAATTATATGGTCGCTTTAAGCTCGTTTCTTGATGGGTAGGATGATGAAGGTAGTTCAAATTCATTAGGAAGTATGGTGTAACGACCGAAAAATTTATCGTTAACAACTGAATTATTTGGTTTTTAATCAAATAAGTGAGTTTAATCAGAACTTGATTAAACATTTACTCGAAGTCAAATTAAGTGTGATTTAGATGGATTAGACATGATGGAATTAGATTAGGAGCATAGAAAATCTCACAGAAAAATTTCAAGCCAATTTCTTGATTTCATGGAAATCGGTAAGATTTCGATAATTATTTGTCGAAAGCGAATCAAGAGAATTTTTCTATGAGTGCCACTGGAATCAACAGCTAGGATTTAGCCAAACAACCCACCAAGTGGTGCCTTGGGGAGCCCTTGATGGTGGGAAGCTCAACCAAAATCAATACTAGACTTGGATCCACCAATCAAAACCAAAATAGATTCAAATATCTCACTTTTTTTTTTCTCTTTTTCCATCAGAATTTTCGAGCTCTTTCAGCAACTGAAGCTTCTCTCTTTCTCTTCTCCTTGCTCTCAATTCTACTCCATTCTCATCCATCTTCAAGCCTCATCCCAAGCCACCACCATCCAAGACACAAAATCAGCCTAAATCACTCAAGACAAGGTAGGAAATCCTACTTCTTCTTTTATTCTTTCTGATTTGGGGCTGTATGAGGAGCATACTTAATCTGAGATTTGGATGTTTTATAGAGTGATGATGATGTTTTATAACTGATTTTGCATGTGTGTTGTGATTAAAATCGGATTTGGGAGCAAATAGCTTGAAGGGAGGAGACAAACCTAGAAACAGGATAGGATTTCCCTAGGCGGTCCGTACGGCGGAGTGTACGGCTCCGCCTACCACCGTTTAAATTGGATGAAACAATTTTTAAATGAAACTAGACATTCAGGGATTTCCATACATATATCATAATACGCCATTGGATTAGTATAGAATTAGTTATGAATTTTTGAAGCTAGACCTAGAAATCTAGGTTCTCACCCGGGCAGCATAGGTTGAGAGGGGTGTATCTCACCCTATACAACCTCAAATTGAGTGCAACCAAAGATTTTTGAAAGCTAACACATGAGAGAACATCCCATAAAAATTTCAGAATTTAATTCGTTGTCATTTGTTCCCAGCACATCAATGAATTTGGCTTAGGTTTAAACCGGACTAGAACAGGACAGCCAAGTAGGGTAAAGTTTCGAGACTCATAACTCAAAATCTACTTAGGAAAATGACATGAAACTTAATTCATTCTAAAGGTTGTTGTGTTAGCTTCATTTTGATATAAAATTCACATGATTTCATAAAGTTTTCGATTTTTAGTGAATTTTCTTCTATAGGCACCCAATTCTGGCTAAGAACAGGACATGTTGAGATAAAATGTTTATATCTAGAGCTATACAACTCAAAATGAGATGGGACCAAAGAGAGTAGAAACTAGACATACAAGGCTATAACATATTCAAAAATTTGATTTAAATGAGTTGAACTGAATGAGGAATGAGACACACCAAATTCGGGCAGAACAGGGGGGGTTAAATTGAAACTCTATTGGTGTTTAAATTCAAATTGTTGATTGAGATTATGAATGTACATGTATAATTGACATTGTTGATTGATGTTATGAATGCACTTGTATAATTGTTGCTCTATACTGAAATTGTAAGTGTATAAATGTACTGGTTGTCTGGCACTATTCACGGGGAAGCGGACTCGATCCATTATCTTCTTAGGAATTTCGGTAAGAAATTCATATGTTATGAAATTTATGACAACTTGAATACATCATATGTAAAGAGACAAGTTAGATGTGCATTCATTTCATGACATTATAAAGAATTCCACATCACTTGGGCCAGCCCCGGAATAAATTAAGGGGAATAGATCAGTGGGAAGGTCGGGGAAAGTAAACCCGGCCATCCTGTATAGGAACGAGCTCGGTCCTGAAAAGCGGACTATTACCCAGGAGTATATGGCCAATGACTCTCAGAGGACCAAGGATGGAAATAAGTTATAAGAGGCAAAAGCCTCCAAGAATAAGATGCATCCTCTCATTGCACATGCATATGTACAGTGTAATACTTTTCTATTAATTATTCTAGATCTCTGTATTTTTTTTTCCATAACATGCTATTGTTCCGCTGTGATTACTGTTTAAGTACATTAGTATATCTATTAATTAAAATTGAACTTGTTTCGGTGTATACTTTACAAATGAGTATTTAAGTTAAATATTATCATTTTACCGTACTATCTGAAAATCTTGCACGACCGAAACAACTGGGAATAACAGTGATGACACATGTATAGAAGTTAGGATTTTCTACTGAGAAATATTCATTTCTCACCATATTATATATTCCGCGTCATTCTCAGACTATGGAGCACGCAGCGACAGGAGTTCTCTTCATTGAGTTCCCCGAGCTTCACATACACCTCGACCCATTTTTAGACTCTGTATATATATCTGGCAGGTGCCAATTTCGTTTATATTTCTTCTTTCAGAGAGACTTCGCAGTACCCCTGATGCACCCACTGTTTGATCTCGCTGTCCCATACATTGCCATTCCACTTCATATGGCCCATCTGTTTCCACCTCTTCCCGCAAAGCAGCTGGCACCAATTTGCGACCCCGCTCCTATGGCTCCTCCTGCTTCACCACCACATCCGATGCTTTCTGCCTTGACATCAGAGGAGGACTCATCAGAGGCAACGAGTTCCTCCTCATCCTCTGCTCCCAGCACGGGCCACCCTCCTGCAGATGCACCCATGGAGAATGGGTTTCTTTCTTCAGATTCTGGGTAGATAGTGGGCATACCATAGTGGTAGTAGGTGTATAGAATGACCCTCTTTTGGTAGTCTGGGTCATGGGTAGATGGATAGATATTAGGAGATGTACATGAAATGTCCCATGGGGACCACTTAGGGTGCTATTCATGGAAATTGGCCATTTCATTTTGTATTAGCGGCCTCATTTTGACACTTTGTACTTTTTGCCAAACTTTAAAATCAGATATCTATGTACATGTCTATGATGCCGTTTGCGATTATTACATTCTTATTGTATTTTTATTTATGTTAAGTTATTCTACGATTCTGGAATTGATTAGTATTTATTCTACTATCACGCAGAAAAATTTGTTAAGAGGTCAAGTATTCTTATGCGAGAAATTAACACCAATGCAGTAAGAGAAATTTAATCCGTATTATACGTAATCTCTTATCAGATAAGTTATTATGACTTAAGCATAATACTTTGTCTGGTAAGGTGTTACATATGGCAAATCGACCTACTAAGGAAGTGACTTTTGAATTATCAGACATGGTGGAGAGCATTACGCAAGTCGCATTTGTGTTCTAATCCAAGAGGATCTGGCTAGGCTCTGATTTGCACTGCAATTTCTTGATCCTCTTGAGAATTATGAGTTAACGCCCTGTGGGGCTTCTAATTGGGTGAGCGGGGGTCTAGGTGAGGGTTGCTTCTAGATGTTCGAAACTCTTTTTACCTGGGTGAAGTTAGATCTCCCTTTTCCTCTTTTTTACTGTGGGGTATTATCGATCTTTTGGGTGGCACCGGTTTAGATATATCCAAATGGATAGGTGTTCATCAGGTATTTTTATCTCTTGTGTTAGTTGTTCAATTTTAAGGCTACACCTTTGATGTTCTTCTATTTTTATCATATTTCAAATAGTAGGGCATCGGGGGATTGCTTGATTTTGTTTGTTAAGTAAGCAACTCTTGGTGACCTTCAAGTCATCATATAAGAACTCTTGGTGACCTTCAAGTCATCATATAAGAAAAGGACTTACCAAGATCGGTTTTTCAAATTGAGGCCCGGGGGTCGGCAATTCAACACTTTTATGATTCATCGGGTGTGACTTGCTTCCCTTTCAAGTGGTTATCTATCATCACCCCTTCCCCTTGGGCAATACCTAGAGACTTTTCTACTGCAGAGAGGGGTCACATAGATGTTTTGGGGTAGCTTTCCTTGGATGTCATTGCTTTGGAGTTGGAGGGCATTGGATGCATAGACTTGATCCATTATGCCAAGGATCTAGGCATCTTGCAATAATGTTTTTTTGAGTCTCTTGTCTATTGGTCATCTTTTGTGCATTTAGCTTGCTAATTTTGGTACCCTTTGTTTATTTTTCTTGTAGATACTTTCTTGAAGAAAATTAAGGATCAGATGACTGACAAACAGAGCACCCGTCATTTTGATGTGATCACCATCCGTGCCAAGAGGAAGAAGGCAAACGGTGTAAAGGTGCCTGGTAGGGATGAGGCTAGTGGTTCGGAGGGTTCGAGAGCTCTTACATGAGAAACCCCTCACCCAAGTGTTAGTGCATTGAGGGTTGGTCGACTGCCGATGAAATTGGAAACTCGGCTGCTTTAATACCTGACTCTTTCGACATTCCTAAGGCTACCTTGCCATTGATCGAGAGTTTTACTTGTCCACTTCCTCCCGAGGTCTAGTATATTCTAATGGTCCTGACCCCTTGCTAAATGTTGCCAGCCGTGTTATAATGGAATTTGATGGCGATGTAGGGACACTTGTCACTTCCATTTATGATCGGCATTTCTTGAATAAGGTCTTCATAGACCGGAATCTCAGCTCCTCCATCTATAAGGAAGTATCGAAAAGTCAAACTACTATTGCTATTGTGCGTCCAACAAGCCTTGACACTAAGAAGTGCCTCTATTTCGCGCCACATAGAGAAAGAAGCGCAAGCGACAGCGAGTCAACTAGCCATTTTTGAGACTCGTGATCAAGAGAATTTGAAGAATTTGAAGGATGATCACTCAATGGAGGTGGCTTAGCTCAAGGAGGAGATCAAAAGGTTGGAACCCTTGAATCCAAAGCAAAGGTATTGGACGAAGAGGTGACAAAGCTGATGGTTGATCTACGGGCATCTGAGTAGAGGGTCGTGGCTGTCGAACAAAAGGAGATGGAGGCTAAGGCCACCAAGTAAGAGGCTGAGGATCAATTAAAGCAAAAGGAGGAAGATATGGCTAAAGAGAGACATGCCACCGAGAAAGATCTCTCGAAATAGATTAAGGTAGGGTTCTTGAAGGCAAAGACTCTATAGTGCAACTGTTTGCCAATTCTGGGCTAGATTTCGATCAGGTTGGCACTTGGCATGAATGGAAAGATGGGGTCCTCATCTCACTATCCGACGATGAAGATGAAGTCGCTGATGAGACTGTGGCCACCGATGTAGCTAGGGATCAACCTATAGATTCTTGAAGCCCCAGATTTATGTGTATAAACATTATTTGCTTAGGAGTCAAGGTATGCCTCAGCTTTTATTATTATGTATTTTGCATGGTTGATGATTACTCAGCCTTTTATTATAGGGATTATGTTGTTGTATTGTATTTCCATTTAATGATAAGTTTTATACTAATTTAATGGTGTTGTATTATTATTAGATTGGACACACTATTTAACCAATCTGCCATCAATTGAAAATTAGGTTAGGTGGTCCTAGCGAGCTTATAACCTTAGATAAATCGTGTCTCGTTAAGGTAAAAATAAACTGAATCTTATTCTTTGGAATTTTGGATTTCGTGAAAAAATCAAACCAATCCTTTATTAATCGGAAATTAGGTTAGGTGATCCTTGAGAGCTTATAACCTTAGATAAGTCAAACCTTGTTTAGGTAATTTTGACAAGCTAGATCTTATTATGCGAGATTTTTCAAAAAGTCTAATAGCGTTAAGCTGGGTTTGAATTCAGAGAATCATTGGACACTAAACTGCTCGTGATTAGGTGGCTCCTTTCTAGCTCTGTTTCATCTAATCGAAGGTTCATCCCAAATCGAAGGATCGCTACTCTTCTTCTTCTTCTTCTTCTTTTTGTAGATTGGGTTGATTATGAGACTGAGTTGTGCCTAGTATCATTGAAATTCAGGCTTTACTGGGTACTGGTGAAGACTTGGTTTTGTTTAGTGTCGATGAAGACCATATTTTTGTTGAGCACCGATGAAGATTGGGTTTTTGGTTGAGTATCGGTGAAGACCAGGTTTTGGTTGAGTACCGGTGAAGACCAAGTTTTGTTGAGTATTGATAAAGACCGGGTCTTATTGAGTATTGGTGAAGACCAGGATTTGCATGGCACCTCCTAATAATGAAAAAAAGCTGAAACAAAAATTATTATTGAATATTGGCATAAGAATTATTACTGAATATCCCTTGATTTGGAAAATTTTGATTACACAGAGTGTTAAGCCAATATTGTCAAAATCTAAGTAAGTTTTAACTATAGTACCTTTGAAGCTTCATCACATTCCATGCTCGGGGTATTTCCTTTCCTGATAGCTTGGATGCTTCATTCCCCAAATAGTCAGTAACTTGGAAAGGCCTGTCCCAGTTTGATGCTAATTTTCCCTCGGTTGTGTGTTTCTCGGCTCTTCTAAACACCAAGTCTCCTTTCTTAAATTTTCAGCTCATAGCCTTTACAATGTATTTCCTTCCTACTCTTTGCTTGATTGCTTATGACCAAATGTGGGCCATTTCCCATTTTGTTGGTAGTAAGTCTAGCTCAACCCGCCTACCTTCATTGTTCCAATGTTCATTGAAGTCCATGTGTCTCTAACTCAGTTCTTCAACCTCGACAGGGATCATGGCTTCTTTGTCATACATGAATTTGAAGGGTATTTCTCTGATTGTGGATTGAGGGGTTGTGTTGTAGGCCTACAATACTCTGTGAAGTTCCTCGGTCCATTTTCCTTTCGATTGATCCAACCTTTTCTTCAGACCTTGTAGGATGACCTTGTTGGCCAATTTTGCTTGCCCGTTGCTTTGGGGATGTTATTTGTCTTATACCTAACTGCTCGCAAAATCCCTTGAAGTTCTTGTTGGTGAATTGGGTACCATTATCGGTAACTACGGCGAAGGGGAGATGAAACATGTATATAATGTTTTTCCAAGTGAAGTCTTCTATCTTTTATGCTGTGATCTTAGCAAGTGGCTCAATCTCCATCCACTTTGTGAAGTAATCCACTGCAATTACTAGGTACTTGCGTTGTCCAGCCCATTCCCTATTTGTAGAAGGGCCATGGATTATTCAAACTATGAAGTTCCTCCAAGGGAGTGAGGTGCATTTGGGCGAATTTTTGGCACTTTTTACATTGTTGGACATAATTCATGCAATCGGCTTTCATTGTTGGCCAATAGTACCTTGCTCTGGGATTCTTTCCTACCAACTATCATCCTCTGGGGTGCTATCTGCATACGCCCTCATGTACCTCAACCATGACATACTGGGACTAGTCCTTACTTATGCTCTTGAGAAGTGGGGTTGAGTATCCTTTCCTAAAGAGCTGATCATTAATGATTGTGTAGTATGTTGCTGATTTTTTTTATTTTTAGCATGTCCTTTGGTATCTAGGGAAGAAAGCCTTCCTGCAAGTGTTTTATTATCGAGGCTTGCCAAGATATGGGGTCTTCTTATATGCATGATTTCTGCTTTCTGAATGCTAGGCTCTTCCAAGGTCTCTTGGATGACTATTCGATCGTTGCTTGGTCTTTTGGTGCTTGCCAACTTTGAGAGGAGGTTTGCGTGGACGTTCTCCGCTTGGGGAATGTGCTCGATTTTGATGTTGTTGAAGCTTTTGGACATGTTCTGCCTTTCTTGTAGGTATTTAGCAAGTTAATCGTCTTTTGCCTGAAACTTTCCTTTAACTTGGCTAGTAAATTATTGTGAGTGAAAATGATAAATACAAACTTAGTATATAAAAGAAGAGTCATGTAACTATCTCAAGATTTATAAGTCAGAAAATGTCTTATTGAATGTAAAGTTTGTATTTGAGGGTGGTACCTCATACATTATTGCAACTGAAAAATTAGGAACAAACTATTATCTACACTAGAAAATTAACACTTAAAGTAGAATGAAAATCGAAAAACAAAACTCCTGCAAGTTAATGCTCGATTACCTTTTTTCCTAAGATACCTAGCTAGTCACCAATTGTCACCAATTGAAAGCCACTTTTCATGGTAAGGTTAGTAACTCCCATCTTCTATGCCAGTTGTAGGCTGGCAATCAAGGCTTCATATTCTGCCTAGTTATTGCTTGCTTTGAAACTGAACCTCAATGATTGCTCGAACATTTCCCTCTCTGGTCCTTTGAGGATTATACCTGCTCCATTGCCCTTCAAATTGGAAGGCTTGTCCATAAATTGTATCCATGACTTCTCCACTTCCAGTTGTCTATCGCACCATTCTACAACAAAGTCGGCAAGAATTAGGACCTGATGGATCCCCATGGCTGGTAATTGATGCCGATCATCAGTAATTCTATCGACTAGGCAGTCATCCTTCCTATAACCTGGAAGGTCAGGCTTGGCAAGATTTGGTTGATTGGCTGGTTAGTTTTCACGAATCTAATGAGCCTGGAAATAGTGTCTCAACCTTCGGGCAACAGTAACCAAGGCTAGAGCCAATTTTTCGATCTCTTGGTATCGAGTTTCTTGCCCCTACAGGACCTTGCTAATAAAGCAGATTGCCTTTTATTCTCGCCTTTCTTTTTTTACCAAGACAGAGCTAATGGCTCTTCCAGATACTAATAGGTATAAGATGAGCTAGTCCCCCGATTTGGGCTTCATCAAGATTGGAGGTGTTGAAAGGAAATACTTTATTTGGAGGAAGGCCTTCTCAAAATCCTCTGTCCACTCGCAGCTTTCCGCCTTTTTTGATGCAATTGAAAAAGAGGCCAACTTATTGGCCACTTTGGACATGAAGCATAACAAAGCTATGACTTTTCCAACTAGGCTTTGTACTTCCTTCACTATGCTGGGGCTCCTAATTTTGATGATTGCTTGGCATTTATTCAGGTTTGCCTTAATTCCTCTTCTCATGATCATAAAGCCTAAGAACTTGTTGGTGTTCACCTTGAAAGCACATTTGTCAGGTTAAGGAGCATGTTTCTCTTTTTGATTTCGGTAAAGATTTCTTCCAGGTCCTTGCAATAGTCACCCTGTAAGCTTCAATGCCCTTCAGAAGCCACCTCATGGTCTGAACTTTATTAAGCTAAAGGTTTTGATGAACAACAATCAAGTTTTAATAAAATCTTTTGATGACTAACTATTTTTTTGAGTTTTTAAATTCTTTTGTGAGTTCAATCATGCAATTCACACAGGAATGAGTCTTAGATCATACAAAGTTCAAAGTTCTTTTCTGTATTTCATCTCCACACTTCTAGAAAAGAACGCTTTGTTATCTCTATGATCTCTCTTACTCAAGAAGCATATCAAAAAGTTCAAAAGGATGAATCTATGCTATTAAAAGGGAACACAAGCCATCAAAAGGATCACAGATGCTTTAAAAGGATAAACTATCCAGAAGGCTATGTCTGGAAGGGTGACTACTAGAAAGTTGAATCTCTTGAAGTACCTCACCCTCAAAGCTTCTTTTACACAATTCAAGGATCATTTTTCAAAAGTCAAACATTGCATGACAAGATACAAAAGAAGCCCCGACAAGTTTGAAAAGTTGGTGAACTATCAAACGACTAGTTTCTTTCTTATTTGATGATATCTCTATCTACTGAAAAGGAAAGAGAGCTGCTTCTCTCCCTCTAGTTTTAGACCAGTGGATTAAAAAGGCTAAGGGCTCAAGATCTACATGTCTAAATAGATAAATTTTGAAATCTATAAAAAGATAGAAGATGATGAAGAATCAATTAGATAATCAAGCATTTTGTGCATTCAAAGATTATTCAATACTACTTCTTTCTCAACCCTCTGAACATCCAGAAAGTTATTCATTGTAATTTTTGAAAAGAAAAATTTTCTCATTAGTTGTGTATTAGCCAATATTCTCTTATTAAGAGCATAGAGAAGTCACTACATATTACAACTAAGTGCTTATACTCTTTAGAGAGATTTAGTGTTAATGTATTAAACACAAACCTTAAAATCTACTTATTGTAACCTGACTCGTTAGTGGTCCTTGTGAGCTTGGAGAGGTTAGGAAAAATACTACTCAGTGTTAGCTTAGCTTGGAGAGGCTAGAAAGAACTACTCAGTTGTAAAAGCTTGGAGAAGCTTGGACAAACAATACTCAGTTTATAAAAATCTCAACAAAGTGTTAGGAACTAAACATAGGCATATGGCTGGCCACACCAATATAAAACTTCTGTGTGTGATCTCTCTTTCCTTTTTACTCTTTATGGCAATTATTTATTAAATCGCTAATTCTATGTGGTAACTTATTCACTGCATAATAAAATATTTGTGAAAACAACTGACTTTATTTCTAACTCAATCGCTTCCGCATTCCAAGTCCAAGACTTGAGAAAGTTGTTCCAAAATCCTAAGAACCCCTGAAATTAGCCGAGTTTGGTGAGATTTCGATAGTAGATGAGAATCAACCACCATGCCATTGGTAGACGCATATAGGAGCTCACTACAGGCTTATACATGTGCTAGGGGATAGCCCATTATGCCCTAAGCATTACCAGCACAGGTCCTAGTTTGGCCAAGTCACACCTCACCCCTACAATAGGCTATTTTGCAAAACCCATTTTGTGCAAGTAGATACATTTTTTTGAGCAAACATAAGTCCAAATTTAGACCAAGAGATCATATTTTGATGCAAGTTTTTATAGACATACTTAGAAAAATGAGATCTCTTTATCCACAAAATTTTACAATTTTTCTCCAAGAGAATCTTTTATTATGAATTTTTAAAGAAAGAAAATTCATAAAATCTAGAAAAATTGGAAAATGGTTCTAGAGGTCGAATTTTGAGCACTTTTTTGCAGGCAACTGGCATAGGATGAGCCGCTCTCACCATGAGAGCAATTGAAGTAGTCCACCAGTAACCAATGGGTTCAGGACTGGGACCCCTGTGCCCAGCCTTTAGAGCCAATCTTTTTCTCGAGGTTATAGATCCATTTTGTAACGTCCGAAAAATTTTATCGTTTTTAACTGAGTTATTCAGTTTTTAGTGAATAATTGAGATTAATTGGAATTTGATTAAGTATTTATCCTAAGCCAATTAAGTAACATTTAGAAGGATTAACTTTGATAGAATTAGATTAGAAACATAGGAAATCTCATAGGATTTTTCTAAAAATTGGTTTACCGATTTAAAAGAAATCGGTAAGATTTCGATATTTTAAACTGTCGAAACCGGATCAATAGAAATTATACTATGAGAATCCTAGGATGGATGGCCAAGATTCAGCCAAACTACCCATGCAAATGGCGCAATCTCAGCCCTCCATATAGGCTGCCAAGTTAAGTTGAATGACCAACACACATCCACCAATCATATGAGACTTACTTCAAAAGTTTGTAATTAATTCCCTCTTTCTCCCTTGACCCATTCGGCCATCTAAAGGGGCAGACCTCTCTTCATTTCTCTTCCATTCACACTCATCTTCACTCCATCTTCATCACTTCTTCAAGTCTCATCAAAAGTTTCTTCAATCCAAGACACCAATTCAACAAGATTTCACCTTAGAGAGGAAGGAATTCCAACTTCTCTTCTTATTTTCTTGGATTTGGGCTGATTGGGATTTTTCTTTCTTCCATGATTCTGGTCTTATCTTGAGTAGAGATGATGATTTATGGTTGATTTTGTATGTATGGTATGATTTGAATTGAAATTGGGATAAAGAAACTTGAAAATTGAGAAAAGCAAGGAGCTGTTGGGTGAAAATCCTACGGCGTCCGTACATTCATCTTGTACGAATGAAAACCTAACCATCAAAACTTGGTAAATCTATTTTTATATGAAACTAGACATCTAGCGCTTTCCAACCATATAAAATATAAGGCCATTTGATCAATATAGAATTAGTTATGAATTTTTGAAGTTTGACCTAGGAATCTGGATTCTCATCTAGGCAGTATGAGTTAAGAAGGGTGTAACTCACCCGACACAATTCTAAATTGAAAGCTATTTGAAAGCTAACATGTAAGGAAACATCCCATAAAAATTTTAGAGTCAGATTCGTTGCCATTTGTTTCTAGCATATCAATGAAGTTGTCTTAAGTTCAAACTGGGATGGGATTGGGTAGTCCAGTAGGGTCAATTTATGGGGCTTATATCTCAAGATATACTTATGCAAATGATATGTAACTTATTTCATTTAAAAACTTGTTCTGTTAGCTTTAATTTGGTATAAATTTTGTATGATTTCACCTAGATTCCTATTTTTAGTGAATTTTCACTTATAAGGGTGCAATTATGGCTAAGTCTAGGGCAGTCTAAGGTAAAATACAAATAACTTGAGCTATACAAATCAAAATGAGATGGGACCAAACTAGACACATAGAGCTATAACATATGCAAAATTCAGGTTTAAATGAGTTGAATAGGAGTAAAGGTGGATTTTACAAAATCAGGCTGAATTGAGTAGAATGAGTACAAAACCTAAGATATGTATTTATGTTGACATATTATATGATTGATATTATTGTTATAAAACTTGATGCTATATGTTGGTTTTATTGCTTGATTGATCTTTTTGGTAGTCTGGCACTATTCATGGGGAAGCGGACTTGATCCGTCATGCTGCCGAAATTTCGGCAAAGCCTATACCTAGGTTATGAAATACACTTTGATACATATGCATTCATGATTATGATGAAAGCTATAATAAAGATTCTATGATGAAAGATATGATGATGAGTCCATATTCCGAAAGAATGTGACATGGCGATCACGCTCTGATGGGGTATGACATGGTGATCATACTCTGGAATGTGGCATAAAGATCCTATACCCTAAGAAATGTGACATGGAGATCATATCCCGATGGAGTATGACATGGCGATCACACTTTGAGACGTGACAGGATGAACATATTCCTAAGGAGTACGATATGGTGATCACACCCCTACGGAGTATGACATGGTGATCGTATTCTGGAGTATGTATAACAAGTAAAGGAAGATAAAGGAAGAAAAGAGAATTATGTGTATCTGCATAAATTCAAGTACTAGTAAAGGCATGTGCAGATTTTATGTTTTTAGTATATTAGTGTTATTATATTTTAATACGTTTCGGTTATTATTCATAGTATAATTCATGAATTGATTTTGTATTGGCTCACCCAAATGACAAGTGTATGAATAAAATGGACTCTACTTCGAACAATATGTTTTCGAACTATAAAATTAAATAGTTTATATAACATGTCCACCTTTTTCATAATAAATCGAAGCAGCTGGAGATAATAACGATGACACGGTATAAAATTTCTTAGTGAATCCTACTGAAAATTTAAAATTCTCACTCCTGTTTCCATGTTTTCTCCAGATAGTTTGAGAAGTTTCAAAAACGGCTGAAGTTGCTGTCAGATAAAGTCCGCTCATGTAATAGTAATAACTCCAGAGTGTGGTACTATGACTTAAGCATAGTACTGTACAGAGGAGGATGTTATACATTTTACCAACTTCCCTTGCCTACATTATACCATCAACTAGAAACTATTCACCTTGGAGACTTGATGCGGTTATGAGTATGACCGGGTGTGAAAGGCACTCAGTCCTCCGAATTTTCAAGGGCTGCCGGGGCCGAACTGGATACCACTTAATGTATAGTGCACTTCCAGCCTTTGCATCCTACCTCCGGCTGGGCTATTTCTAAGGTAGGCAAGCTATTAAATAGAAAAGATAACTTTTCCTAAGGCCCCCGCTGATGTCTTCGGACTCCATAACGTTGCTGTCAACCGCCATGTCCTGGTTCAGGAATTTTAACCTAAATCCCTTTTGGTGTTCGCACTCAAAGCACTATCAAACATGCTTCCCCCATCCTTTAGGATTGACTAACCCATGTGCAAGTGCTGTTCACATAGAACCTTTCCCCTCTTCGGCTTTCAAAGTTCTTATTTGAATAGTTGCTACTGCCTCTAAGATTTGCACCGATGATTGCTCTGCCTAGGCTCACGCCTTAGGTTTTCTAGTGAGCATCGCATCCTCTTACTTATCGAGGCCTAGCATTTGCCTCGACGGCCAAGTGTAGGTCATGCCTTTAGTGCTGATCGTGCTCCGGAGGACAAATTGGACATTCTAGCATAAGGGGCCAAGATGGAGATTTTACCATGCCAGTAGGACCACTCACACAAGCAAGAGCAAAGAGGTTAAGAGAAGACTTTGGGAACTTGGCTAAAGCAATTGTGGAAGAGATGTATCAAGAATGGGCCAAGGAGACCAAGATGCCAACTCATACTAATGGACAACCCAAGATCTTGTTATTTGCTGCGAATTGGGCTTAGAAGCTTATTTTGGCCATATTGGGCCATTATCCTATTTTGGTCTTGTTTAGTTAGTTTAAGTATTTAGGACATCTAAACTTTTAGTTATTTTATTTGGCCCATGTTTTATGTTTTATATTTTATGTTTTATGTTTTATCCAACCCAATTCATATTATTTAGTATCAGAACACTTCTTATTGGGCTTGGACTTAGTTTAAGTGTCTAACCTAGTGTAAGAGGTTATAAATACCTCAAGGAACACATTGTTTATCAGTTTTTGATTAATTGAAATTCCATTTTATTTTCCTTCAAGAAAACAGTTCCTTTGTGTGCAAGTGAGGTGAGTGATTTGCTTTGCTTGTTGCATCAAGAAATTGAGAGAATTCATCCTAAGATAAGTTCCTTGTGATATTCAATCAATTTCTATTCTATCTTTTCCCTATTATCTACGTTTCCAAGGACAGGTTTCTTGGGGGTTTAGTAGAGAGGGTCTTTATTCTATATCTTGTTTTCTATCAAAGTATGTGCCTGGGGTTTCTGGATCTTTATATCCGGGGTTCCTTTCATCATTTGGTATCAGAGCAAGGTCTAGATAAATTCCTATTTATCTATCTTTGTCTTCTACGTTTGTCTTTTGTCTTCTTTTCTTGTCCGTTTGCGTTCTTGTTTTTCGTGTTTTTGCATTCTCTCCTTTTGTCTTTTGATCATATCTTTGTTCCATCTTTGTGTTTCCCTTGTTTCGTTTTCAATCTTTGTTACTAGTTGAAATTAAAAAAAAAAAAAGGAGGGGAAATTAGAAAAGATTGAAAGGATTATATTCAGATTTAGTTCTGATTCACATCAGATTGCATTATCTTTTGTTTCAAATTCAAAAGGATTGTGTCTAGATTCAGTTTTGATTCAAATCAGATTACATATCTTGTCTTCCCTTGGAATTTAAATTTTGATTTTTAAATCTGATTTATATCAGATTTAGTTGATTTACACCAGATTTTGTGTTATCTTGAGTTCCTTGGAGTCTAAGTAATCCTTAGTTGTGTGTCTTTTGTGTCTTTTTTTTTTTTTCCTTGCAAATTAAGTAACCCATTCTGAGTCTTAAACTTGAGTTTCTCTTGGTAATCCTTGGCATCAATTCTGATCTTGATATTACTTGTGGATTTGCCTTGCTTGATTTCATTTAATTTTTGAAGTGCAACATTCTAAAGTGATCAAGAGTGGTAAAAGGCAAGAGTGGTGAGCACAAAAGAGGGTAAAAGCCAAGAATTGAGTGAAAACACGAGCGTACCCAATTTTGAGTGCAAACACGTGAGAGAGTGCTTGTGAGGTCCTTTTTCTTTTATTAATATTTTGCAGGTTGTTCAATGGCTAACAACTCAAGGAAGGAAGGAAAAGAAAATTATGAAGAGGAACCTGGTGTGATACTTGACATGAAGGTCATGTACCAAGCTTTCACTAGTCAATTTCAGAAGTTGAATGATAGACTTGATGAGATGGATGAATGGAGAAAGGAGATGACACAAAGCATGTCCAGAGGTAGTAGACGGGTTGATTTGAGGAATCGACGTCACCATGATTCCAACCATGAGCTATCTGGGAGGAGTCTAATGAATTTGATTCAAGTAGAAATAGGAGAACTAGAAATAAAGCTTGGGATAGCAACATTAATGCTATCAAGATGCAGATACCACCATTCAAGGGTAGGAATGATGTTGAAGCTTATTTAGAGTGGGAAAGAAAGGTGGAGATAATTTTTGCTTGTCATAATTATTCTGAAGAGAAGAAGGTCAGATTAATTTCTTTGTGGAATTGTTTGATTATGCTCTAATTTGGTAGGATGAGCTAGTTAAGTCCAGAAGGAGAAATGGGGAATACCCCATAGAAACTTGGGATGAGATGAAGAGGATAATGAAGAAGAGATTTGTTCCTTCCCACTACTATAGGAAAGTGCACCAAAAATTGCATAGGCTCATTCAAGGCTCCAAGTCAGTAGAAGATTACCACAAGGAGATGGAAATGCTCATGATTAAAGCCAACATTGAAGAGGACATGGAAGTAACTATGGCTCGGTTTATAGGTGGTTTGAACAAGGAGATTGCAGATGTGGTAGAATTACACCATTATGTGGAGATGGAGGATTTGGTTAGCATGGCAATGAAGGTGGAGAAACAGCAAAATCAAAGAAGGGCAGCTAAGGCATTTTCGAATTCCAACTCAAAGTGGGGTTGGGGTTCAAAATGGTCTAAGTATGAGGACACAAAGAAGAATAAGGACTCAAACCCCAAGGAGAAGGGACTAGACATGGCCAAGAAGAAAGGTACCTCTAATTCATCTTCTTCTACTGCTACTTCTAGACATAGAGATGTTAAATGCTTCAAGTGCCACGGTTTGGGCCATTATGCATCTAATTGCCCGAACAAGAGAACAATGGTCATTAGGGGAGGTGAAGTTGTATCTGAATCTGATGATGATGGTAAGTCTGATGGTAGTGATGATATGCCACCATTAGAGGACTGTTCTGATAATGATGAGAATGTTGAATATGCTGTGCATAGTGAGTCTCTTATTGCTAGACGTGCTTTGAATATGCAGGTTAAGGAGGATAGTTTAGAGCAAAGAGAGAACATCTTTCACACTAGATGTTTGGTTGGTGGAAAGGTGTGCAGTTTGATTATTGATGGTGGAAGTTGCACCAATGTTGCTAGTACCACCTTAGTGGAGAAGTTGGGATTGCAGCATGATAAGCATCCTAATCCATATAGGTTGCAATGGTTGAATAATAGTGGGGAAGTGAAAGTTACTAAGCAAGTTGTGGTTGCATTCTTCATTGGGAAGTATAGTGATGAAGTAGTGTGTGATGTAGTACCCATGCAGGCTAGTCATTTGTTGCTGGGGAGACCATGGCAATTTGATAGGCGTGTGCTACATGATGGGTACAAGAATAGGTATTCCTTTGAGTATAATGGCCACAAGATCACTCTTGCACCATTATCACCCAAGGAGGTATATCTTGACCAAATGAAGCTTCAACAAACTTTTGTGGGGAATTTGGGAAGTGAGGAAAAAGAAAAAGAGAGAAAAGAGGCCATGAGAGAAAAGAATAAAGAACAAGGCCCAATGGTGAGAGAAAATAAAGAAAAGAAAGAGAGAGGTGAGAAAAATGCAAAGAAAGAAAAGAGTGAAAAGAAAGAGAAGAGTGAGAAAAATGAAGAGAGTGAGAGGAAATCATGTTTTTATGCAAAAGAGAGAGATTTGAAAAGTGCTTTTTTAAGCAAGAAAGCTTTGATTATGATTCGGTTTAAGGAGATTTTACTCTCTGAAACTGAACTTAACCCAAATTTGCCTAGTTGTTTTCTTTCTTTGTTGCAGGAGTTTGAGGACGTGTTCCCTAGTGAGGTGCCAAGTGGATTGCCACCATTGAGAGGGATTGAGCACCAAATTGATTTTGTGCCTGGAGCTAGTATTCCAAATAGACCAGCCTATAGAAGTAATCCTGAGGAGACAAAGGAGCTTCAAAGGCAAGTGGATGATCTGCTAGCTAAAGGGTATGTGAGGGAAAGCATGAGTCCATGTGCCGTTCCAGTTTTGTTGGTTCCAAAGAAAGATGGCACTTGGAGGATGTGTGTGGATTGTCGTGCAGTCAACAAGATAACGGTAAAGTATCGCCATCCTATCCCTAGGTTAGATGACATGCTTGATGAGTTAAATGGTGCATGCATATTTACTAAAATTGATTTGAAAAGTGGGTATCACCAAATTAGAATGAAACCAGGGGATGAATGGAAGACTGCATTTAAAACAAAATATGGTCTTTATGAGTGGTTGGTTATGCCGTTTGGGTTAACTAATGCACCTAATACTTTCATGCGTTTAATGAACCATGTTTTGAGGGAATTTTTGGGGAAATTTGTGGTTGTTTATTTTGATGATATTCTGATTTATAGCCAATGTTTGGATGATCATATATCACATGTTAGAATTTGTTTTAGATGTGCTTAGGAAGGAAAAGTTATTTGCCAACCTTAAAATGTGCACCTTTTGCATTGATAAAGTTGTTTTCCTTGGTTTTATTGTGAGTGCTCATGGTATTGAGGTTGATGAGGAGAAGGTGAAGGCTATTCAAGAATGGCCAACGCCTAAAAGTGCTTATGAGGTAAGGAGTTTTCATGGTTTAGCTGGATTTTATAGAAGATTTGTGAAAAACTTCTCTACCATTCTTGCTCCATTGGTGAAATTATTAAAGAGGATGTTGGGTTTAAATGGGGAAAGGAACAAAAACTTGCTTTTAATACTTTGAAAGATAAATTGTGTTCTGCTTCTATTCTTGTTTTGCCTAATTTTGATAAAACCTTTGAAATAGAATGTGATGCTTCTGGGATTGGTATAGGTGCTGTTTTGATGTAGGAAAAACGTCCCATTGCATTCTTCAATGAGAAGGGAAATGGAGCTCAACTTAGGTACTCAACCTATGACAAAGAGCTATATGCTTTAGTTCGGGCCTTAGAGGTGTGGCAACACTACTTGCTGTCCAAAGAGTTCGTGATTCATACTGATCATGAATCTCTCAAGCACTTAAAAGGACAAGGTAAGCTGAATAAGAGGCATGCTAAATGGGTTGAGTTTATTGAGACTTTTCCATATGTGATCTCTTATAAGCAAGGGAAAGAGAATGTGGTTCTTTGATGCTTTATCTAGAAGGTATGCTTTAATCACTACGCTTACCACTAAGTTGTTAGGATTTGAGCATTTGAAAGAATTGTATGCTACTAATTCTGATTTCTCTGATATTTATGCTGCATGTGAACATGGTGCATTTAACAAATTCTATAGGCATGAAGGTTTTCTGTTTCGTGGTAATAGGATTTGTGTACCTATTTGCTCTGTTAGAGAGTTGCTTGTTAGAAAATCACATAGTGGTGGTTTAATGGGTCATTTTGGTGTGCATAAAACTTTAGATGTATTATCTGAGCATTTTTATTGGCCACACATGCAAAAAAGATGTTGAAAGAATTTGTGCTAAATGTATTGCATGTAAACAGGCTAAATCTAAGTCTATGCCACATGGTTTATACACACGCTTGCACATTCCTACTCATCCGTGGGTTGATATATCTATGGATTTTGTGCTTGGATTGCCTAGAACTAGAAAGGGTAGAGACAGCATTTTTGTTGTGGTAGACAGATTTAGTAAAATGGCTCACTTTATTGCATGCCATAAAACTGATGATGCAACAAACATTGCTGATTTGTTCTTTAGAGAAGTGGTGCGTTTACATGGTGTCCCTAGGACCATTGTTTCTGATCGTGATGTGAAGTTCCTGAGTCATTTTTGGAAAGTGTTGTGGGGTAAGTTAGGAAATAAATTGTTATATTCTACTACTTGTCACCCACAAACTGATGGTCAAACTGAAGTGGTGAATAGGACTTTAGGGACTTTATTGCGTCTGATTGTTGGTAAGAATTTGAAAACTTGGGAAGATTGTTTGCCTTTCATTGAGTTTGCATATAATAGAACCATTCATTCTTCTACAGGGTTTTCTCCTTTTGAGCTTGTGTATGGCTTTAATCCTTTAACTGTTTTAGACTTGATGCCTTTACCTTTGAGTGATCTTGTTAGCTTAGATGGTTATGAGAGGGCTGAGAAGGTTAAAGCAATGCACTTGAAGGCACGTGAGTTGATTGAAAAGAAAAACAAGGTGACAGCTCAAAGAGTTAACAAGGGCCGCAAACAAGTTGTCTTTGAACCTGGTGATTGGGTTTGGATTCATTTAAGGAAGGATAGGTTTCCCACTCATAGGAAATCTAAACTTGACTCAAGGGGTGATGGTCCATTTCAAGTGATGGAGATGATCAATGATAATGCTTACAAGATTGACCTTCTGGGTGAGTATAATGTTTCAGCTACTTTTAATGTTTCTGACCTTTCTCCTTTTGATATGGATGCAGATTCGAGGACGAATCTTTTTGAGGAGGGAAGGAATGATACGTGCTCCGGAGGACAAATTGGACATTCTAGCATAAGGGGCCAAGATGGAGATTTTACCATGCCAGTAGGACCACTCACACGAGCAAGAGTAAAGAGGTTAAGAGAAGACTTTGGGAACTTGGCTAAAGCAATTGTGGAAGAGATGTATCAAGAATGGGCCAAGGAGACCAAGATGCCAACTCATACTAATGGACAACCCAAGATCTTGTTATTTGCTGCGAATTGGGCTTAGAAGCTTATTTTGGCCATATTGGGCCATTATCCTATTTTGGTCTTGTTTAGTTAGTTTAAGTATTTAGGACATCTAAACTTTTAGTTATTTTATTTGGTCCATGTTTTATGTTTTATATTTTATGTTTTATGTTTTATCCAACCCAATTCATATTATTTAGTATCAGAACACTTCTTATTGGGCTTGGACTTAGTTTAAGTGTCTAACCTAGTGTAAGAGGTTATAAATACCTCAAGGAATACATTGTTTAGCAGTTTTCGATTAATTGAAATTCTGTTTTGTTTTTCTTCAAGAAAACAGTTCCTTTGTGTGCAAGTGAGGTGAGTGATTTGCTTTGCTTGTTGCATCAAGAAATTGAGAGAATTCATCCTAAGGTAAGTTCCTTGTGATATTCAATCAATTTCTGTTCTATCTTTTCCCTGTTATCTACGTTTCCAAGGACAGGTTTCTTGGGGGTTTAGTAGGGAGGGTCTTTATTCTATATCTTGTTTTCTATCAAAGTATGTGCCTGGGGTTTCTGGATCTTTATATCCATGGGGTTCCTTTCATCAAGTGCCATCCATTTTTGGGGCTAGTTGATTCAGTAGGTGAGTTACTACACACTCCTTAGCAGATTTCAACTTCTATAACCGCTATCCTGCTATCTTAATTGACCAACATCCTTCGTGTGGTCCAAGTTAGCGTGTAGTTGGGCACTATAAACGATTAGTCTTTCGCCCTTATACCCAAGTCAGACAAACGATTTGCACATCAATATCGATATGGGCCTTTACCAAAGTTTCTTCTGGCTTCACTTGCTCAGGCATAGTTGACCTTATTTTGGGTCTCAACAAGCATTGTTTGCACTCGAACCCTTCACAGAAGACCAAGGTTGGTCGACGATGCAACTTGCAAATAGGTCTCGCCAATTAGCTTTGTTGTGGCTTACGGGTTTACTTACTCATTAACAAGTACACATGTTAGACTCCTTGGTCCGTATTCCAAGACAAGTTGAATAGGGAGCCCACAAGCCAATGCCCGTAACGTTCTGGTGCCAAAGCATGCCGGTAGGTATGTGCTGTATTCCACAATCACAATGATGACGTATCCACGAGCTTATCAATAACCCGAACTTGGGCTACCATTGTAATTCGCGTTAGTCAATGCCTTGAGTCAATTGGTAATTGGTGGACGACTTTCACCATTTTACATTCAATTAAGACACATCATCGACCCCTATCTGCTTCCATCTCAACAATTTCAAGCACTCTTTGACTCTCTTTCAGAGTCCTTTTCATCTTTCCCTTGCGATACTTGTTCCCTATCATTCTCTCACTAGTAATTAGCCTTGGACAGAATTTATTGCCCAATTAGGGATGCTTTTCCAAAAACCCAACTTGTCGATAGTGTCTTGTGGTGTGATAGGATCCAGGCACAATAGGGCTCTCACCCTCTCTGGCAAACTTCACTAGAATCTCTTCTGAAACCTTCCGCCTCTCAACCCTTCCTTCTCCCTTCTGATCTTCATTCTTCCTACTCCCTATCTTCTCTTCTCCAGTTGCATTCGCAACCCTATGTTCACTTTGAGAGGATCTTAACCATGGGCTAAACTTTGGTGACACATTCTCTCCTTCGCCCCCTAGAGCCACCTCTTTGCAGTGGGCATCATCATGGCCAACAATGCCACACAAATAATAGAATTGAGGTTGCCATTCATATTTGAAATCAACCCAGAATAGCCCATCTAATCGACTACCCGCGTTCAATCTGCCTCGTCAAAGATTAGTTTGTTTGGCTCGTAGTCACGTCACCACTACTGGACCGGAACCCATATGTTTCGAAATAACCATGGCCCTCCTTTTAGAACCCTAGCCAGAGTTTCTTTTTTATCAAAATACATATTAATGTTACCAAAATAATATTCCAAATAAAAATAGGTTTCTTCAAAACCATAATCGACATGGCCTATTAATCCTAATTTCTTTGACTTTATTTTATTTTATTCTAATCATCATTGTTATAAATGATATGATTTATTATTTTAGTTAATATTTATTCGATTTTAATTATGGAAAAGAATTTGAAGAATATGTATCAACTTACAATTAATAGAAAGGTCTACTATCATTTACAAGTAATTTAAAACGTTGGTTGCTAATATATATTTCTTTGATGCACTCGTGCGAATAATTTATGGGTTTTTAAACAAATGATAATAGAGAGATTGTCACAGAACAAACTATGAACAAGTAATAATTACTTGAACGTAAAAGTCATAATCCCAGAAAAATATCAAGCACTAGTATTTATAATTGTCATCTAATTTATGGGATTGTTTTTAATTAGCAATTATAATTGATACTCTTTGTTTATACCTTTTGTTCGTGCTAGAAATAGAGTATTTACATTGGGTATACAATCGGATAAAAATGGTATATAGAACATATTTAGATCAAGTTCATTGTAAGGAAGCCATGTAGTTTTAATCTCTAAAAAGGAAAAAAAAAGAAAAGAAAAAGAGGGCAAGGAATAATAATAATGATGAGGGATATTAATATTACATAGTTTTCTATTTTTGGATTTGTTATTATAAGTGTATTCATAAGGAAGAAGAAGGCAATGACAGCTATTCTAACTTATCCACAAAATATCCTGAACCATAAATGCCATAGTGAGAAGTCTTCTCAAACAAGATACTAAGGTACCCTAACATGACATCGTCATAAAAGCCTAGCACTAAAGTTGTAACATCCTCAAATTCACCTAGTCTAATTAGCTTGTAACCCCGAGAGATTGGATTAGTAAATGGCTAATTAAACACAACCACTAATGACAAATGGTTAAAAGTTAACTAAAAGTCAAAAGTCAACAAAAGCCAAATAAAAGTCAAAAGGTCAACTAAGAGTCAAAAGTCAAAAAATATCAATAGAAAGACAATAGTTAACAAAAGGTCAAATTTTTATTTAAAAAAAGTCAAAGTAAGAAATATTAGAGAAAATAATTAAAGCTTAATCACTAAATGAATCTTACTAAATAGAATTTAGAAGCATAATTAAGAAAATATAATTAAGGTTAAAACAAGACTAATTAAAAGATAAGAGATTATTATTAATCCATGATTAGTGAATGCTCATGTAATAAGTAACTTATACTAAAATTTTTTTGAAACAATTAAATTAATTTAGAGACAACTACTAATCACCATCTACCATCCATTTGAATTTCAATTCATTCATAAGATTAAGACTAGAAATAGGTAGAATTCTTTAAAGATTGATTAACTAAAAGTGGAATGATCCTACACATGGATCAAACTAGTTTTGGCATAAACCACCAAAGTGGATCAACCCACTAATGGCATGGTTTTAGTCATTAACCAACTTAGAGAAATACAAGGTGGACAGTAGCATTGATTAAGACACAAAGAGAGCACAAGCACATCTTTCCCCTATGGTCCTTCATTTTTCGGCCATTGGACACATACACACACACACACACACACATCAAGCACACTTCTCATTTTGTTTTCAATTCACAAGTTCATTTCTCACTTAAGCAAAAACACTCTCTTTTCCTGTCAAGCCTCAAGAACACATTCTTCTTCATTCCTCTCCTTCTTTCCAAGAACCAAGCCCACATACACCAACCTTTCAAGGACTACATCTTTTAGTTCTTAGAGAACAATCCTACTAGACACACTAAGCCTCCATTCAAGCAAAGCACAAGTTCTCTCTTCTTCCTAGTTGGCTGCTGGTGTCAATTTCCTAAAGGGGAGGATTCCATCATTCAACTTGCTTCTTAGAGAGTTTGTGGTAGCTCCCTTCAAGAGGTAGAAACTCTTAACCCATTTCTTTCTTTCTTATGTTTTCAAGACTAGAAACACTTAAACTTCTCACCATGGTTAGGTTGTTCTAGTTCTTGTTTTAGTGTCTCAAGACCAAGCTTGTCTCTCTTGGTTGAAATGTTGTTTTGCTCCAAAATGCTTTCTCTTGTTTTTGATAAAGTTTTTGGTCAAGGAATGGCTTCAAGTTATTCTTGCATTATCTTGTTTTTCTCTTGCTATTTTATTAAAGCTCAACCCTTAAGAAGTCCAAAGATAAAATTTTCCTTTAAGAAAACACCACTGAAAATCAAGTTTAAGAGACTGAAGGCTATAACTTTAACCAAGCTTGCATTTCTATGGGCCTTTAAAAGACTAGATCTACAAGTTTCAAGAGGAAAAGAAGAATAAAAGTGGTTACTTAATGATGGATCTTTGCATTGAGCACAAACAACCGAAAAAGTGTTTTAGAGATGCTGGCATTCTAGACAACTTGCATTATGAAAATGATACCTCAATCTATATTATTCAAAAAGAGATGGGACAAATTTTAAATGAAAGTTAACATATAAAAGAGTATCCTTGTAAAAATTTGTAAGCATACGCGTTATAGAGAGTGAGATATGAATTTGTGAAGTTGAATCTAGGTAGTCTATAATGGGAAATAAATATCTCAACCTATACAACTTGAAATGTGACGGGACCAATTTTTTTGGCAAGTTAAGAGATAGAGGTATTAGGCTACAAATTTTTGTAGCCTAGCTCCTCCTGTGTGTGCCTAGTAATTCAAAGATGTTATGGGGTGCTCTATGTGAATTCACTTGTGGACAACCTTAGTGTGGACTCCATAACTCGAGTTTTGCTCAACCAAATTGGTTTAGACTTCATTTGTTTGAAAGAAGAATTAGAGAGGCATAAGATTATAAAGTTTGAAGTCAAAATGATAAGAAATGAATTTTTGATGATTTTCCAAAGACAAGTCATCAAATTAGACTTAGGGCTGTCACTAGCAAATATAATGAGTCTAAGATTTTAAAATGCCTAACTAAATGATTCCCTAACTTTGAAAAGGGCAAAAGAGATTAAAAATCTTAAGAAAATTCATAAGTAAATTTAAATAAATTAGAAAATTATTAATAATGGACATTTTAAGTCACTTTAAGGCTAAAAAAAGTTCATAAACACTTACTTAGTACATTGAACCAACTCACAAGTCAAAATAATAATAATAATAATAATAATAACAAAAGCTAAAAGACTTAGAATTCTCTAAGGTTGACTTCGGCCATGCTACTCAGCAAAATGAGAAATAAGTATAAATAATCTAAGTTAATTAAAAGAGTTACCACAAATTTACTTGAAGCTAGGAGATTTTCTCATGAGAAGTCATTAGACATCTCATAAGATCTATAAGATTTCACACAGAGGCACTTGAAAGCCTAAAAACACCAATAGTGTTTTGGATGCTATGACAGAATATATGTTGATGTTTTGATTGTTGAAAATAATAATTGATGATGTATGACTGTGACTCTGCTATTGGCTAATCTTGGGGATCCTTCGGTTTAGTTGTTATGCTGCCGAATTTCCATCAAATTAAGGCCTTAGAATGATTACTATGCATGGTACACAGAGATTCATATGCAAAATAAGAGAGTATGTTATGCATAAGTGCATTAATAAAGAAAAGAAATAATTAAAGGTATGATCGTTTAGTCCTCAGAAGTAATTTCCGGCAAGGGAAGGTGAACAACACTAATCCCTTCTCTCATCGAAGTTCCGGGATTAAAATGTAACGACGACCATGGTATAAGCTCATTACCACTTCATGTTGAGGGTGGTGACTATGTGAATGCATGACCGAAGTTCTTATGCCATAACATACGCCTAAGTAAAGTATAGAAGAGTATGGATGCATTATTGAAGTTCTCATACAAAAGTACATAAGGAAATGCAAAGGATCAAGAAAGAAAAGAAATTACAATATATTTATGCATGATGCATCCATCCATGTTTCCTACTCTATGCCTATGATTATATTTATGTCATGATAAGAATGCATGTTTGATAAGTAACATTTTGATACATTAATTAACCCCCATATTTAGTTTATTAGACCTCTTTTGTGCTTAATTGATCAATATTAGACACATTTTATGAGTTTGGGTAATTGGACTTAATTGTATTTTTCAGCATTATTACAAATTTATACTATTTCTGTATTTTGAGCATATCTTGAGTTGTCGACCTCTAAAAATTACAAATTTTATATTGTAGGAAAGTTGAGAGAAAGATCTACAGCTTTGATGAAGTCAAAAACTAATTCACATGTCTATTAGGATGAATTGGGACACGAAGTCAGAACAGGGCTGTTGCACTGGAACCTGAGAAGTGTGCACTTACTGGGCCATAACTTGAGTTGTAGACATTAGATTGACTTAAAACTGGTGCTATTTGAAAGTTAAGATATAAAGCTTCAATTCATATGAAGAACACTCTCCAATATAATGAAATTTTGATGGACTTAGTGGCTGTTAAATTTGACTGACGCGAATAGAGGTACAACCTGGATATATTACAAATATTGGGCCATAACTCTCTCATTTTAAGACTAAATTAAGCAAATTGGGTGTCCACTTAAAGTTAAGAGGCAGAGGATTTATTTGGGCTAAAGGGTAGTGTTGGATATTCACATCTGAGGTCTGATAAGAAAAGAGAAAATAGAGACGTGAATGACTCTCCTCTCCAACATTTTTCATTTTTCTCTCTTTTCTTCTCTCGTTTTCTTTTCTTTTCTTTTTCTTTCATTTTGTAAGATACTTGTTTTGGGTTCTATTTTGTAACTTTTATTGCTATGGAGGAGTAGGACTTCAAGCTAGTTCAAGGAGACTCTAAGGGCATTATGGTTGTAATCTTCAAACCCTATGCTTGAATCTCAATCATGTTTGTTTTCTTGATTCTTAGCCGTCTTTAATTTGTATACTTATATTGAATGGTATTGATATGTGGGTTTATGAATGTGGAATTAGTTGGGTGATTACTAATTGGTTAATTAGTATAAACTTGATTAATTAAATGATTAGGAATTAGGTTTGGGTTCAAACCTAGGATAATGCAATTGGGGCTAGAAATCAACATAGGTTAATTAGAGTTGAGGTCTCAATTATCTAATTAATTATATGTTAGTTAAATTCCTAGAGCTCTTTTGGTAGAATTGTGAGATTGTTAGTAGAGGTCTCTCTAATAGCTCAAATTAGCCACACTCCACGTGTTTGATATATTGTGCGTTAATGATTCATTCACCTTATGCCTAAAGAACTCTTTGAACTAGTGTTTTTATTTTCACCTAATTTTCTTTTATAGCTTATTACTTGCATGTTTGTACAGACCCCCTTGTTATTTAACTAGATAGCAACATCCTTGTGAGACGAACTTAGTTGCACTATACTTCAAATCTAGTGTAATTAAGTATTTTAAAATTGTAATTTGGAGTAGGCTATGACACTTGCTATCAAGTTTGGGCGTCGATGTAGGGGATGTTGATGCTATTTAGTTTGTAAATATATATGTTTACTTGCTTTTGTTTGAATTTTGCATGTTTTGGTCATTTTCGGTGTTTTTAGGCTAATTTTGGGTGCTGTCCTGCTCTGATCGTACTCAAATTACCTTGAAACTTTTTAGTCTAAAGATTTTCAATATTCTAAGCAAGACTCACTACATATGGGTGAACCCCACCCTATTTTGGCCAAATTCCACTGTTTTGACCACTTTTTCGAATTTTTAATAATTTTTATTATATTTTCGGGTTTCAATTAGGTATAGTTTTATTTGTGTGGTGTTAAAAGTAATAAAAAAAATCATTTTCTACTGTTTTTATATTTTATTAGTCATTTTTGCTTATTTTTAATTTTTAGTGTTCATTTTAGTGTAATATCATTTTGTAATTAGTTTCTTTTGTTTGTTTCATAGTTTCATTTTGCATTTTTTTTTCATTACTTCCACTTTGTTCATCATGTTTACTAATATACCTCCTAGCTCCCAGATATATGCTACTTGGAATGTTGCAAGAACTATAGCAATTGATTATAGTTCTGGTGGTTATTACCAGAGAATGGAGTGCTGGATGGATGAGTTGGCATATTGGTCAGAGTAATTGGCTAGGAAGAAGCCCATCCAGCAGCCACAGCAGAGATGTCATTCTTACTCACATACACGTCATGTTGGGTGGAATGATGATCTCAACCTAGGATATGACAATGCATCCATGCCACCACCTCAGTATCACTAGCAACAATCATAGTTCCAGTAGTTATATCAACAACCATAGTTCCACTACCTATGATGCAGCAATTAGAGAATCCAATGGCCACTCCATTTGAGCCCTCTTTGTCAGACTTAATAAAGCAATTAGAGAAGAGTAGCGTTTAATGGTAGCAAAGGAATGAAACAATCATTCAAGACTTGCAAACACAATTGAGCCAGCTAACCTCTACATGGAGCCAGATGCATGCTCAAGAGTCTGCTCAACTCCTTTTTGACATTATTCCTATTCTTAAAGAGGATGTTTCGGATGAGACATTACTTGAGCTAACTACTAGACTTAAAAAGGACCAATTTGAAACCTTAGAGTCCACCTAAATATTTCATCATACGGTTCCCTTTGTTATGGTGAATTGTCAAATGCACATTCATATGAGCTAGCTGAGGGCACAGATGATAGTTTTGATGTGGAAGATGGTTTGGGTGAGCCGCTACATGAGGAGCTCTTCGAGGAGACATCCCCTAATCTTATTTGTGCTGAGGATATGACCATGTCTACATGTGTAACACCCTCTCAAGTACAGTACTATGCTTAAGTCATAGTACCACACCCTGGAGTTATTACTGTTACCTGAGCAGTCCTTATCTGACAGCATCTTCAGCCATCTTCGGAACTTCTTGAACTATCCGGAGATAACACGGAAATAGGAGTGAGAATTATAAATTCTCAGTAGGATTCTCTAATTATCATAGATAATGTCATCGTTGTCATCTCTAGTTTGCTTCGATTTATTATGAAAAGGGTGAACATGCTATACAACTGTTTAATTTTACATTCCAAAAAATATATTATTCGAAGCAAAATTCATTTTTACTCATACGCTTGGCATTTGGAAGAGCCTATACAAATCAAATCATGAATAATGACTGAAACATAATGAAATATAATAACATCAATACACTGGAGACATAACATCTATACATAACTTTACTTGTACTTGAGTGTATGCATATACATAAAATTTACTTCTCTTTCTTTGTCTTCTGCTTATCATGCTATATTTCAGAGTATGATCGCCATGTCATACCCCATCGGGATGTGATTGGCATGTCATATTCCTTAGGAATATGTTCTTCTTGCCATGTCCCAGAATATGATCACCATGTCATACTCCATCAGAATATGATCGCCATGTCATATTCGTTAAGGTGTGGGACTCTCATGCTATATTCCAGAGTATGATCGCCATGTCATACCCCATCAGAACGTGATCGCCATGTCACGTTCCTTAGGAATATGGGACCTTCATTCGGTACTTACACGAGCTAGGTCATGCCATGCCTCATGTAAGTTCTATCCCCTATACTCACACTAGCTGGGTCGATGTCATGCCTCATGTGAGTGGGGTACTTGCATATCTTTTAATCTTTAGTCTTTAGTCTTTAGTCTTTAGCCTTTACTGTCCTTGGGTAGCCTGGCCTTGGAATGAGCTCGTCAGCTCCACCCATGACCGTCGTCACACCGACTCACCCACAAGGGGACCCATGTACCTTTAATCTTGGAGGGATCTCATTCTGGTCACGTGCCTCTAATTGAAAGGATCTCTTCTGGTTACGTGCCTCAAAATTGAGGGATCTCATCCAACCATGTGCCTTCAATATAGAGGGATCTCATCTGACTACATGCCTCCAAGGTAGAGGGATCTCATAGTTTTAGCTGCCTTCACAGGGAGGGATTCAATGTGCAACTGCCTCCAAGTGAAGGGACCTACATCTTTATCTTTTAATTGCCTTCACCGGGAGGGATTCAATTAACTGCCTCCGAGTGAAGGGATTCACATTTAATATACTCATGTGTTTTTCGTTCTCATACGTGGTCATGCATAAATATGCTGAATGTACTCATACATATGCTTCATCATTTATTTTTATATACGTCATAACTCATATCATACTTAAATTCATCCTAGCATATAAATATTCATAGCTTCATAGACTTCTGCCGTAAATTCGGCAGCATAACGGATCAGATCCGTTTCCCCATGAATAGTGCCAATTCTCACAGACAAATTAGCCATAGCAATATATCAATCTAATATATCTCTTAATGTAAAACTTGTAATCCTCAACTCAAACCTTATATGTCCACTAACACTTGTGAAACCATCAATTTGGTCAATCTGTCACTTCTATTCAGTTCTGTTCGAATTTTGTATAATCCACCTTTACCTCTATCCAACTCATTTAAACCTCAATTTTGGATATGTCATAGCTTTATGTGTCTATTTTCTAAACTCATTGGTCTTATATCATTTTGATTTATATAACTCAAGATATTTAAATTTTGCCTCAGCCTGTTCGGTCACTAGTTCGAATTACACTCTTGGAAATATAAATTCACTAAAAATCGAAACTAAGCTCAAATCATACAAAATTGTCTCATATTAAAGCTAACAGGACACCTTTCATTTGCAATAAGTTTAACTTGATTTGCTTAAGTATAGCTCGAGATATAAGTCCTGAAATTCCATCTTTCTGAACTACTCTGTATTGGCTCGGTTTGGACATAAGATAAATTTTTTGAACCACTGGGATCAATTGGGATCATAACAAAATCGGAATTTCATATTGGGATGTTTCCCTCTGTGTAAGCTTTCTAACAAAGTTGGTCTCACTCAATTTGGAATTGTGTAGGGCGAGTTACACCCTCCTCAAGTCACCTTGCCCGGATGAAAGTCCTGGTTCCTAGGTCAAACTTCAAAAATTCATATCTCTCTCACTACTAATCCAATGGACTTATATGATAAATGTATGGAAAGCCCTGAATGTTTACTTCATCTAAAAATAGTTTCATCGGATTTGACCGGTTGTAGGCGGAGCTGTACACTCCGCCATCCGGACTGCCATGGAATTCCTCAACTAGACAGCATCCTAATCCTCTATTCCTTCTAGTTTTCTCCTTCTAACTTTAATTCCAACTCAAGATTTCATATTAATCCAATCATAATCCATCATAATACATCCAATATTTCATCAAATACATGAAGAAGAGTAAATTCCATGCAATCATAGTCCAAAGAATTCAATAACAGAAATGGAATCCTACCTCTTTGGAGTGTGATCTTACTGAATTTGAGTTTGGATTGAATGGAGCCTTGACAAAGTTTGGAGATTTGATAGAGTAAATTGAGAGAGGAAAGGAAGAAGAAGGCTGGAGCAAGAGGGAGAGAGAGTGGCATAAATCAGATCAAAATGAAGAGGAGAGTCTGATTTAAATACATGAGGGTAGTTGGAATTGTGGTGTTGATTGGTTGGAATTTTGTGATTGAAGTTCGGCCATGTCTCCCTCTTTTGTGGCCAAATTGCTCTCCACGTCGTCCTAAAAGTGGAACTCGCTTCCATTCTATCTGAACTCGGAACTCATCTTGATTCTACTTAAAGTCGGAACTCGTTCCATTTTACTTGAGCTTGGAGCTGAAGCCGGATGTCGGAACTCGTCCCATCTTATTTGTGACTTGAGGAAATCTTGTCTAGTTTATTCAAGACTTGGGAGCAAGGTCAGATGTCGGAAGTCATACAGCTTACAATCACATAATCTCGTAACTCCCCATTCAAACTCAGGAACACCAACAGAAATGGAAAGTTTGTGGGAATGAACTCGAACATCGGAACTCGTGTATGACTGGAAATCAACTCAAAGATTCGAACTCATGTCCATTGAGTTCAACTCTAAGGCCGGAACTCGTTGCATTAAACTCGGAGGTCGGAAATCATGTTCATCATTTTGAACATGAAGTGAAAGTTCGGAACTCACGTGCCTCTTACTTGAACCTTGGAAATACATTATGAGATCGGAAATCGGCTCCGTTACCTTTGAGACATAAAGTTGGATATCGAGAGTCACGCCCGCGTTATTTGGACTTGAAGTTTAAGTCGGAAGTTACGAAATGAGGAATACTCGTATGGTTAAGGTTGGAAGTTGTGAAAATTGTGCTGAAATTCGAAGCCGAACTCGGAAGTCGGAAATTATCCCATTTTTGGTGAAATTCGAAGATGAAGTCGGGAATGGGATTTGATCAAACTTGAAGATGAGGTCGGAACTCGGAAATCGGGATGTTACAACATGCATGGAAATTTATGCTTCTTCAAAAGACCCCTTGAGTGATCTATATGTTGTATTCCCTTATTTGGTCTTTGATGACTCTGTTGATTTGATACGTACTAACTATGATGGTGTTAGCATATGCCAAATATGTGCGGAGATTGGCATGCCGAAGAAGAGATCCTTTAGTGCCAAGAGGTTGTGATGTTGCTTGTGCTAACAATATGATTGATGATCTGGCTATGGAGTATCATGATAGTGGCCCGGAGGAGTTCCTTGATCCATTTAATACTGATAACTTTGGCGGTGACTTCTCTTGTAACCATTGTGTTGGTGTTGAGCTGTGTACAAAAAGTGCAACTAAGGTGAATGATTATCTGAAGGATGATAAGCTTGAGAATGAGAGGTTAACAAAGCATATTCATGCAATAGAGGCTCAGATAGAAGAATCTATTCTCCCAACCCCATTACCTCCCCCTGTCACCTAGCCATTTTCATTAGAGCTGGAATTTCCCTCTCTTTAGTACTTTTTGGGCCAGAATGAATATGCATATTTGTAGAGATGCCCAACTCCGAGTTATCATTGAGATGCATAAGGAGGCAATAGCTGACACTTTAGGGGTACTTGATGGAGGTAGATCAAGGTCGAAAAATCCTTTTGGGGATACAGATCCTTCCCTACTAGGAGTAGTTTGCTTCTGGGATGTGCGAATTAGGTGGAGCTTCATAGTTCCAAGGGATACGCCACAATCATCAACATTGGGGTCCAAGGAGAAAAAAAGTTTTAAGGCCCAGGACATGGTCAACACTTTGTGAGATCCTAGTGGAGGCAAAAGATGCAAATCTTGGTGGGAATTCCTAGACCAATTCAAGCATAAGCCACCATGAGGGAGTTCTTACCACTTTTCACCTTTTTAATTTTCTATCTTGCATTCTACTTTTAGAATAAAGGATGTTTAGTGCTAGTTTTCATATACTAGTTATGTGTTACTTAGTTGTGTCTTTCTTATGGTGACTCTTGAGTTGTTAGTTTTAGGTATTTGACATTTGACATTCATGGCTTGAGATAACATATTTGACCTTTCACCTCTTTCTTTATGTTTTGCATGCTTGGTAGATACATCTTTAATTGCTTGGATTAAGTATGTTGGACATGACCCATGGGAGCTTTTGAGCCTCCTTTTAGGATGGTTGCATTACATGTCATTCCTTTCTTTCTGTGTGCTTTGTTCCCTCATAGGATTTGCCACTCTAGAACTTGCTTTAATTCTTTTTGAGCCTACACCATGTCATTCCTTTCTTTCTTGTGTGCTTTGTTCCCTCATAGGATTTGCTACTCTAGAACTTGCTTTGATTCTTTTTGAGCCTACACCATTCATTTGCAAACATGAACATGATTGAGGCATTTATTTCGTGATTAGCTACTTAGCCAAATAGCCACTCTTGCATTTTTCCTCTTGCATAGTCCCGTTGAGCTTTTTTTCCTATTCTTTGTTTTTAGCACATTACAAGCCTAAAGCAAAAAATCATGATTCTACCTAGCCTTAAGGATTAGGAGATCATTGGTTACCATTAGCAATTTACATTCACATAGATGTGGGGGTTTGCATGAGGACATGCAAGACTTTAAGGGTGGAGGGTGCAAAGTGGTGAAAAGAGAAAAAAGAAAGAAATGAAAAGATTAAAAAAAAGAAGAAAAAGCAAAAAAAATGTAAAAAAAGAAAAGCAAGTAGAAAAAGAAAAAGTCAATAAATCAGGACAATTTTGATGAAAAAAGAAAGTAAAGAAGGGGATAAAAAAGAGTTGTTGTTGCATTGCTTGGATTTGAGGAGGGTCCTCACATTTGTGACCTCATGTCTTTGCCAATGTTATTCTATTCTCTTTGGTTTTTACTTTGCATATCCTTATTATTTCCCTACCCTTACCTTGGCCCCATTACAACCTTGAATAAAGTCTTCTTGATTTATGTGTGCATGTGTTTGAGTGGTGGAGAATTAGATGATAAGCAAGCTTATGGCAGTGCTTTTTCTTTTGAGGTAATTTGAATGATATAATTGAGCCTTAAACAATTGAGAGTAAAAGTGCTAACCATATTATCTTGTGAGATCCTCCATGCTTGATCCATACTTTTTGGAGTGATTTTTGCCTTGCTTGCACCTTTGTAGAGATGTGTCTTGATTGTTGAATTTCTTGATGCCTTGGGTGTGTTTTTTGCCTATATGCTTGACACTCTTGAAGATCCATTGGGAATTTTTTTCATGGTATTTGGCGATTTTTTGTTTCTAGAACTTGTGTGTTTGTTTTAGATTTTGATGTTTCATTTTCAGAGCCCTTGAGTATATTTTGGATTTTGCATAAGGACATGCAAAAAGCTAAGTGTGAGGGAATTTGATAAGTAACATTTTGATACATGGATTAACCCTCATATTTAGTTTATTGGACCTCTTTTGTACTTAATTGATCAATATTAAGCACATTTTATAAGTTTGGGCTCTAATTGGGCTTCATTGTATTTTTCAACATTATTACAAATTTATACTTTTTTCTGTATTTTGAGCATATCTTGAGTTGTCGACCTCTAAAAATTACAAATTTTATATTGTTGGAAATCTGAGAGAAAGATCTACAACTTTGATAAGAAGTCAAAAACTAACTCAGATGTCTATTAGGACAAATTGGGCTACGAAGTCAGAACAGGGCTATTGCACTGGAACCTGAGCAGTGTGCACTAATTAGGCCATAACTTGAGTTATAGACATTGAATTGAGGTAAAACTGGTGCCATTTGAAAGCTAAGATATAAAGCTTTAATTCATATGAGAACACTCTCCAAAATAATGATATCTTGATGGACTTATTGGCTATTGAATTTGACTAACACGAATAGAGGTACAACCTAGATATGTTACAAATATTGGGCCATAACTCTCTCATTTCAAGACCAAATTAAGCAAACTAGGTGTACACTTAAAGCTAAAAGGCAGAGGATTAATTTGGGCTGAAGGGAAATGTTAGATATTCACATTTGAGGTATGATGAGAAGAGAGAAACAGAGATGAGAATGACTCTCCTCTCTAGCATTTTTCATTTTTCTCTCTTCTCTTCTCCTCTTCTATTCTTTTCTTTACTTTTCCTTTCATTTTGTAAGACACTTATTTTGGGTTCTATTTTGTAACCTTCATTGCTATGGAAGAATAGGACTTCAAGCTAGTTCAAGGAGACTCCAAAGGTATTATGGTTGTAATATTGAAACCCTATGCTTGAATCTCAGTAATGTTTGTTTTCTTGATTCTTTGCCCTCTTTAATTTGTATAGTTACATTAAGTGGTATTGATATGTGGGTTTATAAATGTGGAATTAGTTTGGTGATTACTAATTGATTAATTGGTATGAACTTGATTAATTAAACAATTAGGAATTGGGTTTGGGTTGAAACCTAGGCTAATGCAATTGGGGCTAGAAATCAACATAGGTTAATTAGAGTTAAGATCTCAATTATCTAATCAATTATATGTTGGTTGAATTCCTAGAGTTCTCTAAGTAGAATTGTGAAGTTGTTAGTCAATGTCTCTCTAATAGCTCAAATTAGCCACACTCCATGTGTTTAATATATTGTGTGTTAATTATTCATTCACCTTATACCTAAGGAACTCGTTGAACTAGTATTTTTATTTCCACCTAATTTTCTTTTATAACTTATTAACTGCATGTTTGCACAGAATCCCTTGTTACTTAACTAGATAGTAACAATATCCTTGTGAGACGACCTTGGTTGCACTATACTTCAAATTTAGTGTAATTAAGTATTTTAAAATTGTAGTTTGGAGCAAGCTACGACACTTGCTACCATTTTCTTTGCTTCTTCTTCTTCTTTTTTTTTAATCTTTTCATTTCTTTCCTTTTTCTCTTGTCACCACTTTGCAATGTTTAAAAGGAATCCACTTTGGCTAATTACGTTTTCGAAGACTTGATAATTGAACTATATGCATGCTCATTGTTTTTTTTTAATAAACCCAAAGTGGCTGGGATAATAATGACAACAATCAAATATCGAGTTAGAGTTCCTACTGAGAAATATTATTTATCACGTTCATGTTTCTTATCATCTTCAGGGGAGGATGGAGCCCCAGCACCCAGTGATAATCCAGGCGGACGCCGAGGGCAAGGCTCCTAGGAGTCACCTGTTGCAGCTATTATTGATCATGATGCTATTTTGTGGGTTGTATCTAAGTTGGATGTCAGACTCCATTATGTTATTTCTATTTCTATTTAGTTACACAGTTTTATCTTCATAGATTTATGTACTCGATTTATGACAACTAGTTGGGCTCTTTGATGGTTCAACTAGTCCTCATTATCAAGTATGCTACTTATGGCTATGCTATCTATTATGTGATGTTTATGGCTGTGTTGTTCTACCCATGTGTGCAATAACAAAATTTGAATCGTTTTAGCTTCCTGCCACATGGTTATGACATTACTGTTTATGATTATGTTGGACAACGCATACGGCTCTAATGATTTCAAAATGCGATTTTTATTTCAAAAAAAACAATTCTACCTTATTTTCACGTAATCTTATTTAAAAGAAAGTTTAAGTTTCCGTAAGCATAGGTAACAACTAATAATTCGCCATAATACACTTAAATTTAGTATAAGATTATTAGGGTGTTACAAAAGGCTAACAACTGCAGCACTGAAGCCCTCCAATGCAAGCACTAAAGCCTTGCCATGCAAGCAGCAAATTCTAGCAATCCCATTAAAGCCCAGCAATCTTGGCATAGCCTCAATGAAAAAGACACCACAACAATGCCACTTAGAGGAAAAGGACTTCCCAAATAGGATATTTTCTAGTCCCAGGCTACTTTGAATGCAGGCACTAAAGCCTTGCCATGCAAGCACCAAATTCTAGCAATCCCATTAAAGCCCGGCAATCTTGGCATAGCCTCAATGAAAAAGACACCACAACAATGCCACTTAGAGGAAAAGGACTTCCCAAATAGGATATTTTCTAGTCCCAGGCTACTTTGAATGCAGGCACTAAAGCCTTGCCATGCAAGCACCAAATTCTAGCAATCCCATTAAAGCCCGGCAATCTTGGCATAGCCTCAATGAAAAAGACACCACAACAATGCCACTTAGAGGAAAAGGACTTCCCAAATAGGATATTTTCTAGTCCCAGGCTACTTTGAGCAATAACAAAATAAAAAGAGAAAGAAAATAAGGATTAAGATAATAGCTCGATCGAGTGACCAAGGATACAAATCAACTAGGCCAAATCGAAGGACCAATATATCACCTTTATTTACCATGTTTATAATTGACCAAAAGGTGACTGTTATGCAATCAAGGATTGAAAATAGCTAGATCGACAAAGCAACAGAAGCTACGCCCATGTCAAATTCATAAACAAATCTGAAATTGACACTAATCAATAGAGGGGCCAGGCTAATGCCCTTATTTTTCAACATGACCAACTGAGATATCCCTATCCACTTTCTATCCATCAAATCAGCATGATCAACTAAAAGATCAAAATATCACCATTAGTAATGCCACGTGAATGGGGAGGACCAAGTTAATCGGTGAACCAAGCATCCGTGGTACTTTTCTAATAAGTTGGTTAGCTAATCTGTAGGCACATATGGTATTATGACATTTCGATTACCTTCTTGACCCTTTGCTCTTCAAGCTTAGGGTAGAAGGGGCTACAAACGGGTCAGTCAGCATAGCAACAAGCTTGTTTCCCGCGAGCATCATGACTCCTCGCTTTTCTGAGCTCGAATTAGGAAGGTTGGGTTAACCGATCATACAGTCGAGCAAGACCCATGCCTTCATCACTCCTCGCTTTTCAATCTTGAATCTAGAGGGCTTGTGCACCGATATCATGCCAGACAATTCTCACTTCATCTCTTCTCGCCCTTCCCAGCTTGAGTCAAGAGGGCTTATGGACTAGTCATATAGCCAGGCAAGACCCCCTATCTTTGTCACTCCTCGCTCCTTCAATCTTGAATCGACGAGGCTTGTGGACTAGTCTCATGGGCAAGTCATCCTCACTTTGTGACCCTTCATCTTTCCAAACTTAGGTTAGGAAGGCTAAATGCCAACCCAAAGCCCCTAGCCAGAATGCCTAACCTACCATGACCACTTTTGCTGGCCCAGGCACCCAGCCAAGCATAGCGTGGACTTTACATGCAAAGCACATGAGGAAAGTCACTCTGCCAATCCAACAATCAATCGTTCACTCAGACCCTAGTCTATGCCTTAATTTGTGTTTACATTAGAGATACCCCTTTTACCTACTATAAATATCATAGCATGGGTAGGTTTAGATATATTCATCTCAACTCTAAGCATTAAAACCCCCATTCTCTCTAATTAAGACAACAACATACCCCAATAGATATAGTTTAGTCCAAACTATATGATCATTTAATTTTGGTCACGCCCCAAAGTTGGGTACGGAAATCAATTTATCAAAAAGTTTCAAAGTAGTTGTAATGATCTATCTCTAGCTTAATTTAAAACAACCCATAGCTTTCTTAAGTTAATAAATACAATAAAGCTATATAGTACGAAATGAATTGAAGGAATTCCAGTGGTTAACAATAAAAGGAGAGGAAAAAAAAAAGTTATGGTAAGACATAACTGAAAGACTTTTTTTTTTTTTTTGGGTAGTGTAAATGGTAACAAAAGAAAACAGCAAACGAAACAACCATGCATGCACCCACTACGTGGTGACATCAGCAATCAACAAGTGGGTAACCTCATCCGACATCAGTGAAAGACTTGAAATTAGAAAGAAATTCTCTGATAAAAAGTTTTCTCTAAAATTTACAAACATAGTTTTCGTATCATTCAAAAAGATATCACGATTTGGATATGTCAGCTTTCACTCGTAAGAATTTACTGCCTGTTATCTTGTGATAGTCTGATTCGCTTAATTCACTAAACTTCCCATGACTTTTTTCATAATAATCGAGAAGCTCAAACCTACAGAAAAAAAAAAAAGGAAACAACCGCCAGTCAATTCATATGAAACATTCAAATAGCGAATGCCTAATTTAAGTCCAAGCACAATAGATATTAAGATTATAAAAATACCAATATGCAAGACACTGGAATGGTGCATATTTCTTGTAAATTTCTTCAGCATCTTTCTCGATTTTTCGATAGTTGGAACTTGACATTCCATATACCTAAACAAATAACATAAGATCCAAAATCATAAACAAAGTCTTATAAGAATTACGTAAAAAGCATCACTTAGCTGTAATTAATGTAATTAAAGCGATTAAACGGTGCAAAAAGGAAACAAACCTGTTTTAAATGCCTCGTCGTTTCTGAGTCAGCTGGAACCTTTTGATAGCAACCCAGGCACATTAGGATGCTTGCAATTGTAAATGGTCCAAACCCTTTCAAGCTACTTAGTTTACTATGAACAACTTCATATGAGCTCGAGTCCAATTCGTGTTCAAGTTTCCCTAGGTCGAATCTCCTTCTCTGTATCCTTTGAGCCAATTTGATTATGTGAAGTGCTCGAAATCCAAGATTGCAATGCTCGTTTAGATAAGATTCATTTAAGTTGGCAAGCTCCATCGAGTTAGGGAAGTTCCCCATACCGCGATCTTTACACGGAGTTAACTTCATTAAACTGTCATTATTAGCATATTTGTCATTAACTTTGGCACTCGTTGCCTCGTTTTGCGCACGTTTTCTTTTGGTTGAACCTTGCTTTCTTCCATTTGATTGGGACCCAATCCTTAGTTGTAACTGAAGCTCACATAGAGATTTAGCCATGTCTAGGGTCCTGCCCCATCTATAATCAACAAGCACAGTCAAATTGGATCAATATCAGGTAACAAATCATTGAAGATTTAATAAATTTACAAATCCAAAATAAAAAAGAGAGCTCAGAAGAGATATTTTTCTTCTATGAAAAAATTAACACAATCTCACTTGTTTTTTGATGTCTTCATATAGTGACAATGTTATCTCCAAAAGCTCTTACCCAGAGAAACCACGTAGGATGTAGCTCCCATAACTCCACAATCTATTAATCATTTCTGATTGTGATAGCTAAATCACCAATTTCACAAGAAAATGCCGCCCTTTTTTTTTTTTTTTTCCTTTTGTTCATAGACAGTAATAAGGTTTTAATTTAAAAGTAAAATCTCATGCAAATTGCTCAAACCTCTCACTATAAGATTAATCCTAGTGGCTTACAATGCCACCTTTTTAACGCACGGTTGCATTAATTTGTATTTTTTTTTATTTTCCTTGACTTTTAAAATATGCCTTTTAGTTGATTTAGTTTTTATATTTTTTAAAGGCTTAGATATATTTTTGATTCCTGAAAATATTGTGAATTCTGGTTTTAGTCTCTATAAAAAATAAATTTTGGTTTGCATCCATATATTTCCAAAAATATTTGGTTTAAGTCTTTATTATTATTTTGTTTAGTTTTTGGTCTCTGCACCAAAGCAATATGTTTGTTTTAATTCCCTAAAAAATTATGATAATTTGATTTAAGTCCTTTGGAATATTAGTTTAAGCTGCTTGATACCAAATTATCATAATGTTTTAGGAACTAAAATCAAATATTTTAAAATATGTTTGGATCTATATCAAAGCAAAATTTTTATAGGGATCAAAAACAAATATTTTTGAAAATGTTTGGACCTAAACCAAAAACAATTTTTTATAGGGATTAAAACAAAAAATTCACAATATTTACAAGAATAAAAAATATATTTAAGTCTTTTTTAAATTATTCAGTAAAAGTCAATACAAACTAACCTTCTTTAACCTTCATTAAATTATAAGGTATTTGAATACCAAAATAAATTATAGAAGCATATTTGAGAAATAATCCAATGGAATAGATCTCAATGACTATTTAATTTGAGTTTTCAAATAGCTAGGTTCTTGTAATTCAGTAAATGTTAATTCCAATTAGCAAGTAGTGATTAATATAAAATTAAAGTCTTTAAAAAGATATAAGCACAATTACAAAGTTTTAAAATTATAAACAACAACTTGAAAAATGTCAAAACTATAAACACCTATAATGTAATTTAACTAACACTTTAAAATATATTTTCCATTAAAAATTACAACAAAGTAAAAGCAACAATGAATTCATAATAGATTCAGATTGTTAAATGCAACTTACGTGCAGTTGGTAAGGAGTATAGACTTCACAGCGTCCTCAAAAAGAGAAGGAGAGCGAAAAATTCTTCCAAACCCCTCCTTTTTCGCTTGTGGATGAAGTTCCTGGAACTCATTCACAGCCTCTTCATCTTTATCATTTAACCTTAGCATTCGCGCCACTTGTCCCTGGTTAATAATATTTCTCAAATAAAATCTAGGAGTACCTTTCCAAATAATTACCTAAAGTGACTTCTCACATCAGTTGTTTGTTTGTCCTGTTATCCGTTATCACTTCCTTTTGGATTTTTGACAGAGTAGACAATTTTTTTTAATGTTTACAAGGGTGCAATGTAAAATTGTACACAAAAATACTATAAAGGTTACATGGGAGCAAAGTTGAAAATAATTGTGAAAGGCTAAAATGTATTAGTTAAAAGGGGGGGAACAAATATTAAGTTTGCTTAGAAATAAATAGATCAAAATTATGTTTGAACCTAAAATTCATAAATGTACTAAAAGGCAACAGGTCAAACCCAAAAGAGGTAAAGAATAGTGTCTTGTTACCAATACTGCTTGCTGGTTTTCCAATGAGAGGGCTTGCAAGTCATGGACATAAATATGAAGATTGGCATTCTCAGCTGGATGGGTGATGGTGACAATGACACTGGTACAATTGTCTGCCAACCGCAGGGGGCGTTGCAAGGCTTTAACTGATGGGATCCACTTGTTTGGGGCCATCATAAAGAAGCCGTGATTGCACACCGCCTTTTCCAAACTAAAGATTGACTTGCATTTCCCAAGAGGCAAATATAACAAGAAGTTTGACCTTTGAAAGATCTCTTCCATTCTTTAATCTAATAAATTTGATCTGTGGATAAATTGATGGCTTATGTGATTGCCATGCAATAAGTAAATGAAAAGATAAACCAAATTGCATTACAAATGTCTAAAGGAATTCATTGAGGAGAGAATAAATACAAGGGAGAAGGAAAATATATTTTTCCCTCGATGGATATATATAAGAAAAGATAAATAGATATTGTCACCCAAAAGCTGACATGCAATCCATTTCTAACTCCTAGAAGATCAATTTGTTGACAAATTAGTCTCTGAAAAATATTTTATTAGGTCATGATATTTTTATAATAAATTCTATTATTGTTAATAAATTTTATTAGTATTAATAAAAAAATGTTTGAGATTAATTTACCAGCATAGTGATTTTTTAAAAATTAATTTATTAGCATATTAATCTTTTAGAGATTAACTTATCAACACGATAATAATTGAGATACCACGGGTTAATAAAACATCTTTTAAGAACTAGTTTATCAGCATTTTGATCTTTTGAGTATCAAAAAGATGGTTCTCTAGTTAAAGTAAACTTTAAAAAAATGAAAAAAGCAAATACAAATACAAATACAAATACTTCCAAGCACACACAATTTGCAGAACACTGAAGTCAACACACATACACAGCTTTAGGCCATGTATAATCTTATTTCATATAATGGTTCTTATGTAATAAATTTGATTAACAAGAATACTCTTATATATAAAATAGTTAAAAATTTATTTTCTTATAAATTTGAAAGTGAATTATTATACTTTATCCAATTTGATAAAAAAAAAAATTGATTTGTTTGATCTTATCAGGCTTCATGTAGCATGATAAATTTATCCTATAATTATTGGATAAAAATGGATTGATGGGATTGACTTTATCCTAATGTTTTTATATCAAGCATATAATAAGAATTGACTATATAGTATTACCTTATATTATCAGATCTTATATAACGTAACAAGCAGTCTTATCTCATAAAAAAGGTGATGACTAATAGGCTCAATTGATGAATTCTTAGTTTAAAACATATATGCTAAATATATTGAAAATAGCACTAAGTCTTATGTGAAATACTATTAATGGCTTTGTGTGCGTTATAGAATCGGAGGTATGTGTCATGATTCCGGATTGAATGCCTATGCGAAATAAGCCGCGTCCGTTACATTATCTGTAACTGTTTCTAGTTAGGGCTACTGGCCTGTATCTTGGTTGGGCCTTAATAAGCTGACCATGACAGTGAACCTTTGGGTTTAGTCCAAAACAGATTGAATCATCGTTCATCAACTAAAGGAAATTTATCAAAAAGAGAATAAAAACAGTTCGGACCAAAAAAAAAAAAAGGAAGAATAAACAGCTGCAAAACCAACAAAACAGGCTAACACAGCCTAACGACAATAGTAATGGCAACTATGATGAAGGGGGCAAAAGTCAATGATAGAGAAGATATGGAGGAAATACTCCTATTTTACACTCTAATAGGTCAATTGCTATATCAAAATTTGTATATTCTTCCCTGCATGACACTTTCGTTACTAAAAATTTAATATTAAATGCAATATTTCTCCTATTTAACATTGGATACATTAAATATATGTTTATATATCTACACGTTCTCATATCATTTGGAGTTTACATATTTTAATGTGATCAAACATTTTTCTAGGACTCAGTGGAGGAATTAGAGAACGAAGCTAGCAAAAAACAATAAAAGAAATCCGTTTCTTATCATCGTTTGTCAACACAGGAGTGCAGGACCTTACCTCTTGTCAGGAACTAGAAACGCAGGAGTGCAGGCCTTACCTCTCTTGTCAGGGAGTAGAAACGCAGGAGTGGATCCTTACCTCTTGTTTGGTAAATCAAAACCTGCAACAATGTTCAGCATTGGTTTTCCTCTCCTCTCCAATTGCTCTGAAACTGAACCCAGTGCGTGAAGTGGAAAGTACAGCACCAATGTAATTGATAGTGTTCACTGTCCGTGCACAAAGGCAGAAGTCAAATCAAGTGATGAAAGGGGAACCGCGAGGGACGGGAAACTACACCTTTTTTAAATAAAATTAATCTTATTTGTTAATTTAATAATTTTTTTATGTTATTAACATTTTTATAATAGATTAAAATATAAAATAATTTAATTTTGATAAATTTGGCAACATATTATTACTTTAATCTAAAAATTCTATCTAATTTAGGTAATATTTAATTGAAATCGAGTTAATTTTAAATTTAAATATGTCAGAAGGTTATTTTGTCTTTGATGAAATATTTTTCACATTGTAATTTAATCAAATCAAGTATTATTTAAATTAATTCTAAACACAACATTAATTAATAAATCAATTTGAATCCTATTTTTTTTTAATAATAGATGCAAAATATGAGATTTAATTTCTATGTTAAATCAATTTAAATTGAATTAAATTGTTTCTAATTTAATCATTCAAAATAATCATTCTAAATGTGATCATATATTTGACATTAAAATTGATTTGAACCCATTTTGGCATTTTTAAACTGTGAGAAGGTAATTTATTAACATTTACGAAAAAATAGTGAAACTACCCAACTGAAAGTATAGTGAATATAGGTTCATCCTTGACTGCCAATATAGTGAAAATAAATTCTTGCAAAAACAAGTTTTCATAAATTGACAAATACATTTAATTTATACATAAAATTATCCAAAGATAAATGATTCTCGCTTAGGCGACCTACGTATTAGTTGCTATTTTTTTATTTTTTAATAATTCATTGAAAAGGCTCAACTCACCATAACAAGTGAGGAGCAAAACCTTAAATCCGTATCAAAAACATAAATAAGCCAGTCTAAATAGAAATCAGCCTAGAACAATATGCAATTTAACACTAGCATCTTAGCTTTATGAGAAAACAAGCGCTGCAGCATAAATGAGATCCTGTACTATCTCTAATTATTACATTGTCCGGTACTCCAACTCTGCTTTCAAACTGGTTTAGAGAGCCTGCCGCCTGTTGAATCTGACCGGGCACCCCTTGTATCTTGGTATTGCCCAGTGGGTTGGTTCGGATCGGATTTAAGTGAAAAATAAATTTAAATTGATAAAATTTAATTGAATTGATTTGATTTGAATTTTAAAATTTTTTTTTTTAACAAATCTGAACCAAACCAATCCGATTAAGATCGGGTTGATTTGGTTCGGATCATCAAATTGAAGTAAAAAATAAATAATTATATTTTTTAAAAATATTTATTTTTATAACAACTAACAATAATATAAAGTTTGATTATGATATACTTAACAATGATATAAATAGATAAATTTCTTAAATAAATATTTTTAAAAAATTAAAATAGCTATGTCACTGATAACTTAAGCACAAAATTTTGAAATATTAAAAATTTAAAAAAATAATTAGTTGTTGATTGGGTGATTCGATTGGATGTTTGGGTAATCGAATTGAAAAATTATAAATCCAAAACTAAACTAATAATAATTGATTTAATTTTATTCCACCTTAAAAATAAATCAATTAGCCAAGCTGATCCGCTTACATCCCTACCCAAATGTGCACCCCACCCCAGTGTTACTGCAACTCCCTCGTAATTGCTTTTTCTCTAGCTAGCACCCTGAGTATAAGACTGCTTGCACCAGATACTTGTTTTTCTGGGTAAACCACCACAACCAGACTGCAAACATTCAAGTATATATATTCTGTCTTAAGAGATTCACATCAAGAAACTCACCTCGTGGCAGAATTGTCTGACACAAATACTGAAAATTAGCCAATGTACTAGCTACTAAATATAAGATTGTTTTTATACTAACTACACAAATAGTGAAAATTACCCTATTAGGTTATTTCATTGAATTGAAATTTTATTATCATTATTAGTACTACTACTACTATGATCGGTTTGACAATCATTGACATGTCTGTTAATCAGCATTTTTTTATTTTTAGGCTATAGTATAAAATTATTCATATGTTATATAATTATTTTTTGGAAAAATAAGTTTTGAATAATTATTGTGATTAATATAAATATATCATTTTATTCATTAAAAATTTAGTTAATAAAAAAATTATATATTATATGTTATATGAACAATTTTTTAAGAGATTAATTATGATATATTGTCAACCAATTATATATAACATTATATATTTGACTTTTAAGATAGCTATTATAAGTGTTAAGCACTTTTAATAACATATATAGAAATACATATAGTTGAATAGAAATATATAGTTGAATGTCTATATAAAATACTTCATTGACATTGTATTAAAATTGAATTCTTTTATTAATTAATAAAAATATATTTTATTAAATTATTGTAACACTCTCCCAAATACAATATTATACTTAATTTATAACATCATATTAGCAGTTGCTATAGTTCAATTACCCGGACCTTAATTCATTATTCGCTTTATTGAAAATTCTTTTACAATTCACTCATATTGGAGTTACTAAACAGCCATTCAAATACTCACAAATATATATATATATATATATATATATATATATATATATATATATATATATATATATATATATATATATATATATATATATATTATATATATGTTTTTGGCAACTAGTCCAGTCTCAGTCACGTTCCTCTGGGACAATCCTTTTCGGGTTATTTTGGGCTGTTTTGAAACAGCACGGAAATATACACATAGGAATGAAAACTTTATATTCTCAATAGGCTTCTTAGATTATCTAACAATCCATGTCATCGTTGTCGTTTCAGCTACTTTGGTTTATTAGAAAAATGGTGATCTCATACATAGTGGCAAGGTTCATATATTAAGTTCAAAAACTATATCCTTCTGAAGCATATTGATTTTAATACATACACTTGGGTATAACATGGAAACAATTACACAATTGCTAAGTTTGCATTTTTCCCTCACAAATCAACTAACAAACATAAGTAAATATGCTACGTGCCCATGATTGTAAGACTTGGTATGTTCTCATTTTTCATTCTTACTTTGCATATGTTTTTAATCTTTATTGCCCTTAGGTAGTATCAGAGAGTGAGCTCAAATCGTGAATGTCGACACACAGTAGTAGCCTACAAAGGGATCCACGTGCCTCTAGATTTGAAAGGATCTTATTTTGGCCAACTGCCTCCAAAGTAGAGGGATTTCATAACTGCCCCTATGTGAAAGGATCTTATCTTGTTTATTCACATACTGTCTAAATTCATATTCACATATACATATCATATGCTTGAAAAATTCATAATCATGATGCATGATTCATATATTTTTACCAGAAAATCCGGCAGCATAATAGCTGAAAACAGGATATTCCCCACCACAGAAACAACATAATTTCAGCCGGTCAGTCATAGTGAACAGAATCATAATATCAATGCATCAATATCACATTAGTATAATAGGGAATTTCATCAAAAACTTAGTCATTGGCTCTTTTTGACTTACAGGGTTTCTATCCCTCAAAGTGGGCAATTTACCTTAAATTCTTTAATTCTACCTTATTTTTGTAATTTATACCAAAATTTTATTTTAACTTATTTGAATTTGAAAATTTAATATGTTATAGTCTTATTAGTCTATTTTTAAACCTCTTTGGTCCCATTAAATTTTGAGATATATAGGTTGAGTTATTAAAATTTCACTCAATGTTGCCCTATATTAGGATATACTTAGGCACCTAAATTTATAAAATCATTAAAATTCAAATTCTTATTATTTTTGTATGAATTTTTATACCAATCTGTAGCTAATTGAATTATCTTTCAATTCCAATAAGTTTCATCTTAATTGAGTAAATATAGCTCAAGTTATGAATTTATCAAGTAGGCTATCTTATTTCAACTTAAATAGGACATAGGATAACTTTAGGGAATTACTGGGGCCATTGTAGTTAAGATTAAGTCTAAAATTGTTATAGCATGATTATCTATGTGTTAGCTTTCTAAAAAAATTGGTTTCACTAAATTTAAACTTATATAGAGTGAGTTATACCTTTCACAATACATACTAATTAAAATAATGAATGAAAATCAATAATCTATTAAAAAATCTATATTTATTATTAATTTTAACTCCCCGACACATTTTCTAGTCCGACACTAGCTGGCCTCTTGTCGGCTGAATGGATTGTCACATGGTTATCTTCTCTTCCAATTAATCGTATTTTCCTCAAGTATTGCGTGGCTAATATGAAATCCAGTAAAAAAAAAAAGGTAAAAAAACCCATTATAAAAAAATACAAATGATCATATCAAGAAAAATTTAAAAATATCCTCAAGAAAACAAATAAAATCTATACTATTTGCAGCTATCATAATAAATTCGTAACGTTTCGATTCCTATATCAAATATATCTAGATATTATCGAAAAAGTAACACTAATCTATCATCAGGTATGCAGTAATTGCACACAACTATACTCGTCTTAGAATCATATTTACTTTCCCTCAGTAATATGTGTGGATTAAACTTATGCTTCCTACCATTATGCATCTGTTAGGAAATTTAGATGGTGCTTGCCACCTTGCCTAGTAAAATTATTAACAATTTAGGTTACCACTTAGAAATATTCCCACTTTTTAAATTACTTGTAATGTTACAAGAGAGTGTTTGACATACACATGTAATTTAACTAGTAATTCATATTATCTTATTTGGTATATAAAAAAAATTATTAGGCAATATGTCTTTTAATATTATTATTATTATTATTATTAATTATCATTATTAATAACAATATTAATTAATAAAAAACAAAAAATTAATTAATAAAAGTTATTATGATTATTATTAATTAATAATAATTATAAGTAATAATATTAATATTAATTATTTTTCATATTATTTTTATTAGTTATTATTATGATAATTATTATTAATTTATTAATATTAGTTATTAATATTAATATTAGTTATACTTTATTATCATTATTATTATTATTATTATTATTATTATATTTTATAATAATAATAATAATAATAGAAAAATTATCACATAAATAATAATCCATATAGACACTTCTATGAAAATAATCCATATTATTATTTTGATCGTAATATATATTATCTTAAAAATTTAAATTACCAATAATATAACTTAAACAAATAAAGCATCATGATAGTCTCTTATAATTTAAAATTATATTATCAATAATTTAGATAAATTATCCTATACCCCCTACCAAATGCCCCTCGTAGAGAAATCCGTCTTGCAGATTGCCAACCCCACACCCACTTGGTCCCCTCCCCCGCCCCACCAAAAAACAAAAGGTGATTTTGTTTTTAAACTTTTTTCATCTTTTTAATAATTTTTGTTTCTCTTTCTCTATGCATGTGCGTGTGTCTGTCCGTGGATGTCCGTGAAAACGTTCGAGGACAGAGCACATACATAACACGGCTCGGAAATTTAACAGATGAGGCAGCATGTGTCTTTCACATAGTAATTTAATGGCTGAGTTGTAATTTAACTCCTTTTGCGGGTCCAGGGGACAAATTTGCCCCTGCTTTGTGTGCAATGGAAAAGCAAAATTCTTCAAATGAACAAGCTCATGAACCCAACACCTCATTATTCTATGAATTGCAAATCGAACCCAAACTTTTTCATAAGAAAACTTCAGACCCATTCTTCTACTAGCAAGCTTTTCTCTTCAACTGATCATATGCAGGAGAGTGTTACACAGTAAAGAGAGGACTCAAAACCACGTCAACATCATCATATACACTAGAGCCAGCAATATATCAAAGTTCACCTGTTTTCCAGTTTTGAAACTCAGAAGGAAACAAGGTAAAATGAGAAGGTTAAAAAAGAAAAAACAAGCTGGCAAACCACCATGGGCCTCTACCAATGAAACACTAGGAACGATTTAAGCCTGTACCTCACTCTTTCCAGTGAGCATTCTGACATGTGACAACCACTAAGAATCAACTTCATGCTTCACAGAGAGATCATATAACTTCCAACAGGAAAACAAGGTTATGCACATAGCAATGATCTGCCCCAGTCAGTAATGCATCTGCACCTCATTTAAGACCAGTAGACCAGGAAAGACAATTTTTTTCACAATAAACACAAGAAGCATAGGAAATGCCACACCTTAGAAACAACTACAACAGTACAAACTACTATTTTCTCCCTCAATGTTGTGATTGATGAAAAACTTTGTAGATCTACTTCAATTGGAATTTGAGTTCACAATAACCTACTCAGAGACTTGATAAGCAATTTCAAATTCTTTCGTGTAGCTTCATCACCAGTGAAACCCAAAATATCAGAGCTAATATTCTGCAATAATGCAACAAAAGTACCATCAATAAAATAGGAAAAGTTATTTGTATTATTTATATTTACAGGCAATTCCAAAATTAGGTGCTACCTCAATGTTCTTCAGGGTAAAAATAAGAGTGTATATGGACTTTTGAATCAGCTCAGTGTTCTCAGGGGTCATAATGGATGAATGTACCCTTCTGCATATGCATAGGATTTCTATTAGTTGTGGTACAAGAAGAGCGTTATACAAGCCATCATACTTAGAGAGTGTTCTGAGTGTAAAAGAAAAGAGTAAATGGACATCTTGAATTAGTTCAATTCTCTTATGCAGAAAAAATGAATGAACTATATTAGTTTTCATACAATCATGAATTTCCGATCCCATTCTGACTCCCAAAATTTTTATGGCTCTTCATATGACAAGTATTATCTGTAACCAAAAAAAAATATGACACGTATTTTCTCTGAAGAACTCTCAAGCAGGTTTACAATTCATATTTTGGGGCAAAAATCCCAAAATAACCCTTATTTTTGCAAGTTAATTTTGAAATTGAACACAAATATGTCAATTCATCATTTCTTATTTCCTTGAAAAAGAGGAAATAACCCACAGAGAATGAAACTCATCATGTTCTCTATCCACTGCAGTTCGCTCATCTTTCTCCTACTTCATCAAATTTTCTTCTCCTTATCACTTCTCTAATTTTCAAAATATTTTTTGATTTTTCTCCATTCCTTTCTTTTATGCACACATCTTTGTTAGAGGACCTTAAATGCAATTTCCATTTTTCCAGGATACGGCTGAGAAATAAGACATGACATGTTACAAGCTACAATCTCATACTGTTGCCTGCCACCATCCATCTCTAGTCTCCTCATCTCAGAATCTATCTCAAGATTATAAGATGTTGACAAGCTAATTGGCATCCCTATAATATTAACATTTGCTACATGGCAATGTACATGCATGCATGCCAAACTGGAGATAAACAAGAGCAAGAGAGATTTAGAAATTAACCTCAAATCCTCAGAGGCTTGAGTTAGACTTCGGGTTAAATCGTCAATTTCCTTCAACAGGCCAGTATTACGGACTTCAGCCAACAAAGGTTGAATATCTTCAGCCATGGCTTTGATCTGAGACATCACTACATCAAAGGGAAGATATGGGTTTGATATGAGAATGCAAGATAGAAATAATACAGAAGGACACAACAAATACCTAAAGCAGACAGATGATACATGAACACCATAAATGTGTAGGTTCATATTAAGACATGAGAGTTTGCTGACGCACTTTATCATCGTTCTGCTCATCAATTTCCAAATTGTCCATAATCAGAGTAACAGACATCACTATTAAACTGCTAGTGAACCATCAAAATGATGTAAAACCAAAATATGTTCCACGGAATTTGGATGAGGACAAAAGGTTTTACAAGGGAGACGTTTACTTTTGCTTACAACTATTTGATGCCACAAAATTGCATTAAGAGACTAACAAATACTTTAAGTACAGGATCATGGATTTTATTTTTATGCTTCCACGATGTTATGACTTATGACATATCAATGAACCTAAAATTCCATCTGTTAAGTTCCTTGATTAAATACTCAAGTTTCTCAATTTGGCATCTGTGCTGAACTGTAAAATAGGTTACCAATATAACAATAGCACTTAATAAAATAGAATTCCCTCACCAAGTCTTTCAAACAGATCATTATACAGCATGAATAGACATTTAATATAATATAACACAGTCAAAGTTGGGCCACCATCCACTTTGTATTGGCATGAAAGTTGCTAGATTCAAGCATCTAGTCAAGAGGATATATTATTAGCATAAATCAAGCACACTAGCATATGAAAAGTACATCACACCTTTGTAAGAAGCGGTCTCGCTTCTTCAATAACAGAAGAAGCTCGTTCTGCCAACAAATAGCTGTTGGCAATACCAATTTTCTCTACATCCTTCCCAAGGCGGGTAAATATCCCAACCAATGCATCCAAACTTACTCCTTGGTAACCCTCAATCTTTTCTCGGTCACACACGATGAGACCTTCTTTAGGACATTCTTGATCAAGAGGTCCAGCTGAAGGTGTTGGAATTGGATCTCGTGGAGTAATGTCAATTATAGTCTCCATAAGAAGACCTGACTGGTTAACTTCAACCAATGAATTCCGTGGTATGATTGTTTTATCATCTTCAATCTACAGATAGAAGAAAACGAAAGATCTAACTTAATGCACCAATTAAAATAAACAAATTTCAAAGCTATGCATTATTTTAATACTAGCATAGGGGATGGGAACTGCAACAAGATTTCAAATCCATAACAAGATTGTTCTTGAATGGCACCTCAACAACTGCTTCAATACTTTTTAAGGAGGGATTTACACGAATGACATCGCCAACAGTCACCCCTCGGATCCTCACAGGTGTTCCAGTGCATATACCGCAAGCCTGAGCGAACTCAAACACTGCTGTATACTTCCTGAACTTGGATCGTATTTGGAAACCCCTCAACCAGGCCAAACTAAGGGCAAACAGAACTGCACCCGACACCAAAAATAGTCCAACCCCACCTTCCCAGATGCTCCTACCACCAAACCCAAAATCACTTAATGGACGTAGTGTTTGTTTCCAAACAGTACGAGGAATGTCCAAAACAACCGCAAGTGGATTCTTTGCTCCTGAAGAAGATGATGGTTCGGCATGGCCTGCATCAGCAGATGTAGCTCTTATCCTGTTGATTTTTCTCCGAGGTCTAACTGGAAGATAAGGCATGCAAGTCAAAGAACTTCCAGGTAGGGTAACCATAGATGAAGATAAAGCAGTAGGCATTGCTGAGACATGCATTGGAGGGTTCCCAACCATCTTCATCACAACCTCCTAGCGCCAAAAATACTACAATGCCCCAAAGTTGAATGGAAATTAATCTAAAGAAAAGAGATTTGAGCTGCTAAATTTTCCCTACAAATCAAAAACCATATAAATTTGATCAAAAACGAATGCATAACTAGTGTGCAGCTGAAAATGAAAAAGACCAAGAAACAACAAAAAAGACAACATCATAATCAATTTCAAAGGTTTTAATTCTACAAGGAAAACTCAATATGAATACAAAAAAGGACCCTACATTGAATAAGGTACGCAAAAATGAATCCAATAAACAAAAGCTCCAAAACATAGACTTCAGATTTAGGATTAATGGTAATTAAAAAACAATTACACTTTCCCTTGCCAAGATGCTAATACAACAGCAGAAATTAAAAACTACCCCAAATTGAGAAGAGAAAGACAATGGCTTTTCACTAGCACCCTAATCCCATACAAAACCAGATTCTGGGTAACATTAAAAAAGCCCCTGAACTATGATATTTCTACCAATAGGTGGTTCTAGAATCAAGATTTCTCACGAGAATTGAAAACCCAATGGAAATTTAATGCTGCAGAATGAGTATCTCTGGTAGATGAAGCCAGCAGAGGCATTGTTGCCACAGTGAGATAGTTGAGTGGGCCAGAGAGTGATACGTTCAAACAAATATTAGAAGTAAAAGCTGATACAACAAAGATAGAGTGAATACTTTAGTGGTTCATGCTTTCATTTCGAAGCGGTAAATGGAGAGAGAGAGAGAGAGAGAGAGGTACTGTGGTTAGAAGAGAAGAGAGGGTAGGCAAAGGCAAGGCAACGGATCCGTATGAGTGACTATGAAGCACCACAAACCATTTGGACGGTGGGTGGCAGGCAATACGATACGAGGAGCGGACACACAGCAACTGAAAAGAAAGAGAACTAGAGAAGGCTTTTACGATTCGGATGTTTAAGAAACCCATACGCTTTGATCCAATAATCGGCCTACCCTTATTTTATTTTATTTTTCTCAATTGATAGGAGCCTTATTTGATGCTGAATAATGCTCAATCCATCCCAAGGGAAGTACTAGTACGCGAACTGATTTTTTATTTTGGGAATGTTATTTTTGAGAATAGTTTTTCGAGACTGAATGTTGATTTTGGTCTTTGAAAAATTATATATGTATTTTATATTAATTTTTAAAATTAAAAAATTAATAATTTAGTTTTTAAAATTATAAAAAATTATTCAAATTAGGCATTTTGGTGATTCAAGTTGGCTCTTATGAATATTAATCTAGTAATCAATTTGAATTACTTTTACAATATTAAATACTAAATTATTAATTTATTAATTTTAGGGGCTAAAATAAAGCATACATATAATTTTAAAGACTAAAATGAATATTTACTCGTAATATTTAGACATGTTTGATACGTAAATTAAAGTTCCAAGAATCTCGTAGAATACACTTGGGAATGAATCATTCATTCATTTGGTAAAATACTATATTAAAGTCTTGAGAATACTCTATATTTTTTCAAAAATATCCCTAATAATTTAAACTCAAATATTAACTATCAAACACATTGAACACATATAGACATGATTTACATATAATAATTGTTTTGAAGTAAGATCAAAAGAAGTTGGATTTATCGAAAACCAAAGAAGCTGAATTTCCTATAGATTCTAAGAAGGTGGTGAGCAGAAGTGCTGCCACTCTTCTTCTCGTTGCCAAATGGGTGGTGTGTACCAACAAAAACTCTTATGCTCAAGTTAAGAAGGGCATGAAAGGTACTATGTATAATTAGTTACTTGAGCTATTAGCTTAGAACGCGTTATATGAATTTTGTAAGCTCAAGGGTGTGGTTCTTAGATTCCCCTTTTTGTGGGATTCGATTCCCATGATACGCTACTCCCCTCAAGCTCGGATGTCGAGCTTCGAAGGGATAGTAAATGTATAAGCTCAAATCCCATGAACTTCGCTTATCTCATTTTGAATGGAAGGTTGCCATGACGATTTTCCGAATGGGGCCTACATTGTATTCCTCATAGTCCATAAAAAATTGGCCCAATTAGGAAGCAGACGACAATGACAATAATGATAATGATAATGATAACAACAACAATAATAACAACAATAATGATGGAGGTAGTGGTGGGGGCGACGGCGGTAATGACATTGATGGTGGTGGCAGTGGTGTGGCAACAGTGGCAGTGGTGGTGGTGGCAATTTGATCTTTTAACTTTTCTAGACACATTCCTTTCCTACAGGAATCCAAGATTTCCGCATAGAGGAATGGGAATAAAAAGGCTCTATTTTTCATTTCATGAATGCAACTTACTTGGAAGTATTTTTTTTATTGCATATGAAACATTCCAAGAATGAAAAGCATTTTGTGTACCACACATCCCCTATGCCTGAAGTCTAAACATAGATAAGCTAATTTGGATGTTATTTTGACTAAAATCTTTAAGAAAATAGGTAATTTTAAATAACTTTTTGAAAATTAATTTTCATTATATTTTTGGTATGTTTGTATAAATTTTCAAAAAAATTAAAAGAATTAAAAAAGTATACATTGTGATTTATTTGAAACTTTATTTTTCGCTTTTTTAAAAAAATTAAAACAATAAAAAGCTATTTTTCGATTTTCCAAGAGTGTCCCCCTTCCCTATTACCAGGGAAGAAGACTAATCTCTTTCGGACATAGTCAGGCTTGCCCTCCAAACTTGAGTACTTTCCAGAAATCGAATCAGGGTCCTTCATGGAGTCGTAATGTATCTCTACTACTACGTCAAAGACGAAAAAATATTTTTCAGAGATATTGTATTTAAACATATGCATTAAATTTGTTTTTTAAAATAATTTTAAAAAATATAATTGTTTTGAAAAAAAAACTTATTTTTTTAACGATCGAAGCAATCATTCTCGAGTTGGATAGGACTTCTATAGGCAAACAAAGCTTTCTCTTCTAAGTTTTAACGTAACTACATATCCAAGGCTTGAATTCAAGACCTTTGGTTAAGTTAGGATAGGTTCCCACCAACTAACCTGCCTATGCGCTCATTAGTAAAAGCTCATTTAAATAAGCCATATGAGGTAATGCGATCAAACATGAGTTTTGATTATTATCGACCTTACCAGCTATATTTTAACAATCTTACTGACTTTATTATTTGATCAAAATTGGGTTTATATTAGTTTTTAGTTAAAATATAGTTTACTCTCTTCAACTTTAACTCATGTATATCTTATTCTGATTTTAGAAGACAAATTTACCCCTTAAAATTTATTAGTGAAGCTTAAAACCCCTACTCTTCAAATTTCATTTAAATTACTCACTCCCTTACTCCTTCATCATCTTCCATAAGACTCAAAATCTTAGATGTGGGCATGTTGTTTTAGAATTTAGTATTTAGTAGCTTTGATAATTAATTTCAATCAATGTGGTTGCTTGAAGGAGAAGTTTGATGATAGTTGAAGGCCATGAGTGGTTATTTTTGAGTTGTGACAGTGGAATTCAAGAAGCGGTAAAGTCAATTTTATTAAGCGGATGAAAAATAAGTTGTCGCTAATTAATGTAAGCAATAATTTGTTTGTGTAAATAAATTATCAGATACACATTAATCCTAAGATTTAGAGTTTTATGCTTTTCACATAGTTAGAAAAGAATATGTACTATTTTCCATGGTTTTAAGTGAAAGGAAGAACACTTAAATGAATTGATTATTGTAGAATAATGATTCCTCCCTCTTGACCCCTTCCTTAATAGTATAATGCTGATAGAGACAAAGAACTTCAATTCTTGATAGAGAAAGGACCACATCCTATATATATAGACATGATAAGGTACCTCCCTCAAGCACCTCCTTATAGTCATGGCTTTACATTCCAATAGTCATTTCTTTACATTAGTGTAGATGACTATTAATAAAGATAACTCTTCAATAAGTTAGCCAAAAGATTTAAACATTCTTATAGTTATTCAACCATTATATGGGGCACAATTCTTACATTCTCCCACTTGTCCCATATAACAATACTTTTATAGTTTAATAATAAAACACAATGCAATAAATAAATATAATGTTAAATTCTCATTATATTGTCTACAACATAATATCATGACTAAGTAGAAAATTAATGCAAGTCATGGTGGTTGTATGTCGTTATTTTCCTAACACAGTCCCTTCCATGTACCATAACACTAACCTTCTTCCTTAGCATGTACATAATGAAGAGTATGGTGCAACATTAATGTCTTAATTAAAAGACAACACCTATTCTCATTATTTCAATACTATCTATTCTAACCAATTTCCTGAGGTTATTTGATGTTATCCTCTACAAGTTCGAGCTCCTCGCGTGTTCCTCCGGTGGGGGACTTACAACGGACTCCGACACTCAAGTTATAACTCCGTTCCACTCAAGTATGAGCAAAAGGGATTAGTTACTTACCTTCGGCTCCTCCTGAGCCTCCTCTTATATTCAAGTTTGAATTCTTCCTCCTCCATTCCTCAGTAACTTCTAGTTTCCTATTCTCATTGGATTCCCCCATACTTGGTAACTAACCCTAATGGGTTAGCTACTTTTGGGCGTTGACTTTGTGTGGGTTCATTCGAGGAGAATTCCTTCTAGAAAGGCCCTTGCTAAATTCCTCTTGGGTCGAGCTTTAAGGCCTAATAAATTTGTTTAGTCCACAGTCTCCAAGCTTAGTCATTATTATCAATAGCGAGCCGAGTTTATATAACAACCTCTATCATATAGGGCATGCTCGAGTCATGGGGTTATATTAAAAGGTTGTTACTGTGCTAAAAAAGCTTTAAAATGTGGAAAATATAATATATGGCCCCTTAACTGTACACTTTATTTCTGAATAATAGTTCATAAATTTCGTCATCTCTGATACTTAGAGAATAAAATAATTACAATTTAAAAGAAATTGTGACTAACATAATGCATAGCATTTGCTTCCGACTAGTCATTAGCTAGCTTCAATAGTCTCTTGGTCTGATTTACGCCCGAGTCTTGCTCAGTGAATGCCCCTGTATTCCGCCTCGCACTTGATTTTTAACTTGGATACTGGAATGTTTATGGAAAAGAAAAATATACAAGCAGGCAGTGAGAACCTAAGGTTTTCAGTAGCTAAACTCGAACCATCACTCTTATAGTGTCATTATAAACATTCCAGCCGCTTCGGTTTGTTATGAAAATATGAGCACATATATGCAAATAGTGGTTCAATTTTAAGTTGAAAACACCTTTCTCGAAGCGGGTTATATTTTAACAACCACTTGCCATATCATATGACAGACATAGAAATACGAATAGTATAATATGCTTCAACAAGAATCATAATTGCATTATTACTTAACGAGATAATTGAAGATGCACACATAGATGCTTATACTTGACTGTATGCAAGTGCACTTGACTTAATTAGTATCTTTCTTTAACTTGTAACTTAACCTTGCTCTTTTGTACTTGGTCCCCCGGAGGTGAATGGCCTCTCTCATCCCAGGGTAATAGCCTATTTTTCAGGTCCGAGCTCGTATCTATACATGAGTGACGAGTTTACTTTCCTTGACCCTCACACCGGTCTATTCCTAGTAAATCTGGTCGACGGCTGGCCCAAGTCTTAGATAGTACCACTATGGTCCACGCTAGCTGGGTCTATGCCAGGCCTCACGTGGTAGCTTAGTACGTCCCTCTTGCAAGTTCTTATTATCTTTTTCCTTTCCATATTTTATCATGCATGTGGATGCTTTGTGCATTTATGGATATGTCTCACATCTTATTTCTCATATCATATTCTAATTATGCTTGCATGAACGACGTACATGAACATGACATGTAAATGTAAATATATCCAAAATATAATCACCCATAGGATAAGTTCTCATAAACTCCTGCCAAAAATTCGGCAACATAACGGATCGAGTCCACTTCCCCATGAATAGTGCCAGGCTACCAATACAATCAATTAAGTATGTAATTCAACATGAAACAACAAGTTACAGCAACATTATTAAACATATGGTATGTCAAAATCAATAGAAATATCAACAGAGTTTTTTGCTCACTCTACCCTCTTCTGCCCGTATTTTGTAAAATCCACCTTTACTCCTATTCAACTCATTTGAACTTGAAATTTGGATATGTCATAGCTCTATGTGTCTAGTTTCTAACCCTTTTAGTCCCATCTCATTTTGATTTGTATAACTCAAGTTATTAGTATTTTATCTTAGACTGCCCTGTACTTAGGTAGAAATGCACCCTTATAAGTGAAAATTCACTAAAAATAGAAATCTAGATAAAATCATATAAAATTTATATCAATTTAAAGCTAACGGGACAAGATTTCAAATGAAATAAGTTTCATATAATTTGCATGAGTATATTTTGAGATATAAGCTCTGTAACTTGACCATACTGGACTACCTTGTTCTAGCCTGATTTGAACTTAAGGTAACTTCATTGATGTATTGGGAATAATCGACAATGAATCTGACTCTAAAATTTTTATGGAGTATTTCCTTATATGTTAGCTTTCAAACAACGTTAGTTTCACTCAATTTAGAGTTGTGTAAGGTGAGTTAAACCCTTCTCAATTCATACTGCCTAGATGAGAATCTAGATTTCTAGGTCAAATTTCAAAAATTCATAACTAATTCTATACTAATCCAATGGTCTTATAATTTATATTTATGGAAAGCTTTGAATGTCTAGTTTCATATAAAAATGGATTTATCAAATTTAAATAGCTGTAGGTAGATCCGTATATTTTGCCATACGGACCATCGAGGAAAAACCCTAATGGCTTCTTAAATTCTTCTTGAATTCATGTTTTTTTAAATCAATCCATCCAATCTTCAATTCAAACTCACATATATACTTTAAACCAGTCTTAATTCATTATCCCCACCCCACAACATCAAAATCATGGATGAACAAGGGACCCTAGGCAGCCCTAATTCAAAGAAAAGAAGGAGAAAGTTGAGATTCCTACCTCTTTGTATATGATCTTGCTAGATGTTGGAGTTTAGGTGGGTGGAATTTTATCAAAACTTGAAGGTTGATGGAGTAGATTGAGAGGAGAGGAGATGAAGGAGGTTGGAAGGGGAGAGAAGGGGGCGTATTTCTGCTGAAGGGAAAAGGAAAGGAAATTGTCTCTAAGGCCTCTATGAAGTAGTTGACAATTTGGATTTTGATTGGTTGAGAGTTAGTGGCTAAATTTCAGCCAACTCTCTTCATTTTGTGGCCTTTCTTGTGCCACCAATGGATGAATAAATGGCTGAGTATTCAGCCATTGAGTCATGGGATTTTAGGTGAATAATTCTATTGATTTGGTTCTAACAGTTTAAAATACTGAATCTTTACCGATTTCCCATCAAATCGGTAAAACATTACTAAGTAAATTTGTGAGATTTTCTATATCTCTATTCTAATTGTTCCTAACCCTAATCCCTCCAATTAACAACTAATTAACTCTTAATTAATATTTAATTAACTTCTAATTGCCCTTACATAACTATTGAAACCGAATAAATGGACTAACAGCATAAATTAGACATTTTTGCAAATTTGGAGCCTTTTTGTTTTCTGTTTTCTGTAACTAATGGCATATTTGTAATTTTGAGCAAGTTCAGGGACACCCCACATCATTTTACACCAGACTACCTCCATGGCTCAATTGGCAAAGATTTAAACTTCTACGGTTTCACCACGTGATTCTGCTCTATTTAGAATCCCATTTTGCTAATTCTACAGATGTGGGGATATAAGGGTCATTTTATAAAAAATTTTAGGGTTATTGTGGGAATAAGTCTTTAGGGTCAAAATATAATTTCTAAAAATTCTAGGCATCACTGCAATTAGCAAAAGTTTATAGGGACACTTTTGTCATTTCCTAATTTTTAACATATGGCAGTGCCATATTTTCAACGGCAGTGTTACACTACCCTATAATTCTGAGTGTAAAGATTAGGGGTGTGCACGGGTCGGGTTAGATCGAGTTCAGGGAAAAAAAATACCCAAACCAATTAAATATAATCGGGTCGGGTCGGGTCGGGTTTTAATTTTTTTTCTAACTCAACCAACCCAACCCAACATTTTCTGTTGGATCTGCCTGTATAAGAGTAGATAGCATTTTTTTTTTTGATGAAAGATATATTAAAATACTCAATTTTGTGACATTTTGAAACCTTTAAATTGTATTTTTAAAATTTGAATATAATCAAATATATTTTTAAAAAAATTACATACATAATTGATAATTCCATAATCATAATCATGAATATATTATATATTATACATTATACAATATCATCATCAATAAATTTAATTATACACTAATATATTAACATAATCTAAAAGTCAATATTTATAATTATAATTTTATAAATTAATATATAAGTAAATGAATCATTATTTATAAAAAAAAAAAAAGAAGGGTTCGGGTCGGGTTGGCCTGCAACGTTTAATTTTTAAACCAAGCATTGCAACCGAATATTGAACGGGTCAATCGGATTTTACCCGATTAGACCCGATTACCCGACCCGAACCGACTTTTTTACATTCGGGTCTGGTCGGGTCTTCGGGTTCGCGGGTCGACCCATACCCGTGCACACCCCTAGTAAAGATCATTATGGCATAACACTGCCTGAGAAATTCTCACACTGCCTAAGGGAAATAATTCAAAATTTCTATTACGTTCTGTTTATGAAAGTGGAGATGTTACAACTTATATTTTCACTTCTTGCTTTTAAGCTCTAAGATCGAGAGCTTAAGTCTTTTGGTCCTCCTTTCTGATCTTATGTTCCAAGCTCATATCATCGACAATGTTCTGGAAATGTGCCAACTCCTTTGGGGGCTATAAGGAAGCATGTGTGGACACATGTCACATTATGAAGCCTCCACTATCATATCATCACTGTGCAGCTATCATTATAATTCTTGCTTTGAAGTTCAGCCGTTAGATCAAGCTCCTAACCATTGATTCCTTAAATGGTGGAGATTTGTTCTTAATGGTGGGAACTTTATGATTTTTTGGGTTATTTCTAGTGCTCTGAGAATGGGTTTTAAGTCCCATTCCTTCAATTTTTCTCTTGCGAATTCATTCCCTATACTCTGAATTCCTTTCGTCTTACTTTTCTCTTAATTCATTTATTGCTTCCCACAATCTTTCTCTTATTTCCAAGATTCATTCTAGTTCTAGTATTCCATCCATCACTTCTTCCCTTTCCAGAGACTTCCAAGTAAGTGTTTTGTACCTCCTTCCCTCTTTTTCCTTTGCTCGTTATTTTCTTTTGTTTTATATTTCTAGAGGTTGTTTGTGCCCTTATTTCCTTTGTTGTTAAAGAAGGGAATGGCCTCCAAGAGATTTGTAGAAACACTAAGGATTCTTCCAAGAAAAAAGGGAAGTTAGATTTTTATTTTTGGGTAACCGACGAGGTCAAAAATGTTATTTTTTATACACTGACCAAAGCATTCTAGATCACTTCCATAAGGATAGTAGGGTAGTCCATTCTAGAAAAGAGCATGTCATAATATGCTCGTATTCTAAATCTAGTGATAAAGTTTGCTATGTTAATAAGGCTTCCGATGACTTCACCCCCAATTTCTTTTATGCATATGAGGTTTTCTTCACCACCTTAGCCCTTAGGCCTCCTTTCATAGACTTTGAGGTTGAGTACCTCAATTACATAAATGTAGCCCCTTTTCAGCTCCATCCGAATAATTAGGCATTCATCCAATCTTTTGAGATCTTGATGAAATTCCTAGGTGTCACTCTAACCACTGGGGTTTTATTCTTTATTTCAAGTTAAAGATGTCGAGAAGGGAAAATGAATTTCCCTTAGTAGTCAGCCTAGGAAGAAAATCTTTGAGCTATTCACATCAAATTTCAAGCAGTTCAAGGACCAATTCTTCAAGGTCCTAAAAGGTCATGCAAAATTGCCTTTTTATTGGAATTGGTTTCTAGATAGAATCTTTAGCATTGATTACCACAGCCTCCCTACCTACGACCAAGTGGTGCTAGACTTTCTCCATGAGCACTTAACAAGAGAGTAGAGGGTGCTTTCTTGCAATGATTTATTAAAATGGAATTCTGAGAAGGCTGAGGTGCTCGAACACCTCAATAAGTTCCTTATAGTGTTGCTTTTTCCCAGCTGGTTTAGTTGCCATTATTTTCCTAACATAGTTTTCTTTTTCTTTTTCTTTTTCTTTTGCAGGAGAAATAGTCCCCCAAGCTATCCAAGGATTCCCTCCAAGCTACTTTCACTTGTTGCCAAGCTTAGGCAGCATAAGGGAATGCCCTAGGGCTGAGTTCTAAGCCCACTGGGGATAGCTCTGAGATGGCCTCTGACATATCACCCCTCATCATTAAAGGGGGAAAAAGAAAACTCCTAACAACATTGTTGATTTGGAGGCAATGTCTTAGTGACAATCTACTCCTCCTCTTGCAAGGGAGACACCATCTCGACTGAAGAGGTTTTGTTCAGATCCTTCCGAGCACTTCCACCTCCTTAAAAACTTCGTTTCTGACACTCTAGCTTTCTTTCTTTGATGCCCCAACTTCCCAATTCAACAAAAGTGTGACGATCTCCTGAAGTCGGACTATGACTTCAAAAGATGTTTGAAGCTGCTGGAGCCATTGGAATGTACTAGTGGGTGCAAGCAGCAAGCTTGCCTGCCTCTGCAATAGCTCACCATTCGAAACTAAAAGACCATTTCGAGCTGAAGTAGGAGCTCGTGAAGCTAAGAGAGGTTTATTCTAGGTAGATCCACTCCTTGGAAGACAAAATCAAGAAGGCCGACGACAAATACTCAGCCAAGGAGAAAAAGTGCAAGGCTCACGAGAAGAAACTCCAAGACAAGGTCCCCTTCTTGGAGAAAAAGTTCAAGGAGCACAAGGATTTCTACGCCATTGAGGTAATCGAGCTCAAAGAGGTGCTCGATGCTAAGGTGAAATATTCTGAGAACCTTAAAGGGGAAGCGGCTAAGCATTACACCAAGGGATTTGACGAGGCCCTCAAGCAATTCAAGTTCCTCTATGCTCACTTGCATGTTTCCTCCTATGGGTACTTCAAAGAGATTTAGGATGAGCAATTGGTAATAAACATCTTCTTGGAGCCAATGCCATCAAACCCAAAGGAAAGGATCAAACAAAGTCTCCTGAGGATGTGGCAGATGATTCTCCCGCTGCTCCTTAGCTTTATTTTTGTTGTTTCAAACAATATTTTCCTTTTTTCTTTTCTAAATTCTGGATATTCACTCTAAACATTAATTTTTCTTTGGCTTTTTAAGTTTTGTTCCATATTCTCCAAATTTTCCTCAACTAGTTGAACATTTATTTACAAAGTTATCCTCGACTTGTTAGTAATTCCTATTGCACTTTTATTTCCAATATATTTTCCTTTCTGTGTTGAGTGTTCCTTTTAGTTCTACTTAACTTTCCAAACTGTTTCTGCAGTTATTGCTTCCTTTAATTCCTGATTTGTTAATAAGTAGACAACTACTTCTGTGCTTAACTTTATAACCGTGGATTCCATATCATAATTGTAAGACTTAACTCCTTTTCCAAATCCTTTCCTTGGATTATATAAGGCCTAGGCCCATAGTTAAGGTTAGTGAAACTCCAAGAGGTCCTCGCACACAAGTCGAGAAATTTACTATCACTTCTTTCCTAAACTTATCTCCAATTAAAATTCCATGGGACCCTTGCTTATGGGCGAGGGCTATAAGTCCTCTTTTGGACCTACAGATGAGGAGTTTAAGTCATTCTCTAGACTTATTTCCATCCAATTTTCCAACAAGTCATCATCTACAGGCAAGGACTCTAAGTCCTTTATTGGACTAATTTCCATTTATTTTTCCAAGGGTTTCTCCCATCATATAAAAATAGGAAATTCAGATAATTGAAATAAAGTTTATTGAATCAGAAAGTTTACAATTGTGAGCTTTTGAAGAACACTTGCTTTTGTTTCTACCACCGAGACTTGTATATACTCAGCCTATGTAAGTAATGCCTCATTAAAACCTCTTATGTATAAAAACCATGTGGGAAAAAAATACATAAGAGAAAAAAGAGTGCACCCACTTACATAGATTAAGGCTTCCTACTTTAACTAAAGTATCTTCAGAATAAGGACACGTTCCACGTCCTTGGTAATTCCTTTCCTCTCAGCTCGGCTATCATGTATGCTTCTCTTCCTATTTTCCAAATGGCCCAGTATGGTTCTTCCCAGTTCGGTGCTAGCTTTCCTTCTCCTTGGGGCTTCCTCTGCAGCTCCACTTTCTTTAGGACTAAGTCTCTTTCCTTGAACTCCTATGCACTTTCCTTTTTATTGTACTTCCTTGTCATTTGCTATTTAATGGCTTCCTCCTTCATTCTATCCTTTTCCTTCTCTTCCTCGACCAAATCTATAACATTCCCATATAATGTAATAGGAAATAATAAAAATGTCTTTGGGCAAACTTTTATTATTCACAACCTTGCCCTTGAACTTTTTAGAAAATGATATTTAGGTCCCTAGATCAATAGAATCAACAGAATAAGGTTTTAAATGAAGCAGAAGCACGTAGCGAAAACGTAGAAACCTAAACCTCGGCTAATTGGGCCACGGAGGTGTTCACATGTGAAATGATGTGGGATGCCCTTAAACTTGCTCATAATTATGAAAATGCCATTAGCTATGGAAAACAGAAAACAAAAGGCCCTAAATTTGCAAAACATTTAAGTTACCCCGTTAATCGATTTATTCAATTTTATTGAGTTTGTAAAGTTAATTAAAAAGTTAATTAGAAGTTAACTAGGAGTTGATTAGAAGTTAATTAGAGAGATTAGGATTAAGAAGAATTCAAATAGATATATAGAAAACCTCACAAAATTCTTCAAAACCATTTTGCCGATTTGCAAGAAATCGGCTGAGATTTGGTATTTTAAACCACCAGAATCGGACCAATAGAATTCTACACTAGAAACCCTAGAAAGGGTGGCTAAAATTCAGCCACCATTCCCCCACAAAGTGGCGCCACTTGCTGCCACACTTGAGCAGGAAACTTGGATGGATCATAGCCACCCAAAGAGTAACCAATGAGAAGCCAAGAATCCAACTACCTAGAGTTATATCAATGCAACAGATTCCTCCTCAATCCTTTTTCAATTTTCAGTCTCAATATACCAGGCCACTCTCTCCCTTATTTTCTTCCTCATCTCCCTCTCTTCATCCTTGTTTCTTCACCTTTCCTTCATGCCTTCCCCTAAGACTTGTTTCCTCACTAGCTTAAGGTTCAATTTTGAGGTAGGATTCTTCAATTTCTTCTATCATTGGTACTATTGTGGCTGAGTAGAACTCTTATTCTTTCCATTTGATTTATGATATATGGTGTTTATATGAATTCTTATGGCTAGATTAATGTATAAATGTTGAGTTTGGATGAGAACTTGGGTGAGAATTCAAAAAGGGATGCAAAATAGAAGCTGAAACCATTGAAAACCTTTCAATGTCCGTACTGGCGGAGTGTACGACTCCGCCTATTGCCATTTAAATTTGATAAAACTATTTTTATATCAAATTAGACATTCAAAGCTTTCCATACATATATAATATAAGGCCATTGGATTAATATTGAGAGAGATATGAATTTTTGAAGTTTGACCTAGGTTTTTGAGTTTGATTTTGGGTAGACTTGGTTGTTCAGGGAAAAACTCGCCCTATACAACTTGGAATTGAATGAAACTAACTTTGTTAGAAAGCTTACAAATAGAAGAACATCTTATAAAATTTCAGAGTTAGAAACAGTCCTGTTTGCTTCTAGTGGTTCGAAGAATTTTCCCTATATCCAAATCAGGCCAAAACAGGGCATTTCAGGAAGGTCAAATTTCGAGGCTTATAAATTGAGCTATACTAAAGAAAATGAAATGGAACTTATTGTAGATGAAAGCTTGTCTTGTTAGCTTTAATAAGACACCAATTTCATATGATTTGAACCAATTTTCGATTTTTAGTGGATTTTTACTTTTAAGTGTGCAATTTTGGCCAGCTATAGGGCAAGCCGAGGTAAAACTTAAATAACTTGTGCTATATTTATCAAAATTAGATGGGACAAAAGAGGTTAGAAAATAGACACATAACACTTCAACATATCCAAAATTCAGGTCTAACTGAGTTAAAATGAAGTTAAGGCATATTTTCTAAAAAGGGGCAAAGTTAAAGAATATGAGCAGGATTTCCAAAATTAAACGATTTGGCACCTTAATGCATATATGAGTTCAATTAAAGACTAAGTGTTGCAATTCCATGTTGGTGCTTGAAAGATTTATGCATTATATTTGATTTCTTACTATGACTGACTGTCTGTTGAAACTAGCACTATTCATGAGGAAACGGATCTGATCCGTTATGCTGCCGAATTTTCGGTAGAATTGTAAGGAGGTTATGAACACTTATATGTTATAATTATGCATGCAAGGATATATGAAAGTAAGCGATGAAGCATATGCATGAGTGCATTCAGCATATCTATACATGATTATGCATGAGAATGAAAGGATATGAATATATTAAATCTGAATCCCTTCACCTGGAGGCAGTTATGAGATCTTCCTTGTGAAGGCAGTTAAATAAGATAAGATGTGGGTCTCTTCACTTGGAGGCAGTTGCACATTGAATCCCTCCCTATGAAGGCAGTATAAAACTATGAGATCCCTCTACCTTGGAGGCACATGGTCAGATGAGATTCCTCTACATTGAAGGCAAGTGGTTAGCTGAGATCCCTCTATTCTTGAGGTACGTGACCAAGAGAGATCCCTTCAATTTAGAGGCACGTGGCCAAAATGAGATATCTCCAAGACTAGAGGCACGTGAATCCCCTTGTAGGTCAGTTTTGTGTGACAACGGTCACGAGTTGAGCTCACTCCTAGATCAGACTACCCAAGGGCAGTAAAGACTAAAGATCAAAACATATGCAAGCATCCTAGGGACAACGATACGTAACGATTAGGTGTGTCAAAAAAAGAAAGCAAAGCAAGTTAAAGAAAAATACCAGTGCATTTGCATGAATTCAAGTATGAGTATTTGTATAATTATATTCCATGTTTTATTGATGCTGAGATTATTCTATCTACTTATGCTGTGATTATTATTCCAAATAGGAAATATTGCCAATGTGACTCAAGTGTGTGAATAAAATGAACTCTGCTTTGGACAATATATTTTCAAACTATAAAACTGAACAGTCTATTTAACATGCTCACATTTTTCATAATAAACCGAAACAGCTGGAGATAATAACGATGACACAGTATATGATAGTTTAATGAATCCTATTGAAAATTTATAATTCTCACTTTTATGTTTATTTCCATGTTATCTCCAGATAGTTCAGAAGTTCTAAAGAAGGTCCTCCGAGGCGGAGTTGACTAGTACGATTGAAGGTGGCTGAAGGTTGTTGCCAAGCAAGGTCCGACTAAGTGACAGTAACAACTCCTAGGTGGGGTATTATGACTTAAGTATAGTATCATACTTGAGAGGGTGTTACAAAATCCAACTCAGCTCTTCATGTGAGCTTAGTAGACTCCTCAGTCACGGTTGATTTCCTTGGGCTTGGTTTTGACAATTCGATGGGAATCACCGCATCTGCTCCATGCACCAATTTGTATGGTGTTTCCTGGGTTGACGAATGGGGCGTAGTATGGTAGGCCCATGGCACAATATGTAACTCGTCGATTTATAGGCCCTTGGCCTACTCCATTCTCTTCTTTAATCCTGCCAAAATAATTTTGTTGGTAGCTTTTGCCAATCAATTGGTCTATGTGTGCTCCACTAATGAAAAAAGCTGAACAATTCCCAACTCTTGCAGAAATTTTCAAATCTCCAATATGTAAATTGGGTTTCATTATCACTAACTAGTGGTACAGTATTCCCGACTTACATATTATCCTTTTCCACATAAACTTCCTCACCTTCTCCACGGTGATGGTAGGCAATGGCTCAGCCTCAATGCATTTGGTAAAGTAGTCAACAGCTACTACCAAATATTTTAAATGTTTCAGCGATAATGGAAAAGGGCTGAAAATATCTATTCCCTATTTGTGAAATGACCAGCTAGCTTCCAAGCAATGTAATTTCACGCTTTAACTATCCGAACCTTTGACACTTGTCACATTTCCTTAAGAATTTCAAACAATCTTATTTCATGGTGGGCCAAAAGTATCCAACTCAAAGTATTTTGGCTGTTAAAGCTTAGCCTCTAGCACAATTTCTGCATATGCCCTAATGCATTTTGTCTATGACTGCTTGGGCACATTTTCCATTTACACATTTCAATAGTAGCTAAGAATATCCTCGACAATAGAGCTTGCCTACCACTAAGGCATAAAGCCTTGCCATTCTCCTCATCGCCATGGCTTCCTTCTTCCCTTTAAGCAGTTTTCCAATGTTCTGGTGCTGGCTAGTTTTGAAAATAGGTCGGCTCGTGCAGTTTGTTCCTTTGGTATATACTCCATGGTGCAATCTTTAAATTCTCTTATGACTTCCTTTACTCGAGTGAGGTACAATTGCAATTAGGGTTCTTTGGCTTGCAATTCGCCCTTTAGCTTGTTCAATCACTAGCTAAGAGTTTCCTTTGGCAGCTAACCTCTAGACTCCCAATTCCTTGGCTAATTTCAAACCAGCCAATAAAGCCTTATATTTGGCTTGATTATTGCTGATTTTAAATATGAACTTTAAGGATTGCTCAATGCATACTCCATTCGCATCCTCTAGGATTACTTCGATTCCACTTTCTTTATTATTGGATGAACTGTCCACATACAATGTCCATTTATGTTCCTTATCATCTTCGACTATTGGTGGCAATAAAGTCAGCAAGCACTTGGGCCTTCATTGGTCCTTGAGGTTTGTATTCCGAGCTAAACTCAGAGAGTTCCACAGACCAAGCTATTATCCTTCTAGCTAAGTTAGGCTTCCTCAGCACCTGCTTAATGGGTACTCAGTCATGACGATGATATGATGGCCTTAAAATTAAGGCCACATATGGCCTTAAAATTAAGGCCACATCCTCCCAGCATTGATAACCAGAGCAAATCTGTAACACCTTTGGTATAGTTTCAAGTTTTTCTGTGTTAATCGTGTATGATCGAAGTGTTTAATTCGTTTATGATGGAAATCAGTTGGTATGTGATGATATTGGGTGTTGGATGTCATTTGGAATCAAGGAACCATGTTTTGGGATGTTTTAATCGATTACCATGTGGCTGGTAATCAATTACGGGACTTTCTGTATGCCCATGGGTTAAAAATTTTTGCGCTGTAATCGATTACCAAATATGGTAATCGATTACCAATTCTGGGTTTGTGGTAATTGATTACCAGACTTGGTAATCGATTACCATCCATTTGTTCGTGGTAATCGATTACCAGCCCGTGGTCATCGATTACCACAGGCCAATATATATACGGAGATGCGTCCTACGCCCTCATTTTCGATTTTTCTCTCTCTCTAACCCCAAACTCTCTCCCTTCTCTCTAGAATTCCATCCTCCCCCATTCCTTACATCTATTAACTCCATTCCATCATTTCCAACTAAATCAACAACAACAACACAATATTCATTCCGTTAAACACAAATCATCCAAATTATTCCTCCTTTTTCATTCTTGCTTGGGTGGATTTGAAGTGGAGAGCCCAGCTCTATTCTCCTCCTCCTTATTCCAATTCAAAAGGTAAATTCTATGTATTATTCTTTCCTTTTCCCAAGAAATTCCAATTCCTTTGATCTTTAGATGAATTCTTGGAACCCTAGGATTGTAAGATTAGAGAACTTATGGTATGGAGAATGTTAGTGATCCAAAATTGATACAAGTGTCCTATTGTGATGTTAGATACTCCCAAGGAACTTCTCTCCAACCTTGTGGATCCGGAGATTTAAGATTTTCCTGTGACCGGTGATCTATGAGTAGATAGAATGCTTTTGAATTAATTCTATTTTTAATTTATAATTGTTTATTTACTTTAAGAACGCTACTCATGAGTCAATGATGAAAGAAATTCGAATGTGATATGAGATTTATGATTTATGAATAAGAAAGAATAGGAAAGTCTGTAACAGGATCTGTTTGCTAACGACAGTAGACGTTGGCCTTAGTACACCTTGGATTATGATATTACATGGCCACCCGAGGGGGTGGTCCGTGACGGACATTTCACGGCCATACATATAGTGTGGTGCGTGCCGGTACTCCACAGTCTCTCAAAAAGGGACGGGTGCATGCCTGATTTTGGGATTCACATGAAGGAACAACTACCTAAGTGTGAATCTTGCCTGTTTATCCTGTTAGATATTTCCGCTCTTTTCCTTAATTGAATGAAATCGTTTTATACTTATATAGATACATTGACTCATGACGTTCAAAAGTGTCCTGTCTCTCATTGAGTTTCTCAAACTCACCCGGTGGTTATTATATTCTTTTCAGATACAAGTTCAGACTTCGGAGCCGATACTTCTGCTCAGCATCATTAGATTCCTATTTGGGTGAGCCCTATACAGTAAGGGCCCTGATTTGTACTCTGTTTTGTTTGTAATCTTAGTTGTAGCTCCATAGTACTATAGGCAGGGTCTGACCCTTGCTGGTGTGTTAAGTTTATGTTCAGAGATTATTTTTATTGAGTTGGATTGACTGTTGTGTATTAAATCTGATTTTGGATTGAACTTGGGAATGTACATATATTTATGATTGGATGAATATGTTGTTTATAAATTGTGCTGTGTGTTGAGGGGTGCATTCTGAGAATGCCTAGATCCTTTATGGAAGTGTGTGATTGTTGAATTGTAGGATAAGTACTCGTATTTGGGAAACATCCTAAATATAGAGGAAACTCTGCCCAAATTTTGTGAAATCTTGATGTGTAAGGCTTGCTAGGGAGCATGCTCTCTAAGCGCCAGTCACGGCCTAGATTGGGTCGTGACAAAATGCTAGCTTTTCAATTTTCTGGTACCTGATCTCAACTCCTTGTAGCACTTTGCTGACACAATACACAAGCTTTTGTTGTTTTTCCTTTTCCCTTACTAGTGTCGAGCTTATAGGTTTCTTGGTTACTAATAAGTGTATGTAAAAAGGTTCTCTATCCTTAGGCTTACTCAACTAGGGGTGGCAAAAGTAACCCGACCCGCAAGTACTCGCCCCTACCTAACTCGGTAGAGTCGGGCTTTAAACCTGCCCCGCAATAGGGTAGATTGGTGCGGGGTAGGTTTTGAGTGTGGGTAAGGGCAAGTTCTGGTTTAAGAAAATCCCGCCTCGACTCACCCCGCTATATATATATATTATCAACATTTTTAATATCAATTTTTAATATGTATATTTGTAATTTTATATATATTTTTCTATTTTTTTAATGCTTTTTACTTGTCACCTAACCTAATTCAGAATTTCAATCTTCAGATGAGACATTTGCCCCTTGCCCTTGAAAATACTGCTTCTCTTTCCTTTTCCTTCGACCTCAGCTAGCTACTTTGCTTCCTTCCTTGCCTATCCGGCCATCCCTCGCTTCCTCACCCGTAGCGTAACATCGTATCACAAGGCCAACACCACATGACTGCATTGCAGAGCCAAGACCGCGTGACCATGTCATAGAGCCATCGCGTGACCACGTCATAGAGCCACTGTGTGACCTTGTCTTAGAGCCATCGCATGACCATGTCGCAAAGCCCCATCGCCGACGCTACCCCCTACTGTGAGACGCCGAGACCACAAGTTCCAGTCCCTAAGGGTCTTCTTCTTTTCTGTTTTATCGTCATGTATGTCATTCTTTTGGCTTTTTGAGATTATAAGCAAATTGCTTGGCTTTTAGTTCTATGATGTATTGTTTAATCTTGAGAGATTATGACATCAAATTAATGCAGTTTATTTAGTCACCATTGTTTTGGTTTCTAGCACTACTTGTCAACTTTTTTTTTTTGGGCTATATTTGTACGCATGTGCTTTTCTGATTTCATGTTTATAACCTTAGACTCATCATTGGGGACCATTTTTTATTCTTGTCTTTCATATAGTGTAGGAGGTTTCTAGTAAAAGTATGCAATTAGTATTAGAAATGAGCTTTGGATAGAGGCAAGTAAGGAGCAATGAATCTACTAGTAGCATTTAATTGTCAAAATAACAACTAAATAGAGAAAATGACACAAGGAAATTGGCTATTTTCTCCACTTTTAGCGTTTGGAAAGATCAATTGGAAAAATGCTTCCATATTAGAATTTGAAGTATTATGGGTTGAAAATCAGTAGTAGAAAATTTGTTCTACCCATTAGTGAATGCTATCTCATGTTCATGTTTTGTTCTTCTATTTGAAACCTTGATTAATATTTATTATCATTTGTGTAGGTGCTATAAATTTGTTTTTAAATGGAGAATGATGCCACGACACCTAATGATGAGGGTTCTATTCCTACAAGTGAAAGTGCTAATCCAACCATGAAAGCAACATCTAATACTATCCCAATTGATGAAGACACTCTTGAAGATGACAACAAATTTATTACTAAGAGTGTTTTTTGGCAATATTTTCAAAGATATAAAGTAGATGGAAGGCAAAATGCAATCATTGTGGCAATGTACTTGGAGTAAATCTAAGGAATAGGACCAAGGCACTGAAAAATCATGTGCTTCACTATTGTAAAAGGATAAAGCAAGCCAACGCAAGGCAATCAACTATTGCTGAATGTTTTGTGAAATAAGGGAAAAGTGGAAACAGGTTTTCATTTGATCCAGCATATGCAAGAAAGTGTCTTGCCAAGATGATTATCATGCATGAATATTCAATGAATGCAGTGGAACATATTGCATTGAGGGAGTTTGTTGCGGCTTTACAACCTTCATTTAAGGTGCCTAGTCGATACACAATCAAAAAAGACATCTTTCATATATATGAGGAAGAGATGCTTAAATCAATAAGGCATTGGACCAAAATGGAAGCAGAGTAGCAATTACCACCGACATGTGGACTTCCAATCAAAATAAAGAATACATGATTGTCACGGTACACTACATTGATAGCTCATGGAAATTGCAAATGCACGTTAAGGTATTTTTCTGAATATCTTTCTTATATTTAATATTGGCTTAATGATTTTATCATTTCATAATATGTATGTTCTTTTACCTTTTAAGCTTTTCTTATGTTTCAACTCCTCACACAAGTGAAGCACTCACTCACACATTAATGAAGATTTTGTTGGAATGGAACATAGATAGAAAATTATCAACCATTACATTGGATAATTGTTCTACCAATGATGCCATGATAGATGAGTTGTTAGGTTGTTTGGATACGGGATATTTATTATTGGGTGGTAAATTATTGCATATGCATTATGCTCCTCACATATTGAATTTAATTGTGAAAGATGATTTGGATATAGTTAAGGAAAGTATGGAGAAAATTTGTCATAGCATATTATATTGGAGTGCAACCCCTAAAAGGCATGAAACATTTGTGACTAGGTGTAGTAAAACGTGAGTTCCATTAAAAAAAAAAATAGTTTCTGATTGCCTAACTAGATGGAACTCAACTTATGTTAAAACTGCTTGGTTGTATAAACATGTGTTCCCTCGTTTAAGACAAAAGGAACCTCAATATAAAATGGTGCCAAGTAATGAGGAGTGGGAACTTGCTAAGGAAATTTGTGGTAAATTGAAAGTGTTTTATGACGTGACTCAGTTATTTTCTGTGACACAATTTCCAATTGCTAATATATATTTTACCAAAATTGTGAAATAAAGTTGGCATTGGAAAAATGGATTGCTTTTCCTAATCCATTGATTAGTCATATGGCATGTAATATGAAGAGGAAGTTTGAAAAGTATTGGGATGAAGTTCATGGCATTATGGGTGTTGTAGCTGCCTTAGATCCTAGATATAAGATTGCTATACTTGAGTACAAGTTCTCAAAATTATATTCAAATCCAATTGATTATTCAAAGCAAGTTGAAAGAATTCAATAGTTATACTATGATTTGCTTAATGAGTACCAACAAAAGATAAGCTCTTCAAGTAATATACAAGATCTTTCTACACAAGAACTCACTATTTCTGTAGATCAAGATGATGATGCTAGTTATGAATTGTATATTAGAAATAAGAAGGCAAGGGGCTCATGTGAAAATTGAATTTGATTATTATATAGAGGAAGATGTTGTTCCAAGAACACTTGATTTTGATATTTTGGTTTGATGGAAGGTAAATGGGGCCAAGTATCTAACTCTTCAACGAATTGCTAGAGCTCTATTTGCCATTCCTGTGTCCACTATCGCTTCTGAATTTGACTTTAGTGGGAGTGGTCACTTGATTAGTCCTCATCGTGGTAGTCTAAATGAAGACACAATAGAAGCTCTAATGTGTGCTCAAAATTGGTTGTGGGCAAATTCACAAAATAAAGGTAAATTGTCTTATATATTTTTATCTAATTTTTTATTTCATTGATATTCATTTTGAGATAATATTAATTGATTTATTAATCGACTTGATTTTTTATTTAATTTGTAGATGAAATAATTGATTGTCAATTAAACATGGTTGATGGAGAAGCGAACATTGCATATTGATGGCTACTGAAGAGTTGTGAGACTAGAGATAAAGTGTTGTCTTTATTATTATTTTAAATAATTGTCGTAGACTTGCTTAGTTTGTTATTTGTTGCTTTCTAATTCATCTTTTCAGATGTTATGATTGGATATGTCATGTTAGTTTAGTTTTTATGACTATTATAGTGGAATGATTATGCTGTGTTTGAATATCATGTTGTATTATGTTTTAAAGTAATAGTCGCGACTGCCATTAGCATCTTGTAGCTGTTAATCCAACTCCCTCATATTAGTTCTCCTTCCTTCTATTTTGCCTTGGCTCTCGCTTTTTTGTTTCAGTTTCTAAAGTTCTCTTCTTTTCAACTGAACTCCTCATCCTCATTTTCTAAAATGGTAAATGCATTCTTTCTTTTTTCTATTGTACCCCTTGTAATTTATTTTCTTCAAAGGATAGTGCTAGGTTATATTAATTTGCATTTGTTTACCATTTTCCTTGTAAATATCTCATCCTAATAGTGTGGCTTTGTTATTCTTTAACGAAGTACTATGAGTGGCTTTAGTTTTCATTTTCACAACATCATATTGCTATCCTTTGCCCTTTTAATTAGCTATCTGCAATTTGGAATTTGACACTTATGTTGTATATTGTTTTCCTTTGTAGCTTAAAGAACACGTTAACTATGTATCATATTGGCCTGCTTAAAGAACATGTTCTTATTTCTTATGCTTATGGTTTTCATTTTATATTTGTGTAGTTACTAGAATTATTCTTTTTCATATATCAGTTTTTTTTCCTAATTTGGAATGAGCTAATTTCCTTTTGTTTTATTTTCCCTATTTTCTTCAATGCATGACTTAGCTTTGTTGAACTATTTAGGCTAGTTTATCCTGAATTGTTCTTTTTCTTAATTTGCTTAGCAACTAGCATTTTTTCTGAATATTTTTTAAAGTTATGACTTAATTGTTTATTTATGAACTATGAGGACTGTGTGTTTGATTTTGTCTTGAATATTTTTTTATTGTGCTATAGGCAATAGCTCCTAGAGAAGAGTTTTGTTTTGGATTTTTTTCATATTCAGTTTATCTATAAGTGATTTGATTTTTTCTATTGTTTACACTTTCAGTAAAACACTGCTAAAGCTGACAATTCCATATATAAAGTTACTACGAAACAGAAGAGAGATTCAGTTAAAGAATATGTGGAGTGAGATTGCCAAGCTACTTGAGACTAGTCAAGAAGCCACAGCTCGCATCATTGTTATGAGTCAATTGTTTACTTTTTTGTTTCCTGGTTAGCTTGGAAATCTCTTAGTAGTCTAGTAATATAATTTTCACCTTCTGTGTGAATTAGGATAGGTTTTTGTGCAGCTTCTTTATACCTTCTAACTCATGGTTTTTCTAATTAGTAGAGTTTTGAGTTGAGTATCTAATATTAATCCATTGAAAAAACAGAAAAACAGTGGGTAGGGGTAGGTTCTTTGAGGGTAGGGTGCGAGTTTTGATTTTTAAAACCCGCGGGTAGGGTGCGGGGTGGGTAGATAATAGTTTATTAGGGTACGAGGCAGGTTCGGATAAGGCTAAAACTCACTCCAATGTACCCCACTGACACCCCTATATTCAACATTGGGGATTCCACCAGAAACCTCTTCAAGTCTTGAAAAGCTTTCTCTCCTATATGCATTTGAAGTTAACTTGTTTCTTCAAAAGGCAGAAGAACGAGTCTTTCAGCCAACCTTGCCAAGAATCTGGAGAGGGCGGCTATGCGCCCTGTCAACTGCTGCACTTCCTTGAGGGTGCCCAAACTCCTCATTTCTAGTATTGCTCAGCATTTCTTCAGGTTCGCCTCAATTCCTCAGTCGATCAGCATGAACTCGAGGAATTTTCTTCCTTGGGGTCCAAATTTGTATTTCTCCGAATTTAAGCGCATGTTGAACTTCTTTATCTGGGCAATGATCTTCATCACCCATAGTCCTAACAACCATGTTGTCCATATAGTCTTCCATAATTCTCCCAATCTAATCGGCAAAGACTTTGTTCATAAGTCTTTGATAGGCGGCCCCAGCATTCTTCAATCCAAAGGGCATAACTTTATAACAATAATTTGCATTTTCTATTATAAAGGCCATCTTATTCTCATACAGGGGATGCATCTTAATATGGTTGTAGCTAGAATAAATGCCCATAAAGCTGAGGAACTTTGCTTTCTAGGCTCTATCCACCAACTTGTCAATGCTTTGCAATGGATAGGCATTTTTTGGGCATGCCTTATATAACATCCTCAATTTCTTGCTATGTTAAATTACCTTAGTAACCCTAAGTAATTAGGCATTTAATAAGAAAGTATGAGATTAAGGCTTAATTAAGGGATTAATGAAGTGATTATGAGGTAATTATGAGGTGAAAAGTTAAGAGAATGCTTAATTAAGATTAGAGAATCTTTAATTAAGCAAGTCAAATCCTTAATAGCTTAATTAAGCACTAATCACACATAACTAGCTTAATCAAGTTTAATTAAGGATAATTAAGCTTAATTGTAGGATTAATTTTTGTTACTCATGATCACATGAGTTAATAACTAATCCTTGCTTATTCATGTTAATTAAGTTACAAGAGCACTTAATCATAGCATTAAATTCAAATTTAGTCAACTAGATAATAAAGTAAAGAATGATATCACTAAAGCATAAAGCATAAGACAAGAGTGCTTTATATAAGAGTAAGTACATGAGTTGTTCTTCCATCATCCAATTTGTCTCCCTCAACCTTAATTAGCACAAAATGATGCAAAAATATCTCCTCCCACCTACTAATATATTACGGCCACAAGAGCAACAACAACACACATCCATTTTCATTTTGTGTCATATCATTTTCTCTCTTGTTTTCAAATTATCTAACTTCTCTCTAAACTTTCTTCTTCTTCTTCTCCACCTTCTTCATCATTCTTCACCTCCATAACCAAACTTTCTTTACTTAGCCCTTCAAAGACCACATTTTTTGGTCTTTGGAGAAGAGATCTAAACACTACAAGCCTAATTTTCAAAAGAACTCAAGAGCTTCCATTTTCATCTCCCAAAATCGCCACCACCATCATCAAAGGAGGAGCCTTCTTCATCTTCATCTTCTTCTTCTCGTTCAAGGATGCCATTTGCAAGCTTAGGTAGTGATCTTTACTCATCTCTTTTGTTTACTAAAGGAAGCTTGAAGCTTGGTTCCTCTCACGACCAAGATCTTCAAGTGAAAGCTTGAGAAAAACTCTCATGTTCTTCATGAGTAAAAGTTTTCTTTTTTACCAAAAAGTGTTCATATTTTTCTTCATGAGTTGTTTTTGGTTATTTGAAAGTTTGCTTCTTGAATGCCTCAAAGTTTCTATTTTTCTTTCTTGATGCATGAGATCTTGATGTTTCTTGTGAGTTGTTTGAAAAAGAATGATATTCTTGGTGGTATTTTGTTTAAAGTTTTTTCTTTTTCTTAAAATGAGCTTGAGTGGAAAAGTTTTCATCTTTATATATTTTTCATGACTTGATAAGACTATAAACATTCGACAAGTATAAAGCTTTAAAAGTTTGCTTCTTGATGCATGAAAAGTGGCGCTATTTTTTATACATGTCACATGGTTTCATTTTGTTCTTGAAGACAAAAATGCATATAAAAGTCTAAATTTTTTGGGACATGAAGTTTTTTAAGTTATAAAAATGAAAACTTGTCACTTTATGTCTTGAAAATAGAATCTTAAAGACACCTTTCATAAAGTTTCAAACTTTAACCAAGAATGAAATTTTTAAGTCATAAAAGTGTTGACTTGCAACTTTTAATTTGTAAAGTTTGTATCTTGAGTCAAAATAATGCATAATGTGTTAACTTTTATAAAGAGCAAGACTTTCTAACTCTAAAGCTAATGTCTTGTATCATTATTTCATAAAGTAGGAATCTTTTAGACTTTAAGACAACTTTAAGTCATAAAGTTGAGACCTTGATGGTCTTAGAATAATTAAAAGTGCTAACTTTTATAAAGAATAAGACTTTTTAGTTCTAAAACTAATATCTTATATCATTATTTCATAAAGGTTGAATCTTTAAGACAAGAGCATAATTTTAGAGGTACATACTTTCTTAAAGAATGAAACTTTATAATTACTTTATAAAAAATGATCACTTTTATAACATCAAAGGAAAAATCTTGTTATGTTAATGATAAGAACTTGAAACTTTGTAATTTGGATAAGTTAAAAATCACCTTTAGTGATTAGTGAACATGGTGTTGTTCGATTCATGAGTGTGGTTATGCATTGTCATGACCCAAGGACTAAATGGATCTCGAAATCCTTGGGAATAGAAGTATAATTAGGGTTTCTAAGTATACCATGAACCTAGGAATCACTAAGTGCACTATCTCAAGGAAAGGAAATAATTAACTAACTTAGTTAACTTGAACAAGTGTTCCATAAGACATGCACTCAAGTAAAGAGTAATTTCACATAAGGACTAAGTAACTAAAAGGCTACATACACATTTATTTTAACTATGTGATTCTCTCATGGGTAACCACGGGAAATCATATGATGGCTCATAAAACCCTCCACAAAGAATAACACAACTATGAACCCTTTAGGGTGTGAATGTATGATGCCACTCGGCATGATGTATGACAAGCTTGATTGAGCATTGTCTCATAATTGAATGATTGGTGTGATGATATGAGATGGATATAATGGACTGTTGGTTGAAAGTTTTATGATTGGTATTTTGGGGAAGCGCTGGTCTAGCCGTCATGCTGCCGGATTTTAGTCAAAATTATAGACTTAGTCATATCATGGCATGTGTTTTGTCAAGAAGTGCTATGCATGTAAAGTATAATGATAAAAAAAGAAAGAATAGGATATGACCCTTCAATCACGTCGGTAAGGAAAGTGAGAGATGGTAATCCACAAAGACTTAAGGAATCTCTATGGGGGAGGCAAGGTGACATGGAGGACCCTCCAACTTAGAGGTAACCAATATCAGCTTAGTCTGATTTGGTAGTATTGCACGATGATGGTCACGGAATGAGCTCATGTCGAAAAGCAGTCTATTTCAAAGGAAAAGTAAAGAATGTTAAGCATATACTAAGAATGACAGTAAAGTTAAAGTAAAACCATGGTTAAGTCAATGAGGTCACATGTCAGTGCATGTATCTATCTTGTCCATATGCATGATGAATGTTTATTCCATGCTTTCGTATGTATGTTTACTTATGCTTATATGATTATGATGTTAAGTTTAAAAGTAACCCACTTCGAGATTTATGTTTTTAAAATCATTAAAATTAAACCTATGCATGTCCACTGTTTTTACAATTAAACCTGAAGTGGCTGGGACGATGACGATGATACAGTGCTTGTCTAGTCATGATCCTACTGAGAAATCTAGTATTTATCACTCCTACGCTTTTGTGTCATCTTCAGAGGATATTGGCATCGGGCACAGTGGTGATCTTCATTTAGTTCCTGGTATGGTATTGGTACTTTGACCTAGTGCTGAATGCCTCTATGATGTCTGTGAGTGCAGCTCTAAGGGTCTACATCTTTCATGACCACCCGTTTCAGGTTGTAGTTATGAGCCTGTTTTTTCGCCACATCAGCCGTATGGAGAGGTTACCTTGGATGATATCCACCCTTACTTTTAGCCACCGAGTTACCCCATTAATGGAGAGGTTGACTTGGATACCCATCTGACGCCGACTATTTCTTTGGATTTCGATCCTTTGGAGCCATCCTATTCGATCTTTCATGTGGAGACCAACCCATCCGAGCCTTCCTACCCTTTGGTGATTCGCTGGACGTCTGATTCGTCTTTTTCTTCAGTAGCTCCTCATCACGCACCACCCCCAGTTTGTGGTCACAGCTTCATTCATACCCGTGCTATGCCCCATGGAAGTGGGCATGCATGAGGAGGAGGACGTAGCGATATTGCTCTCGGTGGTTTCGGGAATCGTTTCCTCCCGTCTGATTGGTAATGTGGTGATTGCATACGAAGCCGAGCACGAGGATAGCCCTTTTTGTGTGTAGTTACAAGGTTATTGTAACATCCCCAATTTTCCTCGCGCTAAATTATTCCATTTGTCTTACCTCCACCACGATTTCCGAGTTTCTACTTCACTAGTTTACATGATTTCCGGCTTCATCTTCGAATTTCACACGAAGTGGGATTATTTCCGAGTTCCGAGTTAGTTTTGCACAATTTCCGACTTCATGTCCTGTCTGACTTCTGATTTCGTCTAATTTTGATTGTTCCTGATTTCCAGCTTCATATTCTAGTTTCGAGTTAAATGGGTGGCTTTCGAGTTCCGATATCTGAGATTATTCCCGGGAGCCTCCCATTTCTGTTGATATTTCCGAGTTTGAATGAGGAGTCCCGAGATTATATGATTATAAGCTGTATGATTTCCGACATTCGACTTTGCTTCCAAGCTTCAAATAAACCAGACAAGATTTTCGATATTCGAATTTACTTCTAAGTCTCAAATAAGATAGGAAGAGTTTCGACATCCGGCTTCAGCCCCTAGCTCAAGTAAAAAGGCACGAGTTCTGACTTTAAGTGGAATAGGGACGAGTTCCGATTTCAGTAGAATGGAAGCAAGCTCCACTTTTGGAACGACGTGGAGAGCAATTTGGCCACAAAAGTGGGAGACATGGATGAACTTCAATTACAAAATTTCAACCAATCAACACTCATAATCCCAACTACCTCCATGTATTTAAGTCAGACTCTCCCTCTCATTTCTAACTGATCTACGCCACTCTCCTTCTCCTTTTTGTTCCAGCCTCTTTCTTCCTTTCTCTCAGTCAACTCCATCACTCCTTCAAGCTTCACAAGGTTCTAACAATTCAAGCTTCAACACTTAGCTCAAATCACACTTCAAAGAGGTAGGATTCTACTTCTATTCTTGAATTCCTTGTACTATGTTTGTATTAAATTGTACTCTTCTTCATGTATTGCATGATATATTGGATGTATATGATGGATTATGATAGGATTAATAGGAAATCTTGAGTTGAAATTATGGTTAGAAGAAGAAAATTAGAAGGAGAGAAGAATCAGGATGCTGTCTTGGTGGAGATTCCATGGCAGTCCGTACGGCGGAGTGTACGGCTCCGCCTACAACTGGTTAATCCAATGAAACCATTTTTAGATGAAAGTAGACATCCAGGGCTTTCCATACATATATCATATAAGGTTATTGGATTAGTATTGAGGGAGATATGAATTTTTGAAGTTTGACCTAAGATTCAGGACTTTTATCAGGGCAGGGTGACTTGAGAAGGGTATAACTCACCCTACACAACTTCAAATCAAGTGAAACCAACTTTGTTAGAAAGCTTACACCTAGGGGAATACCCCAATATGAAATTTCAAGTTTGTTATAGTCCCAATTAATCCCAGTCATTCGAGGAAATTACCCTATGTCCAAATTGAGCCAAAATAGAGTAGTTCAAAAAGGTAGAATATCAGGACTTGTAACTCGAGCTATACTAGAGCAAATGGAATGAAACTTATTGAAAATGAAAGGTTACCCTATTAGCTTCAATATGAGAGCAATTTCGTATAATTTGAGCTTAGTTTTGATTTTTAGTGAATTTATACTTCCAGGAGTGTAATTCAGGCTAGTGACTAAATAGGCTGAGGCAAAATTTGAATATCTTGAGTTATATAAATCAAAATGATATGGACCAAAGAGGTTAGAAAGTAGACATGTAGAGCTATGACATATCCAAACTTCAGATTTAAATGAGTTGAATAGAAGTAAAGGTGGATTATACAAGATTCGGGCAGAACTGAATAGAATTGACAGAAGTGACCCAGTTGATGATTTCACAAGTGTTAGTGAAACATATAAGGTTCGAGCTGATGGTTGCAAGTTTTACATGGATAAATATATTAGATTGATGATACAACTATAACTGATTTGCCTGTGAGAGCTGGTACTATTCATGAGGAAACGGATCTGATCCGTTATGCTGCCAAATTTACGGCAGAAATATATGAAACTAGGATGTTATGAATATCTATATGTTATGCTCATAAGGTTCAGATATACAAAGATGAATTTAAGTATGATATAAGTAATGAAAGCTTATGCTATGGGAGATTATACTTTGAATATATTACATTCACATGTTATGTTCATGTATGCCATGCATGCAAATATAACTAGAATATGATATGAGAAATAAAGTATGAGGCAAATTCATGTATGCACAAAGGATTTGCACGCATGATGAGATATGGAAAGGAAAGATGATAAGAACTTGAAAGAGGGACGTACTAGCTACCACGTGAGGCATGGCATAGACCCAGCTAGCGTGGACCAGAGCAGTACTGTCTAAGACTTGGGCTAGCCCTCGACCAGATTAGTGGGAATAGACCGGTGTGAGGGTCGGGGAAAGTAAACCCGTCACTCATGTATAGGTACGAGTTCGGACCTGAAAAGCAGGCTATTGCCTAGAGGTGAGAGAGGCCATTCATCTCCGGGGGACCGCATAGAAAAGTAAGATCAAGTTGCAAGTTAAAGAAAGACATGAATTAAGTCAAGTGCACTTGCATACAGTCAAGTATAAGCATCTATAAGTGCATTTTCAGTTATCTCATTAAGTCATACTATCATTATGATTCTGGTTGAAGCATATCATACTATTCATATTTCTATATCTGTCATATAATATGGTAAGTGATTGTTAAAATATAACCCGCTTCGAGAAAGGTATTTTCAACTTAAAATTGAACCACTATTTATTTATATGTACTCATATTTTCATAATAAACCAAAGCGGTTGGAATGTTTATGATGACACTATAAGATTGGTTTAAGTTTACCTACTGAGAACCCTAGGTTCTCACTGCTTGCTTGTATGTTTTTCTTTTCCGTAAACATTCCAGTACTCAAGTGGAAGTCAAGCACGAGGCAGAGTGCAGGGCCACTCATTGAGCAAGAATTAGGCGCTAGCCAAATCAAAAGACTATCAAAGCTAGTTAACGATTAGTCGGTAGTAGACGCTGTGTATTATCTCAATCACAATATTTCTAAAAGTGTAATTATTTTATTATCTATGTATCAAAGACTATTAGTCAGTAATGAAGTAAGCAGTTGAAGGGCCATGTATTATATTTTCCATATTTTAAAGTTTTTTTAACACCATGACAACCTTTTAATGTAACTCCATGACTCGAGCATGACTTATATGATAGAGGTTGTTACAGTTATCATTTTACATGCTTAGGCAATAGCGATTTCTGATGTATTTTCCTTTATGATGTATTTGGTTAGGTTGCTTTTGTAGGGCCAATAGTAAATGTCAGACCCATGACTATTTATGTATGACTCTTTGCACTACTATTATTATATTAACTATGATGGCCGTGGAATAAATGTTATGTTTACCTAAGATATTTGTTATTCATGTCACCTCTATTTATTCTGTTTGCACCGCTTATTGAGATAGAGACGTTCGACTTTACATGTTCACAACACGTTCATGGCTCTTGGTTTTCAAAATGGTTTACCTATTATTGTTCAAAAAAAAATTTAGCCCTATTTTCATTTGTAAAGTAATTTTAAAAAGGTAATGTTAGTTCTATGAGCAAAAGTAACAATCAATAATTCCATAATATGACTTAAACATAGCATGGGGCTATTAGAGTATTACACCTTGTTCAAGTTTATCTTGACCCAACCAGGGTCGTAACTAGCGCATAGGGGACAAGTCCCCTAGCAAGCCTTTCATCACACATTTTTCATGAGACTCGGACAGAGTTTCCTTTGTATTTAGGATAATTCCCAAACACAGATCCCCTTCCTGCATATTAAAGCAAGCACATTCATCTATTGGGGATCCAAGGATTCTCAAAATGCACCCTATAGCACACAATAAAATAAATTTTTAGAACATGTCCAAACATATAGAAACATATGCATATATTCTTTCAAACAATTTAATCCAAATACATATTTTCCTTCCTTTAGACATTCAATCATTGTAATTTATATAACCACTACACGAACATCTACATAGTCTAGCAAAGGTCGGACCCTGCCTGTAGTACCATGGAGCTACATCATTCTAAATACATCAAAACTTAAATTGCATAATGCCCTTGATCATAAGGGCTCACCCAAGAAGTAATGTATCACGGATGAGAAGTAGGAAGGGCAATTTCCAAGTCCACACCTGTATCTACAAAAGAGAGAAAAACAATGGAGTGAGTTTTGTAGCTCAGTGAAAGATAGAGCGTCTCTAACCTACATGAGACAATGTGCATAAACTAAATATTAAACTAGTATACACACACACACACACATATATGCAAGTAAAATAAAATAAAAATCTTACTTCAAAATATTGTTTAATTTTCTATTACCCCATGGAAAACCATCTATTCTAGGATGGTCCGTCAAGATCACACTTAGGCAGCCTTTTTTTTTTCGTGTGATCCCATATTCCATCACGCACCACACTGTGTGTGGCTGTGTAATTAGTCATCCAAGATGCACCAAGGCTAACATATACTACCGTTAGCATGCAAATCCTGTCATAGGCTTTCCCAAGTCTTTCGCTTACTGTTGTACATAACACTTAATATGGATCCTCATAAGACAAGTCATCATCCCATGCATAAAACTTAAAACCATATCATTAAAAAAATATAAAAGCTCTAACATTATAGTGCTTCAAAAATTTATAAAATTTCATAGCTTTCCAATATAGATATAAACAATTTGCAAGATTTCACCAAAAATCCATTCATTGTCTCATGTGACAATTTTAAATAAAACATGCATAAAGAGAAACAATTATCCTCATAAAACATTTAACCAGGATCTAAATCATAATTTCCATGACATATCTAATCACTTTCACAGATATTAGGTAGATATGCTAGAAAACAAGATAGGGATACACTATCTACTCACAGATTTAACCTTAATAGCGGAGTCTTAATCCCATGAAATCACAGAGCCAAGAACCAAACTTTCAGCAGAATCTATCATCACAAATATGGTAATTTAATTCCATATTAGTCATTAAGACCAAGGATTAACCTAAATTACTCTCAGATATCAAAATCTCTAATTCTTCTAACTTAGGGTTCTCCAAGAACTCATTATTGGAGAAAGAATTCATAATTCACAAGAAAGGAAGAGGAAAAGAGTTTGGAGATTACCTTTGAAAATAAAAAAGAGAGAAAAAGGGATTGGAAGTCTTGGTGTCACTTCCTCAACCTTCAAGGCCCCATAAGATTGATGTTGGGGAGAGACATGAAAAAAGATTAAAGAAGGAATTTGATGTTATGTAAGGAAGCAAGAGGGTAATTTGATGGAAAGATTTGAGTTAAAGGTGAAAGGTTGATGAAGAAATATGTTTTAGAGAAAAAAGGAGAGAATTTAAGGGGTAAAAAAAGAGTGGAAAATCACAAATAAGGGAGGGAGAGCACGTTCGAGCCTTATATAGCCCCGTGGTAATCGATTACTAGTCGTGTAATCGATTACCAAGAGCCTAGATTGTTGTAATCGATTACCATTCTATGTTATCGATTACAACTAGGAAAAACTTAGCCTGTAGGCATATAGAGAGACTTATAGACCCTAGGTAATTGATTACCAACTTCAAAAACTTGGTTTCTTCCTTCTGAAATCCCTTCCTAAGTCCAGGATATTACACACGCTTAGTTAATGTCCTATTTAGTTTTACTCTCCATTAACTTTAAAACATAAATGTAAATAAGAGAATATCCCCTGTTTGGATTCAATAAAAATATCAAACAAACCAATATCCTTAAGGATCAAAATCCAACTTTTGGGTTTTCGTACAATTTTTTAAAAGCTTGCATTTTCATAAAATTTTAGTCGAAAACGAAAGAGTTACTCATTCTCTAAAATTTGTTAAAAATCGCTTTTTAACTCATTGATATCCAGGGATCTATTACTGGGACTTTTGATCCTAAGAAAATGTCTTAATCCTGTAACCGTCCAAGGAGGCATAGAGTTCAGATTTAGAATTTTTGGGATTCAATATTGATAGATAGTTGCAACCCGCACTGGGTAATTGTAAAGTCTATGAAGTCCATGCACATCATCCACTTTTCCAAGGACTTGGGGACCACAACCACATTGGCTAACAAAGTGGTGAAGCGTATCTTTTTATGAATCTAACTTTCAGTAATTTCTATGTTTCCTCTATCATAGTTTTTTGCTTTTCTAGTCTGAGTTTTCTCTTCTTCTATACCATAGGTTGAACTTTTGGGTCTATCACCAATCTGTGGTAGATAACTCACCAGTCTATTGTAGGCAATCTTCTGGTACCCATGCAAAGAGATTCAAATTGGTTCTTAACAAACTTTTCAACTCAGCCTCCATAGCCTCTGGTAATATTCGCTCGATGAATGTAAACTTCCCAACTTATACTCCAATTTGAATCTTTTATAACTCATCATTAGGCTTAGGTCTCACCCTTCCTTCCTCTCTGGGATCAATGTCCCTTATATTCATCTTTCTTCCCTAGTCGATCTCTACCATGTGTACCTCTTGTGTTCCCCTTCCATTCCCACTTCCTTTCCTCTCTTCTTCAATGATTCATGATTAGCATCACCAAGCTTCCTTTCTGATTAGCGTGTATGACTCCAACTTCAGTTGCTGAAATTGAAAACTTTAGTTCCAAATGCATGGTTAACATTATAGCTACAAGGGTATTCAAGGATGGTCTCCCCAGTATCATATGATATGAGGCTCGAGAATCAATCACCAAGTACCAAACATCAATGATTTTGATATTTGGCTTGATTTCGAAAGTCGTCCTCAACTCAATAACTCCTAGGACATTAACCCGTTCTCCAGAAAAGCCCACCAAATCTTCATGGTATGGACTGAGACTAGATTCAGGTATCTGCATTTTCTAAAGAGTGGAAGTGTATAGGATGTCGGCTAAACTCCCTGGTTGACTAATGCCTTTCGGATTATATAATTTTCGGCAACCACAAAGATAGACATGGATCATGTAGATTATGATCAGTTCCCTTAAAATTGAGATCAGAGAACAAGATTACCGAGTTTGACATTTTTGGTGGCCGAGGAGGGGTAGACACTATGGCCATAGTAGCTTGGAGGTGCCTCTTCCATGCTGAGCTTGTTTTTCCTCCTCCTACAAATCCTCCAATGATGTATTCTATTATCAATAGAATTTCCTACGGTTGCCGATTTCCAGGCTCCTCTTCTTCATTGCTTATTTTAGGTGTTTGTCTTCTTCGGCTATGGCTTCTTCATTGTCTCTTCCTCGTTCTCTATCTCCACTCTGGCTTCTTCTCTGCTGGCCTATGTACTTGTCCAACAAGCCTTGCCTCATAGGGTACTCAATCTGGTCCCTCAGAATAGTGCAATCTTCTGTGGTGTGGCCCTAATTCCTATGGAGTTCACACCATTCGCTCTTATTTGCTCCGGGAGGGACTTATTACTTTCTCGCATTACATGGCAATCGAATCAGCTGAGCATTGTATATTTCCTTTAGTATGGTCTCCTTCTTGGTAGTAAGAGGAGTGTATTCATCGTAACGAGATTGAGGGAAATAAAAATTGCACCTTCCTTCATCTTGGCCACCCTCCCTTAGTGCGGACTCTAATTTCCTCTAGCTCCTTTTTTCTAGTCTTCAACTTTGCTTTGAGTCTTCGATTTTTCTATTCTCTGTCCAAGCTTCCACTTTCCTTGTCTCTCAAAGTTCCTCCCTATTGATGTACCCTACAGCTTGCTCCCTGAACTCAGATAAAGACCTTGGGGGGTTAACTGCCAATGAGTTGGCAAAAGGACTCGCCTTAGGCCTCTCTTAATGGAATATAATTCCATATTAGGGTTGAGGCCTTGTGTTTGCATGGCCACAGTATTAAATCGATCCAATTACTCCCTCCGTGGTTCCTGTGGCCTTTACCAGATGGCATTCAAAGAGTTAGAAGTTTCCATATAAACTCAGCTCGAAGAGAATCTGTTCACAAATGCTTGTGAAAGCTTGGCAAAGTCGTGGATCGACCTTGCAGGTAGTGACAAGAACCAGAAAGGACCGCCTTTTCCAAAAAGGTAGGGAATGTTCGGTAGAGAAATAGATCACTCGTCCATTGATTAACATCATTGATTTGAATATGGTCACGTGGACATGAGGATCCCTAATTCTGTCATATGGTTTCACTATCGTTGGCAGCTCGAAATTCTCCGAGAGGGCTACCAACATAATAAGTTGTGTGAATGGCCTCAAGTATATCGATAGTTCTTAGGTAGTGGTTGTCTAAAAAGTTTCCTCTCTCCCACGAGTGTTGTGGGTGTTGTTTTTCCTCTTCATCTCTAGCAGGGTCATCACTATTCTGATGATTGTTGGCTGTAGAAGAAGTAGCACAAGAAGAGGGTTGAATTGTGCTTCTAAAAACGTTTTGTTCCTGAAACTTTTTAAAACAATCTTTCTCAAGTCTTTGGACTTGGAATGTGGAAGCGTTTAATTGTTTTTCACAGTAACTTTGTTAGTCAACAAGTAAATAATCACACAAAATAAAAACACAAAGTATAAAAATAGTAAAAAGTGATAAGGATAGAAAATCGCACAAGGAGATTTTATACTAGTTCGGTCAACAACTTGCCTATGTCTAGTCCCCAACAACTTAGTTGAGATTTTTATAAACTAAGTATTCTTTGTCCAAGCCTTTCCAAGCTAACAATGAGTAATGTTTTGTCTTAGCCTCTCTAGGTTCACAAAGACCACTATCGGGTTAGGTTACAATAATAAGATTAAATGGATTGTGTTTAAATAACACTCACACTAAATCATTCAAAAGTGTATAAGCACTTAAGTATAGTGTTCAGTGACTTCTTAATATTCTTAATAAGAGGATATTGGCTAATACATAACAAATGAGAATATTTTCATTTTAGAAGTTACAGTGAGTAACTTTCTGGACTTTTAGAAAGTTAAGAAAGATGAAGTCTTAAGAGATGTTCAAATGCACAGAGTGCTTAATAGACTAACTAACTTCTTCATCATCTTCCAAGTTTATGTAGGCTTCAAAAATCTAATCATTGAGACTTCAGACCTTGAGCCCGAAGCTATTGATCCACTGGTCTAAGATTGGAGAGAGAAGTAGGTTGCTTTTTCTCAATAAGTAGATACATCACCAAGGAAGAAAACTAGCCATTGAGGTTCACCAACTTTTCAGAGTTATTAACGCTTCTTTTGGATCTTATCTTATCAAGTTTGACCTTTAGGAACGATCCATGAATCGTGTAGAAGAAGCTTTGAAGTGTAAGGTACTTTATGTGAATTATATTTCTCGAGGTGACTCTTCTAGACATAGCCTTTTGCATAATTTGTCCTTCTGAAGTGCTCATGATCCTTCTGATGGCTTGATTTCCTTCTGATGACAAAAACCTATCCTTCTAGTCCTATTGATATGCTTCTTAAGTGATAGATCATTGATTCCTTTGCTAAAAAAGTTCTTTTCTTGTGGTATATATACAAGATATATATAAGAACTTTTAACTTTGTGTGATCTAATTCTCATCTTTGTGCATATTTTATGATCTAGTTCAAATGGAAATAAACACTTGAACAAACCGTTAGTTAACACAAAAGATTTTAAAGCTCATACCACTTGTTTATCAAAATCCTTAACTCGATAAAGCTCATACCACTTAGTGGCTTCTAAAGGGCATTAGAGCTAACAATCTCCCCCTTTTTGATGATAACAAACCAATACTTAATAAAAGCTTTTGTTTTATAAGAAGAATTGAAAGCACATAAGCATATGATTTGTTATTTGTTTCAATTTTTCTGATTTGTAATTATACTTTCTGAAGTTGATATCAATTGATCGTGTTAACTAGAAACTTCAAAGAAATGTATAGTTAATCAGAGTAAATATTTGATCAAAAGTTAAACAAAATAAAAATTAAAGCAAAAAAATGAAGTATAAAGAGATTATAACATATAAGAATTATAACAAATAAAGCCAATTATATGTGTAATCATGGCAATAAGAAATAATGAGAGCAATTGGAAAAATTAACAAAAATTGTAACTTCATAGAAATTGCATAATCAAAGCGATAGAGTGATAAACATAATTGAAGATAACTATCAAAGTAGGATATGCAAAAAGGATGTTAGAGCATTAAAAATATCAGAGCAAAAGATATCAAAGCAAAATTTATAATAGAAATATTCAATGATAAATGTTAGAATAGAAAGTAAAATATTCTAGGTATCAGAGCATAGATTTGCATAAGATGACAGAACAGAATGATTGTAAAATTAGAGCATGATATTAGAGCAAAATAATATCACAAAGTCATAATGATGAATAAGAAAAAATGATATCAGAGAAAATAACCAAATAAGATAAATTAAACTAATATAAATGTAATCAGAAGAAATTAAAATTGTTCTCAAAAAGTAAAGCAAAGCAAAAGTATAGTTAAATGTGAAAAAATGAAAAAATGAATGTATGAGATGTAGATGTGTTTGCAGTAGCTCCAGCTCCTCCTTAATCATTACTCCCTTTCAACTAAGCTTTTCTCTATTCTTCTCCCCCTTTTGACATCATCAAAGAAAATGAGTAAGGATAATAGAAGACCATCATTGATTGCCTTTTAGATTTCCTTTCTGAAGAGCCTTTAGCATTTGTAGCAGCAGATTCTCCTCCTATCCATTCTCCTATCAAGTGCATGTTGATTGGCTTGAATTTCATGCTAATTGGCCATAATGGTCTATTGGTTGGCGAGAATAAGGTCCATTTGTACTTTAGCAACATTTGGGAGGACATATGTAGTAGATGGTTCTTTAGAAGGTAGTTTTTCAGTGTGACCAACTGAAGACATTTAGATTCAGAATCAGCTTGAGTTGTTGTTCTATCAAATCTTGGGCCTGAAGTAAATAGCAGCAAAGTCTTAGTAGTATTTGGGTGGCTGGGCTATCTTGGGATGCAATAGCAGAGGCTAGATTAGGAATTGGAGTAGAGATGGGTGCAGCTTCAAGAGCAACGACAACATTAGCTTGAGCTTCTATCACCAGGGTTAGATCCTTTTCTATTTCAGTCCTTTCTGGTGCAATAGCCTTATTGCGGTCTCATTCCTCTCAAGCATGGTTCTTTCTTGACTTGCAAGTACTAGTGGCAAGTTCAGAGGTTGAGTAGCAACCTGTCCTGTTTGATCAGCTTGGAGCATAGAGGATACAATTACCCTTCTCATCACAAATGAAGGATTTGCCTCTTCAATCACCACAAATTACTGTTCTACCTCCTGAGAGATAAAAGAGCTTCTAGATTCTAATGGTCCAACTCCAAGAGCAAATTTCTCTACCTCTGTAGCCATGCCTCCTTTCTCAGCTTATTTTCTTCTGCCTCTCTATGAGCTATTCTCAAGGGAAAGGGTGTGGACTCTCGAGAAGGAACAGTAGGGGCTTTTTTTAATTTCTTCTTCCCCTTTCCTTCTGGAACTTCTTCTTGTGTAGGTTCTTCTTCAGGCATGGGTTCCCTAAACACAATTCCCCTCTGAGCTGGTCTTGTAACTCAAGTAGCAGGTTGGAAAGTAGGTTTAGCTAGATTGAATAGATACCTCATCTTTAGCCCTTGATGAAGAAGAGGACTTTTCAGTAAGCTTCGTTGTAACACCCTCCCAAGTACAGTACTATGCTTAAGTCATAGTACCACACCCTGGAGTTGTTACTGTTACCTAAGTGAACCTTGTTTGACAGCAACTTTAGCTGTCTTCGAAACTTCTTGAACTATCTGGAGATAACACGGAAATAGGAGTGAGAATTATAAATTCTTAGTAGGATTCTCTAAATATAATGTCATCGTTGTCATCTCCAGTTTGCTTCGATTTATTATGAAAAGGTGAACATGCTATACAAACTGTTTAATTTTATAGTTCAAAAGTATAGTATCCGAAGCAAAGTTTATTTTACTCATACACTTGGCATTTGGGAAAGCCTACACAAAATTATTTTATGAATAATACCATGGATAATAACTGCAACATATTAAAATATACATTGCATCAATATACTGGGAACATAACCGCTGCACATAACTTTACTTATACTTGAACTTATGCATATACATAAAATTTGCTTTTCTTTCTTCATCTTTATTTTCATCATAAAATCTTTACATGCCACATTCCAAAGTATGATCGCCATGTCATACTCCATCAGAGCGTGATCGCCATGTCACGTTCCTTAGGAATATGGGACCTTCATTTGGTACTTACACTAGCTGGGTCATACCATACTTCATGTAAGTTCTGTCCCCTGTACTCACACTAGCTGGGTCGATGCCATGCCTCATGTGAGCGGGGTGCTTGCATATATTTTAAATCTTTAGTCTTTAGCCTTTACTGCCCTTGGGTAGCTTGGCCTTGGAGTGAGCTCGTCAGCTTCACCCGTGACCGTCGTCACACCGACTCACTTGCAAGGGGACCCACTGCCTCTAGATTGGAGGGACTCAATGTACAACTGCCTCCAACATAGAGGGACCCAAGTTTTAGCTGCCTTCACCAGGAGGGACCCAATGTGCAACTGCCTCCAGGTGAAGGGACCCATATCTTTATCATTTAACTGCCTTTACAAGGAGGGACCTCAAATAACTGCCTCCAAGTGAAGGGACCCACATTCAATATATTCATGTTTAATATACTCACGTCTTTTCATTCTTATACATGATCATGCATAAACATGCTGAATGAACTCATATACATGCTTCATCATTTATTCTCATATACCTCATATCATACTGCTTCTTGATTTATTCTCATATACATCATATCATACTTATATCATTCTTGCATACAAACATTCTTAGTTTCATAGACTTCTGCCGTAAATCTGGCAGCATAATGGATCAGCTCCGTTTTCCCATGAATAGTGCCAGTTTTCATAGACAATTCAGCCATAGCAATATAATCAATCTAAAATATATATATCAATGTAAAACTGGCAATCCTCAACTCAAACCTTATATGTCTACTAACACTTGTGAAACCATCAATTTTGCCATTCTGCCAATTCTATTCAGTTCTGCCCGAATTTTGTATAATCCACCTCTACCTCAATTCAACTCATTTAAATCTGAATTTTGGATATGTCATAGTTCTATATGTCTACTTTCTAACCTCTTTAGTCCCATATCATTTTGATTTATATAACTCAAGATATTTAACTTTTGCCTCAGCCTATTCAGTCACTGGCCCGAATTACACTCCTAGAAGTATAAATTCACTAAAAATTGAAACTAAACTCAAATTATATTAAATTGGTCTCATATTGAAGCTAACAGGATAAACTTTCATTTTCAATAAGTTCCATTCCATTTACTTTAGTATAACTCGAGATATAAGTCCTGAAATTTGACCTTCCTGAACTACCCTGTTTTGGCTTGGTTTAGACATTCAGTAACTTCCTTGAACCCCTGGAAATGATTAGGACTATAACAAACTCAAAATTCCATATTGGGGTGTTCCTCTATGTGTAAGCTTTCTAACAAAGTTCGTTTCACTTAATTTGGAGTTGTGTAGGGTGAGTTATACCCTCCTTAAGTCACCCTGCCCGGATGAAAGTCCTGATTCCTAGGTCAAATTTCAAAAATTCATATCTCTCTCGATATTAATCCAATGACCTTATATAATACATGTATGGAAAGCCCTGAATGTCTACTTTCATTAAAAATAGTTTTGTTAGATTTAACAAATTGTAGGCGGTACCGTACACTCCACCATATGGACCGCCGTGGAATTCCTCAACTAGATAGCGTCCTAAACCTTCACTTCTCCTAGTTTTCTTCTTTTAACCTTAATTCCAACTCAATATTTCATATTAATCCAACCATAATCCATCATATACATCCAATATATCATCAAATAATTGAAGAAAAGTGGAATATCATACATCCACAATTCAGAGAAATCAATAATAGAAAGTGAATCCTACCTCTTTGGAGTGTGGTCTTGTTAGGTGTTGAAGCTTGAGTTGTTAGAACCTTGCTAAGCTTGAAGGAGTGATGGAGTTGATTGAGAGAAGGGAAGAAGGAGGCTGGAACAAGAGGGAGAGAAAATAGCGTAAATTAGCTGGGAATGAGGAGGGGAGTCTGACTTAAATATATAAGGGTAGTTGGAATTGTGGTGTTGATTGGTTGGAATTTTGTGATTGAAGTTCGACCATGTCTCCCTCTTTTGTGGCCAAATTGCTCTCCACGTCATCCTAAAAGTGAGACTTGCTTCCATTCTATCTGAACTCGGAACTCGTCTCATTTCTGCTTAAAGTCGGAATGCTGAAGCCGGATGTCGGAACTCGTCTATCCTTATTTGTGACTTGAGGAAATCTTGTCTAGTTTATTCGAGACTTGGAAGCAAGGTCGGATGTCGGAAGTCATACACCTTACAATCACATAATCTCGAAACTCCCAATTCAAACTCGGGAACACTAACAGAAATGGAAGGCTCCTGGGAATGAACTCGTACATCGAAACTCGTGTATGACTGGAAATCAACTCAAATTCGAACTCATGTCCATTGAGTTCAACTCTAAGGCTGGAACCCGTTATATTAAAATCGTAGGTCGGCACTTACACCATTGTGTTAAAGTATCAACTTGGGGTCAAGTCGAAAGTCATAATGGGGATGCTGGGTTAAGGTCAGAACTCGGGAATTCGGAATCACAGTATCAAACCCAAATACTTAAACCCGGAAGTCGGTATTTTATATACAGTGTGTTTGAGACTCTAAGTCGGAGGTTGGAACTCGCGTATATCTTGCTTGAAACTTGAAGATAAACTATGAGATTGGAAATTGGGTACGTTACATGAAGTCGGATATCGGTAATCACGTCCATGTTGTTTGGACTTGAAGGTTAAGTCGGAGAGTAGGAAATTATGCCCAATCTATTTTAACTCGAAGTCGGATATAAGCACTCCCTTTAACTCGAAACTAGAACATGAAGTCGGAAATTAGGAATAATCAAAATTGAAGATTAAATCGGAAATTGGACAGGACATGAAGTCACGAACTCGGAACTCGGAAATTATCCCACTTCGTTTGAAATTCGAAGATGAAGTCGGAAATCATGTAAACTTGAAGGTAAAATCGAAAATCGGGATGTTACATTCGTTACTCTTCTTTTACTTGTCCTTGTCTCCTCAAGGATTAGAGAGAGACTTTTTTCTCTTTTCTTTTTCTTCTTACCTTCTCTAGAAGGCTTGGATTTCTCCTTATGTTCACTAGTCTTTTTGACAGAAGAATCCTTCTTCTTCTTGTCCTTTTATTTCTCTATGTCCTTTTCTTTGGCTTGGGGCTTCAGTCCCAAAGCCGAGAATGTCTTCATCATGGTTGTAGGCCTTTTATTATCTACCCTATGCCCATCCAAAGGCAATTAGGATAAAAACCCTAGTGAGGAACATACCATATGGAAGGGTGGCATGTCTTTTCCTTTCAACATTCATAGTAGCCAAAATGAAGTCCAGAATCAACCTTATCAAATTGATTCTTTTTCTTGTCATAAGGTAGAACATTACCATCTGATTCATATTTGTCATGACATCTATGCTACCACTTTGAGGTAGCATAGTACGTTAGACCACGGAGTAAACTACCCTGATAGGAACCAACAAGTAAGAGGTTTGAATGTCTCTAAAATGGATACCTCTTTTTCCTATGAGGACTTCAGCAACTTTGTCCTCTGTAGCATTGAGTTCTTCCTACCATTTTTCTCTAGCTAGGCACAGAATGCCATCATTTGGAGTGTTGGTAATCTGGGCAATGTGTGAGAGTGACTATTGGTTTTACCGCTTTACTAAGTTGTGGCAATGTCACATAGTGGAGAGTTACAAAATCATCCATCATTCCAAAACTACCCTGACTTTTCATATACAAATCTGATTAGAAACTTGAATCATCTTTCTTATTGAAATCTTCTTTCTAAACTCAAAGCCTGAAGCCCATTTTTGATAAAACTTTTCTTAAATAACATTCTAAACTCATCTTTCTGAGCACATTCTGCATGCCATTATGAACTAATCTTTCTGAATAAATCCAGTAAATCTTTTTGAGCTGATCTTTCTGATCCATTTTTGCAGACTATTTTGAACTGATTTTTCTAAACAAATTCTAGATACTAGTCATGAGAAGTCTTCTTTAGAAAGGAAACACACTTGGATGGTGCAATCTCAGCTTTAAGCCTTTGCTTAAGGGGGATAGGATCCATGTGATATAACTACATGTTCAGAAGCTAATCTTATTCAAAAGGCTTTTTATATAACAAAAACGATCTTCAGCTAGAGGTTTTGTAAATATATCAGCTATATATTTACAAAACATAGCTCAATATCTCCTTTCTAAACATGATCTCTTATAAAATGATGCTTAATGTCTATATGCTTAGATCTAGAATGCTGAACGGGATTTTTTGAAAGATTAATAGCACTTGTATTATCACACAAGATAGGGATTTTGATATACCTCAAGTTCAAATCCTCCAACAGATGCTTAATCCACAAAATCTAAGCACAACAATTTGTTGCAGATACATATTTAGCTTAAGCAGTTGAAAGAGCAATTGTATTCTACTTCTTGCTTGACCATGTTATCAAGGATTTTTCAAGAAAACAACAACAACCACTTGTGCTTTTTCTTTCAACTCTGTCTCCAGCAAAGTTAGCATCACAGTAACCTATAACATCACAGAGAGTACCTTTCTTATACTAAAGACCAATATTGGTAGTACCTACTAAATATCTCAGAATTCTCTTGACAGTAGTTAAATGTGATTACTTTGGGTTAGATTGAATTCTAGCACACATACCCACACTTAATTGTATGTCAAGTCTACTAGTAGTAAAGTAAAGTAATGATCCAATCATACCTCTATAAAGTTTATTAAAAACTTTATCTCCATTTTCGTCAACTTCCTAAACTTGAGAAGGATGCATGGGAGTACAGATGTTTTTGGCTTTATCCATGTCTAATCTTTTGAGAAGATCTTTGGCATATTTTTCTTAATGAATAAAGATCCCATCTTTCTCTTGCTTTATTTGCAAGCCTGTAAAGTATTTGAGTTCTCCTATCATACTCATCTCAAATTCTCCTTGCATAAGCTTAGAGAAACTCTTACACAAATTTTGATTAGTAACACCAAAAATGGTATCATCTACATAAATCTAAACAATAAGAAAACCATTTTTCTCATGCATGATAAACAAAGTTGTATCAACTTTTCCACTTTTCAAACCATTTTTCAATAGAAAAGAGCTATGTCTTTCATACCAAGCTCTTGGAGCTTGTTTCAAACCATAGAGAGCTTTTGACAACTTAAAAACATGATCAGGAAAGGTTTCATTTTAAAAACTAGGAGGTTGTTTTCTTCATAAATAAAACCATTTAAAAAGGTAGATTTAACATTCATTTGATACAGAATAAAACCTTTGCATGCTGCAAAAGCAAGCAGCATTTTGATGGCTTCCAATCTTACAACAGGAGCAAATGTCTCATCATAGTCAATTCCTTCTTGCTAATCGTATCCTTGAGCTACTAGCCTTGCTTTGTTTATGATTACCTTTTCCTTTTAATCAAACTTGTTTCTGAATACCCATCTTATGCCAATGATAAAATGTCCTTTAGGCAAAGGAACTAGATTCCAAACCTTGATATTTTCAAATTGATTAAGTTCTTCTTGCATTGCATCTATCCAGCTTTGATCCTGAAGAGCTTAATCAACACAATTAGGTTGAATTTCTGAGATCAAAGCCATGTTGGATTCTATTCTATAAGAAGATCTGGTTTTGACTCTTAAGATGGTTTACCAATGATTTAATTTTGAGAGACAGCTCTCAAATCTCTTGCACGAATGTATCTTCTCTTGATGGGTGATCTTCTGAATCTTCAGCAATATCATTAGAAACATGTTGAGTATAAGGAGGTTTAGAATTATCATTATTTTATCTTGTGGCTATCTGAAGGGATTGCTAATTTTGAGAATCGTTATTTAGAGACAAATTCTCCATATCTTCCTCTAGGTCTTGAACATTCTCGTCAACATCCTTCTTCATTTCTTTGAAGGATATGTATATAGTCTTTTCCATAGCTTGAGTCTTCTTATTGTAAACCCTATAAGCTTTAGACATAGAAGAGTATCCTAGGAATATACTAGGATCAGATTTAGGATCAAACTTTGACAGCTTGTCCTTAGTTTTAAGAATAAAACAGTCAAATCCAAATATATGGAACTAAGAAATGTTGGGTTACCTTCTTGTCCATAATTCATAGGGGGTCGTCTTGATAATTGGCCTTAAGAAAACACAGTTTTGAGTATAGCAAGCAATGTTATCTACTTCTGCCAAAAACCTATTGTCAAGCCACTTTCAAAAAGCATGGTTCTGGCTATTTCTTGTAAAGATCTATTCTTCCTTTCAACCAACACATTTTGTTGAGAAGTTCTTGAAGAAGATAAATTATGAGAAATGCCACTTTCATTATAAAAATTTTCAAAAACATGATTTTCAAATTTGCCGCCATGATCAAATCTGACAGATGAAATGAAGAAACCTTTTTTATTTTGAACTGTTTTTCAAAATATTTTGAAGGCTTTACAAACTTCATTCTTATGGACTATGAACATAACCCATATAAATATTGAAAAGTCATTCACAATGACTAGACCATATTTCTTACCACCTAAACTGGCAATTCTAGTTGGTCTAAATAGATCAAGATGTGAAAGCTCAAGTGGTCTAGTAGTTGATACATGATGCTACATTTTTATTATGGAAAGAACTCTTGGTCTATTTACCCTTTTGGTAGAACTCATAAGTTGAGTCATTGTCAAAACTAATCTTGGGTAAACTTTTGACAAGCTCTATTTGAGAAATCTCAAAGATTAATCTCAAATGAGCGGGACCAAGTTTCTTGTGCCATATCCACTTCTCATCTACAAAGGATGCTAAGCATTTTATATTTTGATCTAGAAGGTCATGTAGATATAATACATAAGTATTATCATGCCTTCTAGCAATAAGAGTGATTTTATCTGATGTAGAGTCTTTTATAATGCATCGAGAAGGTTCAAACACAACTCCGTAACATTGGTCACAAAACTGACTAATGCTCAGAAGGTTGTGAGTCAATCCTTCAACCAACATAACATTAGTAATGAAGTCAGAGTTGTTCTTACCAACATTACCTATACCAATGATCTTTGACTTAATTCCATCAGCAAACTTCACAAGTCTTCCATCCTTGGGTCTGAGGTTTCTAAACCAAGACTTGTTTCCAGTCATGTGTCTAGAGCAGCCACTATCCACATACTACTTCATCTCCTTCTAGTGGTGTGATTTAAGAGACACCTGCATCAGAAGTAACCTTCACTTTAGGTACCCACATCTTTTTGGGTCCTTTTAGGCTAGTAACCTTTTGTGCTTTTCACCTTCTATCTTTTGTCTTTCTTCTTGAAAAGCATTTTTCATAAAAGTGTCCCTTCTTAAAATAGTAAATGCAAGTAGGAACTTTGCTTTGAGAATTTTTGGTTGATTTCTCATTTTCTTCCTTCTCATGTCTAAGTCCTGTCTTGTCAAAATATGCCCTTTGGCTATGAAGCATCAAATCTAGATTTTTGGAGTCATTTACCATATTCTCAAAATCTGATTTGAGAAGCTTAACTATTTTGTGAACTTTAGAAATATCAGAAAATGTATTTTGAGAAGATTTAGAAATTTTAATTTTTAAGGAACTTATATCCTTGGTATTTTCTTTTAAAAGCTCGATTTCTAGCTTTCTTTCTTATTCTTGAGGTTTTCGAAGGACAGCTTTTGAAAATTTTTCTTTAAAGAAGCATAATGAGAATCAAGTGTTTGAGAATCATTCAAGAGTTCATCATATGCTTTCCAAAGATCATCATAGGAGAGTTTAGGTTTAGTTTCTGTTACCTCAGTCTCTTCATCAAAGACTATATCTACCATGAAGCAGAGATTTTCAATTATCTCTTCTTCCTCTTGAGATTCTACACCTTTTTGCTCCTTGTCTAGATCTTCCCATGTAATCATCATGGCCTTCTTCGTAGGTGGCTTTTTCTTGGAGCTCTTCTTCAATTTTCAACATTCTGATCTTAGATGTTCATGCTCCTTACATTCAAAGCAAATGATTTCACTCTGCTTGGCCTTTCTTTTTTTGTCCTTTCTTCTTTTTTCTTCTAATCCAGGCTTTAGAAATCCTCTTTACTAGATGAGCAATTTCATCTATTTCATCATCATTAGAAGGATCTTCTTCTTCTTCATCTAATGCTTCTGCAGCTTTCATTTCCTTAAAAGAACTAGATCTTCTCTTAGTGGATTTTAAGGCAATAGATTTGCCTCTTCTACTGGTTTCCTTGGAGGCTTCATTTAGCTCGATCTCATGAATCTTTAGAGACTCAATGAGAGCATCAAGACTGAGCACCTTTAAGTCTTTTGCTTCCTTAATGGCTGTCACCTTGGGGCTCCAAGCCTTGGAAAGGCTTCTTAGAATTTTTCATACCATTTCAGCATTAGTGTATCTCTTGCCCAATGCTTTCAACTAATTTATGATGTGCATAAATCTAGTTGTTGTCTCATCAACATTTTCATGCTCTAACATTTTGAACATTTCATATACTGATCTTAGTTTCTTTAACTTGATTAGTTCCTTCATGAATGTAACACCCTAATAAACCCATACTACACTTAAGTCGTATTACAGCGTTTTATTAGTTGTTACTTATGCTCGTGGAAAACTAAACTTCACTTGAAATTAAATTACGCGGAAAATACGGTAAAATTTTTCTTTTTCTTTGAAATACGTCGTCACTTTTGGAAAGTAAAGCCTTGCGCGAGAAGATAGCAATAAACGAGCCTATCGCAAAGATTTCAGTATAAATTGAAGGAACAAGGGATAAATTAAAATACCATGCATTCAAATTACTACTACAACCACATAAATATAATTAGTCTCATAATACCCAACAAATACATAAAAAGGGAACTCATGGTCATGCCATGGCCCCAAAATCAAAGGTACATAAATCTGACAAGGTCCAATACAAAATGAAATACATAGGATAAGGAACACAAATAAAAATAGGCTCATGCAGACACATGCTGATTCCTCTACCCTTCCCGTGCCTCTTGATCGGATGGGCTCAAGTCCTCGAGTGCCTGGTCCCCCTCGCTCCTCGGCCTCGGGGTACGTGAGGAGTACGGATAATGCGAGGGTGCCTACTGATCACCTCAATGCGATGCATGCGACGGCCTGGGGTATAGCTGGCCACGGAAGAACGTGCCTCGGAGGGATCCTCCTCGGACTCGGCAGGGTGATACTCGGGGAGCGGCGGCGAAGCGGCCCTAGGAGTGGCCGTCGAGCTCACATCTATCATCGGGATCTCCGGCGGTGGCACGAACTCGGCTGCGGGCAAACCCGGCGACATCGGCTCCATCTCGATGTCGGGCAACGGCTCAGGCGGAAAATCCCAAGGACCTAGGGGCTGTCCAAGGTCGGTGGATGAAATGTCTGCAGGGGCTGGCGGGACTTCTGGCTCCTCTTCCTCAAAAATCCGACCCAGGTAAAAATATGTGCGGACTATTATGGTGGTCGTGGCCACAATAGCGTGAGTATCTCCATCGTAGGCCCACTCATGGTGGGGAGGGTCCACGCTCCACTCCACGGGGTGAGCCATGAGTATCTGGTGACGAGACGGAAAAACAACTAGGGTGAGAAATAAGATTTCTCAGTAGGACTCAACCCTAACACAGAAGTGTCATCGTCATCGTCCCAGCCACTTCGGTTTTATAAATAAAAACAGTGAGCATGCATAAGGTTCAATTCTTGGATTTTCGAAATCATGAGTATCCGAAGCGGATTCGATTTTAGGGTATCCTCTAATCATTTACATCATCATATACATGAACATAAAACATGCATGGCTATGCTATAATCTTCTCTTAACTTCTTCCCCTTTTAGGGTTTTAGACCGAAGCCCCTTTTCTTTTCTTAACTTGACTTTATCTTTTCACCCACTAAACATAAGTGGTAATGAGCTCATACCGTGTCCATCGCCACCATAGAATTTCGGTACTTACACTAGCTGGGTCATGCCATGCCTCATGTAAGACCTATCCCCTATACTCACACTAGCTGTGTCATGCCATGCCTCATGTGAGTCGTGGGTGAGGGGAGCTTAAATTAGGTTACCTTCCCTTTTGAAGGATCACTTACTTGACTTAAATTTCTTCTATTAAAGTTTATGATGCAAAATATTTCTAAGTCCATAATTTTTACAAAATTTCGGCAGCATAACAGCTAGACCGAAGCTTCCCAAAATTTTGCCAAACAGAGAGACCAATATCATATAACATTGAGCATCATATCATCAACATAACATGTTCATATCGTCATCATATCATTATCATAATCATCATCATCATCATATCATATCATCATAGCATCATGCTTGCACATAAACATAGGCATATTCTCAAGCAACGTTTTATGAGCTTAGCTTAATAAATTTGGTGCAAGCTTTTAATTGAGATTGTCTCTTGTGTAAACTTCTTTTATTGGGCATAATGCCAATTTCATCTATTATCCTTTTTGACACTTTTAAGTGGAATTATGAAGGTTTTCTAATACTTAATGTAAGGGTATTAATGTCTTAAAGCTTATTCCTCATTAACCTTTAACTTTTACCCTAACCAGTTTTTACTTTTATAGTGGGGCAGTAACTTTGAAAATTCACCATAATTTCATATTTTACTATTTTATTTCGAATTTTTGTGTGGATGTACTTCTCTGAGTCTATTTTTAAACAAAACAAACCCCACTTAGAAATTCATTTTGTAGCTTGAGTTATACACATTTTATTCTGACTGTTCAGGATTGAAAGTTCATCTCGGGTCAGTGGCTTGTCCACTTCACTGGGAGTTCCACACAAGGAATCTAACAAAACTGTTTTATGGGAGTGTTCCTCTATGTCTTAGATTTCTAACAAACTTGGTCCCACTCAAAAATGTTATGTATAACTTGAGTTATGCATGTTTTATTACCTACTGCCCGGACAGAAACCCATCCAGGAATAGCAAATTTTGAAAAATCATATCTCTCTCGTTTTAAGGCCAAATCTCGCATATTTTATATGTATGAAAAGCACTTTGAGTTTACTTTCACAGAAAATTAGTTTTGTTGTATTTTGAGTTCTGCAGCAATAAATATACTGCACGCTTTACAGACTGCCAGAATTCCAGATTTACTAGTTTTTAAGTTTTTCACTTCAAGCTTATGGAGAAATTGTTATATCACTTCAAATCACCATTTTCATGTTTTAACTCATCATCATACTCAAAGTTTTAGTCACCAAATCAGTATTTTTAACCAAACTAAAGCAAGATACATAAATCCATCATGCCACATATTCTCACTTTAAAAACAACACTTTCAACAAGACAAGAAAACTCATAGGGCAAGGAATGGTCATGAGACCTTGAAGCAAGTCCTAAAACCACCTAGCTATAAAGAGCTTAGGAGATTCTAGAGCTTGAAAAATACATGAGAAAGAAGAGTTAGAATCACTACCCAAAGTGTTTCTCTTGGAAGTTTGAAAAATGAAGTGGTTGGAGATGGCCTCCTTCTCCTTGAGCTTGATATTGGGGCTAGGTGAGTGTTTGTTTTGTTTCTCCAAGAACCAAAGAGGGTGGTCCTTGAAGGGCTTGTGAGAATGGTAAATGGAGATGAGTAGGAAGTAGTATGAGGGTTGGAAGAAAAACAATGAAGCTTGGAAGAAGAAGAGAGTATGAGACTTGGAGAGAGGAGAGAGCTTTGTGTTTTTTTTTAGAGAGGAAATGAAAAATGGAATGAGGAGAGAGGAGGGCTGATGGGTGGCGCAAAAATGAGAGAGGAAGTGAGGTGACTTTGCTTCTTACAACAAGCAAGTGAGTAGGAAAAACCTTGGGACAAAAGAGAGTGTTGTGTTTCCTTTGAGTCTTGGCACTTGGGTAAAGGCTTGTAGTGTTTCTTTTCTAGTGGTTAAAAGCATGAGCTCTCTTAGGATTTGGATTGGATGGCTAGGATCACACCAAGTGTCATTATCTTGATGAAGGAGAGTACAACTCTTGTCATGACTTAAGGGATCTATTAATATGGACTCTTGATCTTGTGTTGTATGATGAGAAAGCAAATGGATGGTTGGATATGGCTCTTGTTTGACCAAACTTTCAAACAATAATTAAAGGGAAGTTTCTACATCTTTATAATTGTTACAATTATCTAAATGTTAATTAACTCAAATGGTTTAAATTACTCATTAGCACATTTTAATTAAGATGGATTTTCCTCATTAATTATATAAGAAGATGTGAGGGTTAATGTGATTAAGATTTGAGACTTATATGCTCTCAGTTAATTAGGTTAGATCACCTTAATTTTATGTTCTAAATCATGGATTAATAAGGATTGGGCAATTAGGCTTTTAATTATAACTTTTAATGCGTTATGTCTTAATTGTTGACTTGCCTTTAATTTACTAAGCTTTTGCTCTCGAGATTAATCGAGTAATTCTCCATTAATCGCTAACCCCTCTAATTAGCCGGAAACACCGAGCTAATTAACGTAGGTGAAAATGGGGATGTTACATTTCTCCCCTCCTTGAAAAAAATTTTGCCCTCAAAATTCGTTACCTAAAAACAAGTGGGGAAAATCTCTTCGCATCTCTGCCTCGAGCTCCCATGTGTGCTCCTCCAAGCTTCCTCTTCCCCATGCCACTTTCACTAAGGGCACAGACTTGTTCCTCAGCTGCTTGACCTTCCTATCTATGATTCTCATAGGCAGTAGGTCGAAGGTTAGGTCTTCCCTTAACTGTACACTTTCTGGCTCAAGAAGATGATTGGGTCGGAATTGTACTTTCTCAGTTGGGAGACATGGAAAACATTGTGAAGGTTTGACAAATGGGGCGGTAATGCTATTTGGTAGGCAACTGTTCCTACTCGTTTTAAGATTTCAAAAGGGCCAAGAAAACGAGGGCTCAACTTTTTGACTCTAAGGGCTCTACCAATGCCTGTTGTAGGAGTGATTTTCAAGAATACGTGTTCTCCCTCTTGGAACTCGATTGGCTTTCTCCTCTTATCCGCATAGCTCTTCTGATGACTTTGTGCAGTGAGAATCCTTTCCCTTATCCTCTTAATTTGTTCGGTGGTTTGTCTAACCAGATCCGGCCCTAAGAGGCTCTGCTTACCCGATTCATACCAACAAAGCGGAAATTGGCACTTCCTGCCATACAGGGCTTCATAAGGCGCCATCCCAATGCTAGCGTGGAAACTATTGTTGTAGGCGAACTCGATGAGGGGTAGGTGTTTGTCCCAACTTCCGGGTCGGTCCATTACACATGCTCTCAACATATCCTCTAGGGTTTGTATGGTTCTTTCTGATTGTCCATCAGTCTGGGGGTGGTAGGCTGTACTTAAACAAAGTTTCGTCCCAAATGCCTTTTACAAGGCTCCCCAGAACCTAGAGGTAAACCTTGGGTCTCTATCAGACACAATGGTTGCAGGTACTCCGTGCAGCCTTACAATTTCTTGGATGTATAGCTGGGCTAGCTTATCCAGAGGATAATTTGCTCTAATGGGTAAGAAGTGGGCAGACTTTGTCAACCTATCCACAACAACCCATATGGCATCAAATCCCGCTTGTATTCGGGGTAAACCCATCACGAAATCCATAGAGATTCCATCCCACTTCCATTTAGGGACCTCCAATGACTGTAGCATGCCTGAGGGTTTTTGGTGCTCAATTTTCACTTTTTGACAAACTAAGCACTTTCCCACCACGTCTGCTACGTCTCGTTTCATGCCTGGCCACCAAAACATCTTCTTGAGGTCTTGGTGCATCTTTGTCATGCCAGGATGCACGGTGAGATGACCTTTGTGAGCTTCTTCTACAATCATCTTCCTCAAGTCATCCTTAGCAAGTACACATATCCTCCCTTGATACCTCCACACGCCATCAACGCCTTGAGTAAATTCTTTCAGCTTTCCCTCCTTCACCTGGGCTACTAACCTCAAGAACTCTTCATCCTCTTCCTGAGCTCGCATAATTTGTCCTTTGAACTCACTCGTCACCTTGATCAGATTCAACCTTATGCTACGAGGGGTCAGGGTAACTCCAAGGTTCAAGTCTCTAAAGCTCTCAATCAACTCCGCTTCCTTGACCATCATCCACGACACATGCAATGACTTGCGACTCAGTGCATCTGCCACCACATTAGCCTTACCAGGGTGGTAGTTTAACCCAAAATCATAGTCCTTCAAGAATTCCATCCACCTCCTCTGCCTCATGTTAAGCTCCTTCTGATCAAACAAGTACTTCAGACTCTTGTGATCCGAGAATACCTCAAACCTAATTCCATATAGATGGTGCCTCCATATCTTCAAGGCAAACACCATGGCCGCTAATTCCAGGTCATGGGTTGGGTAATTAACTTCATGAGGTTTCAGTTGCCTAGAGGCGTACACTAAGACACTACGATTTAGCATCAGAACACAACCTAGACCTCTTCCAGAGGCATCACAGTAAACCTCGAAGGCTCCCTTAGGGTCAGGCAGGACTAGTACAGGTGTGGAAGTCAACTTCGCCTTCAACTCTTGAAAACTTTTCTCACACTCTTCAGTCCACACGAAAGCAGCATTCTTCCTAGTGAGCTTGGTCAAAGGTAGGGATATCTGAGAAAATCCCTTTATAAACCTCCGATAATATCCGGCTAGGCCGAGAAAACTTCGAATCTCCGTCACCGTCGTAGGTCTCTCCCAGTTCATTACGGCTTCCACTTTGCTTGGATCTACGGATATCCCTCCCTTAGTCACGACGTGACCCAAGAACTTCACTTCTTCTAGCCAAAACTCACACTTCGACAACTTCGCATAAAGCTTCTTATCCCTCAAAATTTCCAACACAATCCTAAGATGCTCTTCATGTTCCTCCTTTGTCTTTGAATAGATGAGGATGTCATCTATAAAGACCACCACAAACCTATCCAGATATGGCCTAAAAATCCTGTTCATATAATCCATAAACACAGCCGGGGCATTGGTCAATCCAAATGACAGTACTCTAAACTCATAATGCCCATATCTAGTCCTAAAGGCCGTCTTGGGAATATCTTCCTCCTTCACTCTAATCTGATGGTATCCCGACCTCAGATCTATCTTTGAGAACACCATTGCTCCTCTGAGTTGATCCATCAGGTCATCTATCCTTGGTAGGGGGTACTTGTTCTTCACTGTGACCTTGTTCAACTGTCGATAATCTACGCACAGCCTCATGCTTCCATCCTTCTTCTTGACAAACAACACCGGGGCTCCCTACAGTGAGGCACTTGGTCTCACAAACTTCTTTTCCAGCAACTCCTCCAATTGGGTCTTTAGCTCCTCCAACTCCAAAGGGGACATTCGGTAGGGTGCAATAGATATTGGTCCAGTTCCTGGCACCAATTCTATGTAAAACTCTATCTCTCTCTCAGGGGGAAACTCAGGGATATCCTCAGGGAAGACTTCGGGGTACTCATTCGCCACAGGAATCTCATCAAGAACTTGCTCCAGTTCAACCTCACTAGTCGATAGGAGAACGTATTCTTGATTCTCAGTCTTACAACAGTATAACTCAACAGGTTTTAGGCTTAAACTAACAGGTTTAGAAGGTAAAGAAGGGAATACAATTGTCTTGGCAGCACAATCTAAAATAACATGGTTGGCTGAGAGCCAATCCATGCCTAAGATTAGATCTAAACTAGATAAAGGAAGACAGATTAAATCTGACTCGTAGGTCCTACCATCAATATGAATTCGACAGTTTAAACAACACAGACAAGTTCTAACTGGTTTCCCAGTGGGAGTAGAAACAAGCAACATATAAGGCATTTCAAAAACAGACAGCCCCAATCTACTTATGCAATCATGGGAAATAAAAGAATGTGTAGCGCCAGAGTCATACAGTACAGTTAAGATGTTACCATTTACTTCGCATGTACCTCGAATGAGATCATCAGACTCTGTGGTCTCCTCGGCATTCATGGTGAAAACCCTTCCTTGGAGTTGCGGTTTGGGGGCCGGTGTGTCCTTGATGCAGTTCTTGGCGAAATGCCCAGGCTGTCCATACTTGAAGCAAACGTTTTGTCCGGCATAGCAAACCCCTTTGTGTTGCTTTCCACTCTTAGGGCAGACGGAACTTGTTGCAGGCTTCGGGGGCTGGTTAGCAGGTCTTGGAGGATTGGCAGACGATCTTTGTGGCTGCTTACCCTTAAAACCTTCACCATGGTAGGGCTTCTTTTGCGGGGGCTACTTCGTGTGTTGCCCTTGAGATGCCTGCCTCCTCTTGTGGGCCTCCGACCTCTGAATCGCCAGCTTGCGGTTGCATTTCTCCACTACGCAACTCTTGTTGACAAGGGCCGCATAGTTTCGAATCTCTAACGGGGCCACGGATGCCAGGATGTCAGCCCTTAAACCCCCTTCGTATTTCATGCACTTCCAGTTCTCGTCGGGGTTCCGCTGATATAGTGTAGAAAACTTACACAGCTCCTCAAACTTCGCCGTGTACTCAGCAATGCTCATACCTCCTTGGTAGAGCCTCAGGAATTCCATTTCCTTCGCATTCCTCACAGACATCGGGAAATACTTCTCGTAGAAAGTTGTCTTGAAGACGTCCCAAGTGATTTCTCTTTGGTCACTCTCCATTAAGCTCTTCGCTCCCTTCCACCAAAATTCGGCATCCGCCTTCAGCATATAAGTAGCAAAGGCTACCTTCTGAGTCTTAGAATAAGTCAGCACAGAGTAGATCTTCTCAATCTCTTTGATCCACTCATCAGCTTCTTCAGGGTTGAAAGCCCCCTTGAAACTGGGCGGGTTCGCCTTACGAAACTCCGAGAACTTTTGATACTCGGCGTCAGCTCCATTTCCGCCAACAGACTCTTCGGATCTTCGATTTAGCTGATCCATCATGTGTTCAGCTGCCGTTCCCTGAGCTTGCATGGCGTTCGTCATTTGTTGAAAGGTCCCCATGAAGTCAGCGATGTTCGTGCTGTCGCTGGGCTCATTGGCGGTACGTCTGCGAGTTGCCATTAGTTCCTGAACACACCAAAACAAAAATATCGAGTTGATCAGGCCCAATATCAAGCATAAGCATGACAGCAACTAAAGGCAATCTCACATGACGGTCATGCATTCTAAGTCCTACATCCCATCATACAGACAGGATCCACGACATGACTTAACATAGCACACGTAGAGTTATGCTTGGAAGCATAGTCAGTCCAACCTTAGGCTTTAACAAGATGAACTGCTCTGATACCATAATGTAACACCCTAATAAACCCATACTACGCTTAAGTCGTATTACGGCGTTTTATTAGTTGTTACTTATGCTCGTGGAAAACTAAACTTCACTTGAAATTAAATTACGCGGAAAATACGGTAAAATTTTTCTTTTTCTTTGAAATACGTCATCACTTTTGGAAAGTAAAGCCTTGCACGAGAAGATAGCAATAAACGAGCGTATCGCAAAGATTTCAGTATAAATTGAAGGAACAAGGGATAAATTAAAATACCATGCATTCAAATTACTACTACAACCACATAAATATAATTAGTCTCATAATACCCAACAAATACATAAAAAGGGAACTCATGGTCATGCCATGGCCCCAAAATCAAAGGTACATAAATCTGACAAGGTCCAATACAAAATGAAATACATAGGATAAGGAACACAAATAAAAATAGGCTCATGCAGACACATGCTGATTCCTCTACCCCTCCCGTGCCTCTCGATCGGATGGGCTCAAGTCCTCGAGTGCCTGGTCCCCCTCGCTCCTCGGCCTCGGGGTACGTGAGGAGTACGGATAATGCGAGGGTGCCTACTGATCACCTCAATGCGACGCATGCGACGGCCTGGGGTATAGCTGGCCACGGAAGAACGTGCCTCGGAGGGATCCTCCTCGGACTCGGCAGGGTGATACTCGGGGAGCGGCAGCGAAGCGGCCCTAGGAGTGGCCGTCGAGCTCACATCTATCACCGGGATCTCCGGCGGTGGCACGAACTCGGCTGCGGGCAAACCCGGCGACATCGGCTCCATCTCGATGTCGGGCAACGGCTCAGGCGGAAAATCCCAAGGACCTAGGGGCTGTCCAAGGTCGGCCGATGAAATGTCTGCAGGGGCTGGCGGGATTTCTGGCTCCTCTTCCTCAAAAATCCGACCCAGGTAAAAATATGTGCGGATTATTGTGGTGGTCGTGGCCACAATAGCGTGAGTATCTCCATCGTAGGCCCACTCATGGTGGGGAGGGTCCATGCTCCACTCCACGGGGTGAGCCATGAGTATCTGGTGACGAGACGGAAAAACAACTAGGGTGAGAAATAAGATTTCTCAGTAGGACTCGACCCTAACACATAAGTGTCATCGTCATCATCCCAGCCACTTCGGTTTTATAAATAAAAACAGTGAGCAAGCATAAGGTTCAATTCTTGGATTTTCGAAATCATGAGTATCCGAAGCGGATTCGATTTTAGGGTATCCTCTAATCATTTACATCATCATATACATGAACATAAAACATGCATGGCTATGCTATAATCTTCTCTTAACTTCTTCCCCTTTTAGGGTTTTAGACCGAAGCCCCTTTTCTTTTCTTAATTTGACTTTATCTTTTCACCCACTAAACATAAGTGGTAATGAGCTCATACCGTGGCCGTCGCCACCATAGAATTTCGGTACTTACACTAGCTGGGTCATGCCATGCCTCATGTAAGGCCTATCCCTTATACTCACACTAGTTGTGTCATGCCATGCCTCATGTGAGTCGTGGGTGAGGAGAGCTTAAATTAGGTTACCTTCCCTTTTGAAGGATCACTTACTTGACTTAAATTTCTTCTATTAAAGTTTATGATGCAAAATATTTCTAAGTCCATAATTTTTACAAAATTTCGGCAGCATAACGGCTAGACCGAAGCTTCCCAAAATTTTGCCAAACAGAGAGACCAATATCATATAACATTGAGCATCATATCATCAACATAACATGTTCATATCGTCATCATATCATTATCATAATCATCATCATCATATCATATCATCATAGCATCATGCTTGCACATAAATATAGGCATATTCTCAAGCAACGTTTTATGAGCTTAGCTTAATAAATTTGGTGCAAGCTTTTAATTGAGATTATCTCTTGTGTAAACTTCTTTTATTGGGCATAATGCCAATTTCATCTATTATCCTTTTTGACACTTTTAAGTGGAATTATGAAGGTTTTCTAATACTTAATGTAAGGGTATTAATGTCTTAAAGCTTATTCCTCATTAACCTTTTAACTTTTACCCTAACCAGTTTTTACTTTTACAGTGGGGCAGTAATTTTGAAAATTCACCATAATTTCATATTTTACTATTTTATTTCGAATTTTTGTGTGGATGTACTTCTCTGAGTCTATTTTTAAACAAAATAAACCCCACTTAGAAATTCATTTTGTAGCTTGAGTTATGCACATTTTATTCTGACTGTTCAGGATTGAAAGTTCATCTCGGGTCAGTGGCTTGTCCACTTCACTGGGAGTTCCACACAAGGAATATGACAAAACTGTTTTATGGGAGTGTTCCTCTATGTCTTAGATTTCTAACAAACTTGGTCCCACTCAAAAATGTTATGTATAACTTGAGTTATGCATGTTTTATTACCTACTGCCCGGACAGAAACCCATCCAGGAACAGCAAATTTTGAAAAATCATATCTCTCTCGTTTTAAGGCCAAATCTCGCATATTTTATATGTATGAAAAGCTCTTTGAGTCTACTTTCACATAAAATTAGTTTCATTGCATTTTGAGTTCTGCAGCAATAAATATACTACACGCTTTACAGACTGCCAGAATTCCAGATTTACTAGTTTTTAAGTTTTTTACTTCAAGCTTATGGAGAAATTGTTATATTACTTCAAATCACCATTTTCATGTTTTAACTCATCATCATACTCAAAGTTTTAGCCACCAAATCAGTATTTTTAACCAAACTAAAGCAAGGTACATAAATCCATCATGCCACATATTCTCACTTTAAAAACAACACTTTCAACAAGACAAGAAAACTCATAGGGCAAGGAATGGTCATGAGACCTTGAAGCAAGTCCTAAAACCACCTAGCTATAAAGAGCTTAGGAGATTCTAGAGCTTGAAAAATACATGAGAAAGAAGAGTTAGAATCACTACCCAAAGTGTTTCTCTTGGAAGTTTGAAAAATGAAGTGGTTGGAGATGGCCTCCTTCTCCTTGAGCTTGATATTGGGGCTAGGTGAGTGTTTGTTTTGTTTCTCCAAGAACCAAAGAGGGTGGTCCTTGAAGGGCTTGTGAGAATGGTAAATGGAGATGAGTAGGAAGTAGTATGAGGGTTGGAAGAAAAACAATGAAGCTTGGAAGAAGAAGAAAGCATGAGACTTGGAGAGAGGAGAGAGCTTTGTGTTTTTTTTTGAGAGAGGAAATGAAAAATGGAATGAGGAGAAAGGAGGGCTGATGGGTGGCGCAAAAATGAGAGAGGGAGTGAGGTGACTTTGCTTCTTACAACAAGCAAGTGAGTAGGAAAAACCTTGGGACAAAAGAGAGTGTTGTGTTTCCTTTGAATCTTGGCACTTGGGTAAAGGCTTGTAGTGTTTCTTTTCTAGTGGTTAAAAGCATGAGCTCTCTTAGGATTTGGCTTGGATGGCTAGGATCACACCAAGTGTCATTATCTTGATGAAGGAGAGTACAACTCTTGTCATGACTTAAGGGATCTATTAATATGGACTCTTGATCTTGTGGTGTATGATGAGAAAGCAAATGGATGGTTGGATATGGCTCTTGCTTTGACCAAACTTTCAAACAATAATTAAAGGGAAGTTTCTACATCTTTATAATTGTTACAATTATCTAAATGTTAATTAACTCAATTGGTTTAAATTACTCATTAGCACATTTTAATTAAGACGGATTTTCCTCATTAATTATATAAGAAGATGTGAGGGTTAATGTGATTAAGATTTGAGACTTATATGCTCTCAGTTAATTAGGTTAGATCACCTTGATTTTATGTTCTAAATCATGGATTAATAAGGATTGGACAATTAGGCTTTTAATTGTAACTTTTAATGCGTTATGTCTCAATTGTTGACTTGTCTTTAATTTACTAAACTCTTGCTCTCGAGATTAATCGATTAATTCTCAATTAATCGTTAACCCCTCTAATTAGCCGGAAACACCGAGCTAATTAACTTAGGTGAAAATGGGGATGTTACAATGAAGAGCCTAGAGATTGTCCTAGATCTCTTTGGCAGAGTCACATGAAATAATCTTGTCATATTCACTTTTGCTCAAGGCACATATCAGAAGGTATTTGGCCTATTTTCAATGGTTGGAATATAATCACCATTTTCAATGATCTCTTACATATCTGTACTGGTAGACTTAATGAAGAGTCTTATTCTATCCTTCTAGTTGGGATAATCTTCACCATTAAAGTATGGAGGATGGTTGATAGTGTCTTGTAGCAATGTGATAATAATAATTCGTTGTCTTTAATTTTAAAAATTATTTTAAAAATTTTCATTATTTAATAATAATTCGTTGTCTTTAATTTTAATTTTAATACATAAATAATTTTAACTAAGTCTAAATAATTTTCAATTATATACATATTCATATACTCAAAATAAATTGCTCAAAAGATAATAATCATTAAATAAAAAGAAACATCAATAATTCATTGATATTGTCTAAAGTAATACACTGATATATTAGTCTACACAAATACTAGAAATAGATTTAACATATTGGTTTAATTAAGTATAGCTAGAAACTTGTTTAACATATTAGTCTAATTATAAGTTTAGAAACAAGATAAAAAGGAACATATATTATAGGTCACAAAATGTATAAAGCATCATGATCTTCATAATCCATCTCTCTTCACAATGCCAGAGATTAAGATGCTCCATTGCTATCTAATGCATCATTCACATTATCCTACACAAATTAAAAAACAAATTAAAAATATAAGACTAAAAAATAAAAATACATGTTTTGTGATATAAGGTAATAAAAACTATCTGTTAGCATGGGATCACTTTTCTTTGCAACAGCAGTCAATGTTAGAAAACTATTTTAACAAAACCAATTAGAAAATAAGAAAGTGCAAACAATATCTATAAAAACTCAATGTTCCACAGTTAAGAACTCCATACTGTCAAAATATAATAGATTTTGAAAACCCTAGACCCCTAGTTTGTTTGCATATATTATATATGGCCAAATTATTTTTGAAAAACCTTGGATAAAAGATGCCATAAAAAAATTCAATGCAACTTCTTGGCATATCTAATATTGATCACTTCTTTCCACAATGAATACGTATAGAGTAGAGTTTAAAAGATTTTGCATCGATCTTCATCTAACTCAATGCAATTCATCTATCCAAATTGACAATTATCAACTCACTTATGGTTTTACATTTGACTGAGCAATTATCCATTTCTTTCATCTAGAAATAGAAACTCACAAAAGAACAACACCTATCCCATTATTAAACATCACATTAAATAAAGTGTAAAATCTACAAATGCAATAACTCTAATTTGCTAACCCCAAAATTTGGCTACTTTAACCTAGCAAAATCTCAGGATTTTTTGAAAGCTAAAAGGCATTTGTTCCATCACCTAATTATATAGGCAAATCCATTCTACAAGATAAGTACCACTACCCAGTTTAATCGTACTATTTTCCACATAAACTTGGCCATTCAGAGGACCAACAAGCACATACTCCCATCATGCACTTCAGCATAAGCCATCAATCCAAGTAATGAAGAATTTTACCAAATGCCTATGCCAAAAAGAACACCCCAAAAGCTAGCACTTTGATTCCAAATAATCGAAGTAGGATTATAAAACATCAATAACAACTTATGATTATTAGGAATCCAACTGGCCCATTTGTACATAATCAACAAGAAAAGCACAAAGAGTGAAAGAAAACCTGTGTAGAGATTACAAGATGTTGGGAGACTCCTCTGCTAATGACCCACCAAATCTCTGATTTATTGAGGTTATAAAGGCCCAGGTTTATAATTATTGGATTCCCTCTCTTATTCCTATAAAAAGGTATAAAATTTTTTTAGAATTTTGGGCAAAAATAGAAAACTCTAATAATGCAACAATGCCACTTATAATTTCCGACCCAAGTGACTGCTATGTTGTACGAAATATATTGATATCCCTTGGCACCTCAAAAAACACTTGGATCAAATCTAAAAATTTAAAGGGGTGTTCATAACCAATTTGAGTCTACCATCAACATATCCCATCACCAATGGTAACAAAAAAGTAAACAATGCTTTGTGAAACAAAACAAGAGGAAACTATTGGACCATTATCCAATTGACACAACATTTTAAGGCCACTCATCATACCATGACTATGACTATGACTATGCTTTAGATATAGGGATGCTTGCACAGTCTAAAAGACTAAAACTCAAATACATTGCTATCCCTTAAACTATTAAAAATAGGTGCGTATATTTGTTATAATAACTTTTGCTACTGATTATTATGACCTTTCTCAAAACTATATCAATTTTTCAAATTAGTTCATCAATCTTTGCATATTATTTGTACTCAAATAAAGCTTTCCCCCCTGGTGAAAAAAATTTGCCAAATATCATTTAGATTACAGCGAATGAAAGAAAATGAATATATATATATAACTTACTTGCACATAGAGCTCAAGCTCACTGTGACCCTCCGTTTCAAGAAATATTTGATGAGACTCTTTATCTTGGAACCTTACCATCTAAAAGTGAACAATATGTTAAATTAGAAAATAATAAAAACAATTCTAATATAGTTGATCTAATCCTTCAAACCACACCTTTTACTAAAAGGTTCAAGGTTGAGATGATTATGGAATGTATTGTTAAATATTGTTAACTTTGTAGATATTAAACTGATGTGAAGGAATCCTAGTTAACATTTCTTTTAGAATTTTAATGAGCAATATTGTTGAAACATGCCTTATCTGCAATGGAATTAGCTTCAACCCATCCTCTGTAAGTGGGAGCTTCATGTAAGTTCTCTCTTATTAATTGGTGACTTCTACTTGTAGTATGGGCAAGGTAGTAGCACACATGTTCTCTTTCAATATGGACATCAGGATCAAAACTAAACCAGCTAACCTACCAATTATGAAAATAAATTGAGGAAACACCTTTTTTTCCTCCGTTTATGACCTGCCATACTTGTTGCTCAACCCCACGCACTTTTGTTGGATCATGTTGGCCAACTTAGGATCTGGCTTGAGAAGTTTTGACATGGCATTCCTGAGGGATGGAACTATGACCCTTTTAGTGAGGACTCCTTCTCTTATATCAACACAAAGCTCCTCCCAAACTTCCACTCTCTCTAACATCCTTCTAGTCCTTCAAAAAGAAAAAAGAGCACTCAATTATGAGAAAAGGAGAAATAATATAATAAAGTCTTTTTTTCCCCTTTGCTACCTTCATAGATGATAATACAAAATGGTTAAAGTGAAGTGGGGGAATAGTTAATTTAGATAGAGAAATGTTGCAAAAAAAGCCAAACGGTGAGTCCTACACATTGTGTTTAGAGGAAAAATATGGATAAAGCCAAACTGCACCATTCAATTATGGTCCTTTTTTTTTAATTATATTTTTTTGTGGTGTTTTAATATTCCTTCTTCTCTTTTCTTGCTTTAGACCAAGAAGAATAAACTTGGAAAATAAATGACACAAACATTGACAAAAGAAAATGAACCAGCCTAAAAGTGTGATAATCACAAACCAGATTGAGGGAATACTTAGAGCTGATGCTACTTTAAGTCCTTAATCCATTGTCAAAACCATTAACAACATGCACTAATACAGAGGAAAAACCATTCACTCAGTGATAGGATGCAACATCCTCAAATTCTTATCATGCTAAATTACCTCCGTAACTCTAAGTAATTAGGCACTTAATGAGAAATTATGAGATTAAGGCTTAATTAAGGGATTAACAAAGTGTTTATGAGTCAACTCTAGTGAGAAAAACCAAGAGAATGCTTAATCGAGATTAGATAATCTCTAATTAATTAAGTCAGAGCCTTAATAGCTTAATTAAGCAGTAATCACCCTTAATTAGTTTAATCGAGTTTAATTAAGGATAATTAAGCTTAATTGTAGGATTAATTTTTTTTAATCATGTTCTTATGTATTAATCACTAATCCTTGCTTAATCATGTTAATTAAGTTGCAAGAGCACTTAATCACATGATTAAATTCAAATTTAGTTAACTAGACAATAAATTAAAGAGTGATATCATTAAAGCATAAAGCATTAGACAAGAGTGCTTTATGTAAGAACAAGTGCTTGATTTGTTTCCCCATCATCTAATTTGTCTCCCTAAACCTTAATTAACACAAAAATATCTCTCCCCCACTCCTTGAAGTTTACGGCCACTATTCACACATGCACATATTTTCACTTTTCATTTTCACACTTTCATTCTCTCTCTAACTCTCAAATTCTCCCACTTCACTCTAAACTTTCTTCTTCTTCTTCTTCTTCTTCATCTTCTCCATTCTCTACCTCCATAACTAAACCTTCTTCACTTAGTCCTTCAAAGACCATATCTTTTGGTCTTTGAAGAAGATATTCAAACACTACAAAACTCATTTTCAAGAGAATTTAATAGCTTCCATCTTCTTTCTCTCAAAACTGCCACCACCATCATCAAAGGAGGAGTCTTCTTCATCTTCTTCTTCTCCTTCAAGGATGCCATTTTGAAGCTTAGGTACTGATCTTCACTTTTTTATTTTGATTACTCAAGAAAGCTTGAAGCTTGGTTCTCCTCATGACCAAGATCTTCAAGTGAAAACTTGAGAAGATATTTCATGCTCTTCATGAGCAAAAGTTTCTATTTTTGGTAAAATATCTTCATGTTCTTGTTCATAAATGTTCTTGAGTTCTTGAAAAGTTCCTTTCTTTAAATGCTTTAAAGTTCCTACTTTTCTTTCTTGATGCATGAGATCTTGATGTTTCTTGTGAGTTACTTGAAAGAGAATGATGTTCTTCATGGTATTTTGTTTAAAGTTTATTCCTTTTCTTATGATGAGTTTATGATTTGAAAAGTTTCATCTTTACAAGTTTTTCATGATTTGATAAGACTATGAACATCCCAAGAGCATAAAGCTCTAAAAGTTTACTTCTTGATGCATGAAAGTGGCGCAAGTTTTGGTGCCTTCATAAAATTTTACTTTGTTTTGTTTTGCAGATAAGACTACATGTAAAAGTTTAAGCTTTTTGGAATATGAAGCCTTTTTAAGTTATAAAAATGATATCTTGTCACTTTATGTCTTAGAAATCAAATTTTGAAGACAAGACCTTTCATAAAGTTCCAAAGCTTAGTCAACAATGAAATCTTTAAGTCATAAAAGTATTGTTTTGCGACTTTTAATTCATAAAGTTTAGATCTTGAGTCAAAACAATGCTTAAAAGTGTCAACTATTATAAAGATCAAGACTTTCTAATTTTAAAGTTAATGTTTTATATTCCTAGTTCATAAAGTAGGAATCTTTTAGACTTTAAGATAACTTTAAATCATAAAGTTGAGACCTTGATGGTCTTAGAATACATAAAAGTGTCAATTTTCATAAAGAATAAGATTTTTTAGTTCAAAAGCTAGTATCTTGTATCATTATTTCATAAAGTTTAATCTTTAAGACAATAATATAATTTTAGAGGCACTTACATTCATAAAGAATAAATCTTTATGACTACTTTATAAAGAATGATAGCTTTTATAATATTTAAGGTAAGATATTGTCATGTTAATAATAAAAGCTTTAAACTTTGCAACTTGGATAAGTTAAAAATCACCCTTGGTGATTAGCGAACATGGTGTTGTTGGGTTCATAAGTGTGGTTATGCGTTGTCATGATCCAAGGATTAGAGGGATCTCGAACTCCTTGGGAACAAAAGTATGATTAAGGCCTCTGAGCATACCATGAACCTAGGAATCACTAAGTGCGCTAACTCATGGAAAGGAAACAATCATTTAACTTAATTAAATTGAACAAGTGTTCCATAAGACATGTACTCAAGTAAAGAACAATTTCACATGAGAAGTAACTAAAAGACCACATACATATATTTTAACTATGTGATTCTCTCATGGGTAACCACAGAAAATCACATGATGACTTATAAGATTCTTCACAAAGAATAACTCAACTATGAAACCCTTTAGGGTATGAATGTATGATGCCATTCGACATGATGAATGACAAGTTTGATTGAGTTTTGTCTCATGATTGAATGATTAGTATGATGATATGATATAGATATGATGGACTGTTAGTTGAAAGTTTGTGATTAGCATTTTGGGGAAGCTCCGGTCTAGCCGTTATACTGCCGAATTTCTGTCAAAATTATGGACTTAGTCATATCATTGCATGTGTCTAGTCAAAGAAGTATTATATGTGTAAAGTATAATGATAAGAAAAGAAATAATGGGATATAACCCCTCAATCATTTCAGGGAAGTGAGAGACGGTGATTCACAAAGACTCAAGGAGCCTCTATGAGGGAGGCAAGGGTGACACAGAGGACCCTCCAACTTAGGGATAATCAATATCAGCTTAGTCTGATTTAGTTAGTACTGTGTGATGATGGTCACAGAATGAGCTCATATCCAAAAGCAATCTATTTCAAACGAAAGGTAAAGAATGTTAAGCATGTGCTAAAAATGAAAGTAAAGCCAACTATAACCATGGTTAAGTCTATGAGGTTGCATGCCTTTGCATATATTTATATTGTCCATTTGTATTATGAATGTTTATTCTATGCTTTCGTATGTATGTTTAGTTATGATGATATAGATATGATATTAAGTTTAAAAGCAACCCACTTCAGGGCTTAAGTTTTCAAAATCATTAAAATTGAATCTATACCTGTCCATTGTTTTTATAATTAAACTCGAAGTAGCTGGGATGATGACGATGACACAATGTTTGTCTAGTCGCGATCCTACTGAGAAATCTTGTATTTCTCACTCCTACATTTCTATGTCATCTTCAGATAGAGCTAAATGGCATCCATGGTAGCACATCTGACGGTACCTGACTAGATAAGATGAAAAATTGCCATATTTCTTCACCTAGCTAAGGGGGATTGAGATAGTAGCATAGCATTTTTACTTTCTTAAGAGCCCTAGTTAGGCAGTTTATATGTAATTAAGAGCATATGGGAAGTCATGCTTGTAACATCCCCACTTTCGTAAGTAAAACGTAATGGAAACTTCGAATTATTTCTCTTAGGCAGTATGAGAATTTCTCAGGTAGTGTTATGTCAGGACGATCCTCACACTCAGAATTTTCGGGTACTATAATACTGCCGTTGAAAATATGGTACTGCCATGTGTTAAAAATTAGAAAATGACAAAAGTGCCCCTGTAAACTTTTGTTAATTATAGTGATGCCCAGAATTTTTAGAAATTATATTTTGACCCCAAAGAATTATTTCCACAACAACCCTAGAACTTTTCATAAAATGACCTTTATGTCCCCACATTTGTAGAATTAGCAGAATGAGATTTTAAACAGAGCAGAATCATGTGGCGAAATCATAGAAGTTTAAATCTCTACTGATTGGACCATGGAGGTAGTCTGGTGTGAAATAAAGTGAGGTGCCCCTGGACTTGCTTAAAATTATGGAAATGCCATTAGTTATAGAAAACAGAAAACAAAAAGGCTCCGAATTTGCGAAAATGTCTAATTTATACCGTTAATCTATTTATTCAATTTCAATAGTTATGTGAGGGTAATTAGGAGTTAATTAAATATTAATAAGGAGTTAATTAGATGTTAATTAGATGGATGAGGCTTAGGAACAATTAGAATAGAGATATAGAAATTCTCTCAGAGTGATTTAGTAAAGTTTTGCCGACTTGAAGAAAATTGGCGAATATTCGATATTTTAAACCGCCAGAACCGAATCAGCAGAATTTCACACTAGCACCACTAGTTTGAGTGGCTGAAAATTGAGCCACTTCTACCCCTATAGATGGTGCCAATTGGCTGCCAAGTGAGTGGAGAGTGTAACGTCCGAAAAATTTTATCATTATTAACCGAGTTGTTCGGTTTTCATCAGATAATTGGGATTAATTAGGATTCGATTAAGCATTCACTTAAAGCCAATTAAGTGTGATTTAGTAAAAGTAGACATGATGGAATTATATTAGAACCATAGAAAACCTGATAGGATTTTTTTTCTAAAATCGGCTTACGGATTTAAAGGAAATCGATAAGATTTCGGTATTTTAAACTTTCGGAACCGGACCAATTATACTGTGAAAATCCTAGGATGGATGGCCAAGATTCAACCACCACACCCTCACAAGTCATGCCACCAACAGCCATGAAGAGGGAAGCCAAGCCAAGTTTGAATGAGGAATGAAGTCCACCAATCAAAAGCTAACTTCCTTCATAAGTTTTCATTTTTTTTTTCTTCCTTCTCCCCTTAAATTTTGGGCCTCCCCACAATAGGTGCAGACCAGCCTCATTTTCCCACTTTCCTTCATCTTCTTCCACTTCCTCTCATCCCCAAGCTCAAGCTCCAACCATCAACTTCATTCCAAGATCAAGTTCCACCAAGATTTCACACCACCAAGGCAGGAATCTTAACTTTCTCCTTCTTTTCTTTGAATTGGGGCTGCCTAGGGTCCTTTGTCCATCCATGATTCTAATGTTTTAATGGGTGGGGATGATAAATTAAGGCTGGTTTAAGGTATATATGTGAGTTTGAATTGAAGATTGGATGGATTGATTTAAGAAAAACATGAATCAAGAAGAATTCAAGAAGCTATTAGGGTTTTTCCCTCGATGGTCCGTACGGTAGAGTGTACTACTCCCCCTACAATCATTTAAATTTGATGAATCCATTTTTATATGAAACTAGACATCCAGGGCTTTCCATACATATAAATTATAAGACCATTGGATTAGTATAGAATTAGTTATGAATTTTTGAAATTTGACCTAGAAATCTAGATTCTCATCTAGACAGTATGAGTTAAGAAGGGTGTAACTCACCCTACACCATACTAAATTAAGTGAGACTAATGTTTTCTGAAAGCTAACATATAAGGAAACATCCCATAAAAATTTTAGAGTCAGATTCGTTGTCAATTATTCCCAGTACATCAATGAACTTACTTTAAGTTCAAACTTGGCTGGAATAGGGTAGTCCAGTAGGGTCAAGTTACGGGGCTTATATGTCAAAATATTCTCATGCAAATGATAAGCAACTTCTTTCATCTGAAAGCTTGTTCTGTAGCTTTAAATTGATATAAATTTTGTATGATTTCATCTAGATTTCTATTTTAGTGAATTTTCACTTATAAGGGTGCATTTCTAGCTAAGTACAGGGCAGTCTGAGGTAAAATACTAATAACTTGAGTTATACAAATCAAAATGAGATGGCACCAAAAGGGTTGGAAACTAGACACATAGAGCTATGACATATCCAAAATTTAAGTCTAAATAAGTTGAATTGTACTAAAGGTGGATTATACAAAATTCGGGCAAAATAGGATGAAGTAAGCAGAAAACTCTATTGATGTTTATATTGAATTTGACGAATGATTGTGAATGTATAATCGCTGCTCCATATTGATTTGCATGTTTGAATGATTTTACTGGTTGTTTGGCACTATTCACGGGGAAGCAGACTCGATCCGTTATGCTGCCAAATTTTCGGCAAAAGCTTATGAAGTTATGAGAAGTAAGGTGTGAGACGTATCCATAAATGCACAAAGTATCCGCATGCATGATAAGATCTGGAAAGGAAGAAGATAATAAGAACTTGCAAGAGAGACGTACTAAGCTACCATGTGAGGTATGGCATAGACTCAGCTAGCGTGGGCCAAAGCGGTACTGTTTAAGACTTGGGCCAGCCTTCAACTAGATTTAAGGGGAATAGACCGGTGTGAGGGACGAGGAAAGTAAGCCCGTCACTCATGTATAGGTACAAGTTTGGACTTAAAAAGTAGGCTATTACCTAGGGGTGAAAGAGGCTATTCACCTCCGGGGGACCAAGTACAGAAGAGCAAGGTTAAGTTGCAAGTTAAAGAAAGAGATGAATTAAGTCAAGTGCACTTGCATACAATCAAGTACAAGCATCTATATGTGCATTTCTAATTATCTCATTATGTCATGATGTGATTATGATTCTTACTGAAGAATATTACACTATTCGTGTTTCTATGTCTATCATATAATATGCTAAGTGGTTGTTAAAATATAACCCACTTCGAGAGAGATATTTTCAACTTAAAATTGAACCACTGCTTGCGTATATGTGCTCACATTTTCATAAGAAATCGAAGTGGCTGGAATGTTTATGATGATACTATATGAGTAATAGTTCAAGTTTACCTACTGAGAATCTTAGGTTCTCACTGCCTGCTTGTATGTTTTTCTTTTCCGTAAACATTCCAGCACCTAAGTTGGAAATCAAGTGTAAGGCTGAGTACTAGGACATTTTCCGAGCAAGACTCGGGCACAAACTAGACTAAGAGACTATTGAAACTAGCTAGCGACCTGTCGAAAGCAAGTTCTGTGTATTATGTTAGTCACAATTTCTTTTAAATTGTAATTACTTTATCCTTTATGTATTAGAGACGACGAAGTTTATGAACTATTAGTCAGTAATAAAGTGTGCAATTAAAGGGCCATGTATTATATTTTCTATATTTTAAAGTTTTCTTAGTACATTGACACCTTTTTAATATAATTCCATGACTCGAGCATGGCTTATATAATAAAGGGTGTTACATTTATTGGTATCAGAGTAGTTCATCTTGTATAGGCCCATAGATGGACTAACTATGCTTCTAAAGCATACTCTGAGAGTCTAGATAAACCATGCTTTAGGTCCTCACGTGACGAGGACATAGAAGATTTTGCATGGTAGTCTTGCTGTGAGTGTTGTGGACTATCTGTTGCACTTGACTGAATGTTGAGCCTGATCACCTCAATATAAGGTTTTGTGTAAGTAGAGGCCTAAAACACCCTGCAGGCTTATTAGGAACCTTCTAAACATAATTATGAGGGGCGAAACTCCTAGAAACTAGCGATGGTATAAAGGGGCAGACAATTGAGCAAGTTAAGGAGCGCAGAAAATTGGGGATTCAATCAAAGGAATTGTGTCGGACGGTTTGCTATGGACATAGTAAACCTAGTTATATCGAAAAAGGTTATTTGTAAAGTGTTGCTGGGTAGCCGAAGATTTCCCATCATCAAGAGCAACATCTTAGTTGGAGACGAGTTGAGTAAGGATCTTTTTCACCCTGATGGGGCTTGTTTCAAGCTTCATTGCGATTACCAAATCCAGACTATCTTCTCTAGCTTGAATCTAGGGGATTCTTCTACCTGGTTTTGTAACTTTAATACTCGACAGGAGTAAGGTGATTACTCACCGATGAGGTTATCTTATGTGGCATGGATAGTGCCCTTATTTTCTTCGTAGATGAGATTACCCCAAAGGAACCTTGCCAGCAAGTTCAGTCAATGGTTTTTATTTTGGATTATGGTAATACCACATTATAAAGACCTGACCCTTCATTAAGAGATTTATAGAGTGGACGAATGAAGCAGAGAATCAATGAAAAAAGCTAAGGGCAGAAGCTTTGGTTAGGTATATGGGAGACCTTTTTAAGTCCCAGTCCAGAGGATGGAGTGGTTTCCTCCTCAAGGATACTGGGAACTAACCTTGTAGCGATTGCGAATTGGAAGAGTACTAAGTGGAATCTTGGCTTCGAAAGGGAAACAATTGAGCAAACTGTAAAGAGACCCATCTAACTGTACATTAAATCAAGATAGAGATACGTTTATACACGATATGGAAAGCAGATGAACTTATAAGTGTAACAAGAGAGAGAGGCAGTATATCTCCTACTAACCTGAAGTAAGAACACTTTCAGACTAGAGGTGGCATCAAACCAAGTGTAATTTTCCTACCTTTCAGGGATAAAGGAAGTGCAAAAAAAAAATCTAGTCATGTTCAAATTCTATCAACTTCAGCCACCACAGGAACTGGATGATAGGATCATCTTCAACATATTATTAATAGAGGAATGAGACTATTCAGAGAAGAAAGGCAAAGTCTAACAATTGCCTTTAGGTACCATTATATATGCTATGGGTGGAGTAACTCGATAAGAAATGTATTCAGATTCAGGTGAGAGTAATAAAGACTTAAAGTATGCAATTAATCTCGATAGACCAAGGGAGCAACAACAAGGTAGGTTCTGACAAATGCAAACAGACAAGTTTCTGTAGGAACAATAGAACATAGTAGGAACGAGGTAGGAGAAAAGGAAGTTTGGATTTCTGACTGGCCCATTAAAAAGAGAAAGCTACCTAGAATGAGATTACAGTGTAAATAAGATTGTGTACAAAATATCAAGCAGGGTTGCCTTGGCACCGATCATAAGTGCAACAGACCCAATGCACCCTAAGCAAGACCAGATGATGCACCAATATAAGATCAAAAAGGATTTGGAAATGTGCCCCATGAGGGGCAAGGTTACGATGTTAGAATTAGAGGCAGTCAAAAGAGTCTCCATACCTTGGGCCAAATTAAATGCGATCGTCACCAACGCACTAGCTTCCATCAGAGTTCCGTAGTTAAGCATGCTCAGACGAGAGTAATATTATGATGGGTGACCTTCTGGGAAGTCCTCATATTGTAACTTCAACAGAGAAGCAAGACCATCATTCCCATCTCTCACAGCAAATGGATTACATTCTAGGGGTAAGATATTATGAAGAATAGCCAGAAGGCTTAATAGTTAGATGAGATTTAGCCACTAAAACTAACACACATCTATATATTGTATTAGGACAAAACCCCAATGAGATTGGTAAAATTGGTGCCCACAAAAGTGAGAGGTGGACATCAATACAATAGTTAAGGAATCTTGTAACACCTTACTAATTTAATGTTATGCTTAAGTCATAGCATGAAATTAATAAACTGTGTTACTGCGTTAATGTTCTACTTACCTTTCCTGATTCGTATCACATATCATTTTTTTTTTTTGTAAACAAACGAAACGGCACACTGCTATATAATGAGCGTAACAAAAATTGAACGAAATGCCACAAAAGATAAGAATGAGTAAAGTAACATCAACTGTATACGTGCATATATATATATATATATATATATCAAAAGCCAATGCTTCAGTTTATGTATAGATCTCAAAATAGGATACATAAGTGGGGCCGGTATACTAAAAAAAACATAAGGCCCGTATCAGTCAAAATGATCCTATAGGGTCCTCAAATGATATTTCAAATCTACTGCTAGACCTACTGCTAAGTCTATGACCCAAAGCTGCATGCTGCCAAAAGAGGGTCATGCTGTACAACGTCCTCTGCTACTGTCCTACTCAGTCAAATAGCCGTTGGCCATGCCAGGCCCGGCTAGTGAGTAGTCTACACTAGGTCCTGAGGAAGAAGAAGGTGACGAGCCGGTGGCCTCAGAAGGTTCACTCTCAGAGCTGAGTGGCATATCTGGGACTACCTGCAGGGGTGACTCCGGTGCTGGGTCAGCAGGAGCTGCAGGCGCTGCGGGTGCAGGAGGTGCTGGAGGTGGGTGTGCCATGTGCAGTGGAAATGCAAAGTATGGAGTAGCAGGATCAAAAGTAGGATGAAATAGTGGAACAGCAAAGTTCCTATTACTAAATAGGTAAAGACGAAAGTGGCAAGAACCAGCTATATACAGAGAATCTAGGATAAGGTCGTGGTGAAGCTGTCGATCTGGAATCTCAATGAAGAGAATGGCCGTGGAGTCCATCGTCAGCATCTGAGAATGATGTGAAAATGCAAAACAAAGTGAGAATTTACAGAAATTCCTAGTAGGGTTTGGGTATGGTGTTTAACTGACGTCACATTCATTCTCAGTCACCTCGGCTTTTATTTAATTATAAAAACATGAGATCAACCCTAACTATTCATATTTAATCAGTTTAAGAAAACGTCTGGTCCGAGGCAAGGTCCAGTTTTACTTAAGACAGTATAAGAAACAGAATAAATTACTACTAATGATACACAGAATAATAAACAGAATAAATGCATATATGGCAGTAAATAAACATAACAGGCGAACTGTAAACGACATGTAATAACTGCTCAAGGTAATTATGCACTTAATGTAATCATGCAAAACTTATTCTTGAATCTTTCTTCATAAACTTTTCCCATAACTTTCCATCATTTTCCATCACTTGGTCCCCTGGGAGTTCTTGGCCATTTTAAACTCCTGGGTAATAGTCTGCTTTTCAGGGTCGAGCTCGTTCCTATACAGGAATGCCGGGTTTACTTTCCCCGACTTCCCACCGATCTATTCCCCTTAACTTTTTATCCAGGGCTAGCCCAAGTATCATGGAACGTTCATCATAACATATTCCTTATGTTTATCATAACATAGCTTTCATAATTTTCTTGTAAATGCACATGTATCAACATGTATATCATAACTCATGTACAGATCTTGCCGAAATTTCGGCAGCATAACAGAATGTGTCCACTTACCCATGAATAGTGCCAGTATTTAGCATATCAACTTAACAAAGAAATCACATCATTCCATTCATAATGTAACATATTTCATTCATGTTTCAATCATCAAATTCAAGGCACAAGTATTGTAATTAAAACAGGTTTTCTGTCTCACTACTTGCATTCAACCCGATTTTTGTAAATCAGGTCATAATCTCTATTTAACTCCTCTGGACCTCAATTTTGGATATGTTAAAGTGTTATGTGTCTATTTTCTAACCTCTTTGGTCCCATCTAATTTTGATAAGTATAACTCAAATTATTTAGGTTTTATCCCGGCCTACCCAGCAGCTGGCTAGAATTGCACATGTAGAAGTAAAAATCTACTAAAAATCCAAAACTAATTCAAATCATACGAAATTGGTCTCATATTGAAGACAACAGGACAAAATTTCATTTGCAAAAAGTTCCATTCCATTTGACTTAGTAGAGCTCGAGTTCTAAGCCCTGAAATTTGACTTTCCTGAACTACCCTATTTTGGCCCGGTTTGGACATAGGGCAACTTTCTTGAATAACTGGGAGCAAATGGGACCTCATCTAATTCTGAAATTTTTATGGAAAATTCTCCTATGTGTAAGCTTTCTAACAAAGTTAGTTTCACTCAATTCCAAGTAGTATAGGGCGAGTTCTACCCTGAATAATCCAGTCTACCCAGGATCAAAATCAAAAACCTAGGTCAAACTTCAAAAATTCATATCTCACTCAATACTAATCCAATGGCCTTATATGATATATATGGAAAGCCCTGGATGTCTAGTTTCTTTTAAAATTGGCTTCATCAAATTTAACCGGCTGTAGGCGGAGCCGTACACTCTGCCATACGGACTGCCGAGGGTTTTTGGTTTCCCAACCCCTCAGGTCTCCCTAATTTCATCCTTTCTTGCTTCCAATTCGGTTTCAACCTCACAAACAGCCAATAAACCAGCCATATATCATCATAATCATTCAATTAATACATCAAAGATTGATGAAATAAGTCACCACCAGCCACCCAAGATCAAAGAATTAACACAAGAATTAAACCTCTACCTCTTTCTATGTTGTGATTTGGCTTGATTTTGGAACTTGGATGAGCAAAACTTGGTTAGGCTTGATGATTTGGAGGAGTTGGGTGAGTGAAGAAGAGAAAAAGAGAGCTGAAAGAGAGGAGAAAGGCAGCGCAGTTAGAATGGATGAAAAGGGGAGGAAACATCTGATTAAAGAAGTAAAAGGGTAGTTAAAATGAAAGGTTGTGATTGGCTCAAGCACACAAGGCTAAAATTCAGCCAGCCCTCTTCCTTCTTTGTGGCCTCCTTTGCACCATTTTGAGGGATTAAGTGGCTAAGTTCTCAACCAATTAAAGTAGGGTAAATGAGTTGAAATTCTATTGGTTCGATTCTGACAGTTTAAAATACCGTAATCTTACCGATTTCCTTTAAATCGGTAAATCGATTTTTGTGAAATTCTTATGAAATCTTCTATACTTCTAACTTAATTAACTTGTATCTCAATTAATTGCTAATCAATTGATCCTAAATAAATATTTAGTCGAATTTTAATTAATCTCAATTATTCGATAAAAACCGAACAATTGAATGAAAAATGATAAAAGAATTTCGGTGGATGTTACAAATCTCCATGCTAACCAATTGAAGAAAGTAGAAAAGTGGCATGAACTTCTGCTGTCCCACAATCCTTTCCTTACGTGAAGCTGATCATATTTTGAAGGGAACAAGTATCGCAACAATCATTGAGAAGTTCAACAAGAATGACACGAGATCTAATTAACAAATAATGAGAAATAGAATAAAGTCAGCAAGAAAAGGAGAGATTTCGAAGCAAGGACTATAGTTATAGTTTAGAAAGAAGCTCTAGCCTTACACCTAAAATCTAATGGAAGGGGATTTATCACTGATCAAAGAGGATCAGGTAGGCGAGAGTTTGGATATGGTTTGATCAACTTCCCGAAAAACTTCGGCGAAGCCACTATGACCACTATTTGTCGAAGTTGATTGCTATTGTAGCTGATAGTTTTCATAATGGCAGAACTTCTTCAGTTGGTATTTAGGGCCCAAGGCACAAGTATTAGAAAGTTTACCAGAAAATATAGTGCACAAGTAGTCAGACACATGACAAGGAGGATGAGGAATTTACTCGATGAACTTGATGATAGATCAGAACGTCAGCGAAACAAAGTATATTTTGGCACCCACATAATCCATGACAACTCTCTGCACAGATATTGGAAAGGCATCTTGTAAGATAATATGGTAAGTAAACTCTGCAGCTCTGATAAAAGGATCTGACTTTTGACTTTGGTTTTCACATTAAATTGCCTGTATCTTAATAACTAGGAATCAAGAAGGATATCAGACTAATAGAAAGAGTTACGACTCTTAGGACTTAATCCGTATAATGGGAGCAACCTGAAATTTTCCTACAAGCATTAGGCACGAGGCAAATTTTACCAAGAAGGAGGAGTTTTAAGATAAGACTCCTAGTCATAATCTTGAGAAGAGGCCTGAGTCTATGTTTCTAAAGAACTGTATCGGAGACGAATTTATTATTGAACTAAGGGTAGCTGAGCGAATAAGAATCTTGAGAAAGGATATACGAACCGCCTAAAACTTGATACAGGCATCATCATTACTACATATTGACGTCAATTACGACGATAGCTGCTAATCTTTGCAATTACAAATCTTCATGAGTTGAATATCTGAGGTCTCATGTACAGGTGGCAGAAGATTCAGCAGCTATCACAAAGCAGGAGTAGCGAAATATAGAGCAAGGTAGATAAGTAAGAGTCTCCAATAAACTGAACAATGATTCAAAGCATCATAGAGACAAGGCAAGCTTGGGCACCAACATAACCGTTATGGATTCTTTGTACGTATTAAGACAATACCTCATAGCTACTAGCAAGTAATCTCAAGACAAGATGCAAACTCGAAAAAAGGAGTATCACTATAAGTTAAACAGATTTTTCCTTGACCCTTCTTAATCCTAGAATTTTGAGGACAAAATTCTTTTTTAAGGTGGGTAGAATGTAACATCCCCACTTTCGTAAGCAGAACGTAATGGAAATTATTTCTCTTAGGCAGTGTGAGAATTTCTCAGGCAGTGTTATGCCATGACAATCCTCACACTTAGAGTTTTAGGGTACTATAATATTGCTGTTGAAAATATGGCACTGCCATATGTTAAAAATTAGGAAATGACAAAGTACCCCTGTAAACTTTTGTTAATTGCAGTGATGCCCAGAATTTTTAGAAATTATATTTTGACCCCAAAGAATTATTTCCACAATAACCCTACAATTTTTCATAAAATGACCTTTTATGTCCCCACATCTGTAGAATTAACAGAATAAGATTTTAAACAAAGCATAATCACGTGGCAAAATCATAGAAGTTTAAATCTCTGCCGATTGGGTCATGGAGGCAGTCTGGTGTAAAATGACGTGGGGTGCCCCTGGACTTGCTCAAAATTGTGAAAATGCCATTAGTTATAGAAAACAAAAAACAAAAAGGTTTCGAATTTGCGAAAATGTCTAATTTTCGCCATTAATCTATTTATTCGATTTCAATAATTATGTGAGAGTAATTAAGAGTTAATTAAATATTAATCAGGAGTTAATTAGATGTTAATTAGATGGATGAGGCTTAGGAACAATTAGAATAAAGATATAGAAATTCTCTCATAATCATTTAGTAAAGTTTTGCCAATTTGAAGAAAATCAGCGAAGATTTGGTATTTTAAACTGCCAGAACCGAATCAGAAGAATTTCACACTAGCACCACTAGTTTGAGTGGCTGAAAATTGAGCCACTTCTACCCCTATGGATGGTGCTAATTGGCTGCCAAGTGAGTGGAGAATATAACATCCGAAAAATTTTATCGTTATTAACCGAGTTGATCGATTCTCATCGAATAATTGGGATTAATTAGGATTCGATTAAGCATTCACTTAAAGCCAATTAAGTGTGATTTAGAAATATTAGACTTGATGAAATTAGATTAGAACCATAGGAAACCTCATAGGATTTTTTTTCTAAAACTAGCTTACGGATTTAAAGGAAATCGATAAGATTTCGGTATTTTAAATTGTCAGAACCGAACCAATTATACTGTGAAAATCCTAGGATGGATGGCCATGATTCAGCCACCACACCCTCACAAGTCACGCCACCAACAGCCATGAAGAGGGAAGCCAAGCCAAGTTTGAATGAAGATTGAAGTCCACCAATCAAAAGCTAACTTCCTTCATAAGTTTTCATTTTTTTTTCCTTCTCCCCTTAAATTTTTGGCCTCCCCATAATAGGTGCAGACCAGCCTCATTTTCCCACTTTCCTTCATCTTCTTCCACTTCCTATCATCCCCAAGCTTAAGCTCCAACCATCAACTTCACTCCAAGATCAAGTTCCACCAAGATTTCACACCACTAAGGTAGGAATCTCAACTTTCTCCTTCTTTTCTTTGAATTGGGGATACCTAGGGTCCCTTGTCCATCCATGATTTTGATGTTGTGATGGGTACGGATGATGAATTAAGGCTGGTTTAAGGTGTATATGTGAGTTTGAATTGAAGATTGGATGGATTGATTTAAGAAAAACATGAAATCAAGAAGAATTCAAGAAGCTATTAGGGTTTTCCCCTCGATGGTCCGTACGACAGAGTGTACAACTCCCCCTACAATCATTTAAATTTGATGAATCCATTTTTATATGAAACTAGACATCCAAGGATTTCCATACATATAAATTATCATACCATTGGACTAGTATAGAATTAGTTATGAATTTTTTAAGTTTGACCTAGAAATCTAGATTCTCATCTGGACAGTATGAGTTAAAGAGGGTGTAACTCAACCTACACTACTCTAAATTGAGTGAGATTAATGTTTTTTGAAAGCTAACATATAAGGAAACATCCCAGAAAAATTTTAGAATCAGATTCACTGCCAATTATTCTCAGTACATCAATGAACTTACCTTAAATTCAAATTGGGCTAGAATAGGGTAGTCCAGTAGGGTCAAGTTACGGGGCTTATATCTCAAAATATACTCATGAAAATGATATAAAACTTATTTCATATGAAAGCTTGTTCTGTTAACTTGAAATTGATATAAATCTTGTATAATTTCATCTAGATTTCTATTTTTAGTAAATTTTCACTTATAATGGTGCATTTTTGGCTAAGTACAGGGCAGGCTGAGGTAAAATACTAATAACTTGAGTTATACAAATCAAAATGAGATGGCACTAAAAGGGTTGGAAACTAGACACATAGAGCTATGACATATTCAAAATTCAAGTTTAAATGAGTTCAATTGTACTAAAGGGGGATTATACAATATTTGGGCAGAATAGGATGAAGTAAGCGGAAAACTCTATTGATGTTTGTATTGAATTTGATGAATGATATTGTGAATGTATAATCGCTTCTCCATATTGATTTGCATGTTTGAATGATTTTACTGGTAGTCTGGCACTATTCATGGGGAAGCGGACTCGATCCGATATGCTGCCGAATTTTCGGCAAAAGCTTATGAAGTTATGAGAACTTATGCTATGGGTGATTATTTTTTGGATATAGTTACATTTACATGTCATGTTCATATACGTCGTGCATGCAAGCATAATTAGAATATGATATGAGAAGTAAGGTGTGAGATGTATCCATGAATGCACAAAGCATCCGCATGCATGATAAGATATAGAAAGAAAGAAGATAATAAGAACTTGCAAAAGAGACGTACTAAGCTACCAGGTGAGGCATGGCAAAAACCCAGCTAGCATGGGCCAGAACGATACTGTCGAAGACTTGGGCCAGCCCTCGACCAGATTTAAGGGGAATAGACTGGTGTGAGGGTCGGGGAAAGTAAACCCGTCACTCATGTATAGGTATGAGCTCAGACCTAAAAAGCAGGCTATTACCTAGGGGTGAGAGAGGCCATTCACCTCCGAGGGACCAAGTATAGAAGAGCAAGGTTAAGTTGCAAGTTAAAGAAAAAGATGAATTAAGTCAAGTGCACTTGCATACAATCAAGTACAAGCATTTATATGTGCATTTCTAATTATCTCATTATGTCATGATGTTTTTATGATTCTTACTTAAGTATATTACACTATTCGTGTTTCTATGTCTGTCATATAATATGCCAAGTAGTTGTTAAAATATAACCCGCTTCAAGAGAGATGTTTTCAACTTAAAATTGAACCACTGCTTGTGTATATGTGCTCACATTTTCATAAGAAATCGAAACAGCTGGAATGTTTATGATGGCACTGTATGAGTAATAGTTTGAGTTTACCTACTAAAAACTTTAGGTTCTCATTGCCTGCTTGTATGTTTTTCTTTTCCGTAATCCAGCACCTAAATTGGAAATCAAGTGCGAGGTTGAGTACTAGGACATTTTCTGAGCAAGACTTGGGCGAAACCAGACCAAAAGACTATTGAAGCTAGCTAGCGACCAGTCGAAAGCAAGTTCTGTGTATTATGTTAGTCACAATTTCTTTTAAATTATAATTATTTTATCCTCTATGTATTAGAGACGATGAAGTTTATGAACTATTAGTCAGTAATAAAGTGTGCAATTAAAGGGCCATGTATTATATTTTCTATATTTTAAAGTTTTCTTAGCATAGTGACACCTTTTTAATATAATTCCATGACTCGAGCATGGCTTATATAATAAAGGGTGTTACAATGCTACTTAATTTGACCTATTATATAAGTGATAATTATTAAGTGTAATGATGACTCTTGATTATCTTTGATTACATTTTTGGCATAAGGTTATGTTTTTTCAATTTTGTCATATGTCTTTCTAGTAACTTGTTGATATGAAGGACAATGTCCATATATATGCGAGTAAGTAAGCACTTAAAGGCTCAGTTTTCAAGCATAAAGGTTTTACAAACAAACAAAAATTATAAGCTATTTTCGTATATTACACTAATTTTAACTATAAGAACTTCCGCTAGTTAAGAGTAACAACTAGTGATGCCATAAAATGACTTAAGCATAGTATGGTATTATTAGGGTGTTACACAGGAAGCTTCGCCTTTATCCTCAATCTTGAGGTGACATTGTCAAGGCAGTGGATGCCTTTATCACTAAAGTGGACATTGTGAAAAGAGTACCTATCCTAGTACTAAAACAAGTTAATCAATTAAATCAATTCATAACCCAATACTTCTCTAATTAGTTCATCTTATCCAATAATAATAATAATCAACAACCACTAGTGTAATGTAACAACTAGCAAAGTAGCAGGGTCATCTCAGTTTGGTAAGCACCACAACCAAGTTGAGCTTAAGTGCTTAACATGGCTTGGGTCCTTGTTGTAAGCTAGAGTCACCTATTTTTTCAAACACACACAACACAGAACAAAACGGTGAGCCTAAATAATAAACCAGTCACCAGAAAAAAGAAAAAAAAAAAAGTTTCATATAACAACAACTTCGATTAGACACATAAAAAAACTAGCATGTTTGATATGTAACAAAGCCACCAAGTGCCACGCAACTTTGGAATTCATATTGAACACACAAAATACTTAGTTAAAATTAAATTAATCCTAAACAATTGTCCAATCCAAAAAATTAAAAAAAAATCATATTGTGTGATTGTCTTTGTGTGAAGTTTGTGATCGTCATGATGCTGCAAAGATCAGAAAGATAGTCTCTGTTCCCCAAACCCATTCCCTGAATGACCTCGTCTAAACCCCCTTCCCCGAAAACAACAACAACCAAAACGACAGTCCCTAGCGCCATCCCCAACCTCATCCACAGCGAGTATAGCATTGAGCTCGCGTCAGGCAAGTTCTCCATCATTCACCTTTGCCAAGGTGACAGCGTCATCGCCGTCTATGCTCGCGTTGCCAACGAGATCCAAGGGCTCCGATTCTAATTGCGATGCAGAGGACGAAAAGGCAAAAATAGTGAGAACAGAAATGGAAAAAGGAATAGGAAGAGGAAGTTGCATACATGGAATCTCCATGAGAAACTTGCTTAGCCTTATGAGAGAGGCAGAATTGCATACACCCAAGTTGCTACTACAATGCATTAAGAGAGAAAACGAAACAGGGGTTCAATCAAGATGCAAATTGTGTATGTGTGTGTGTGTGTGTGTGTGTGTGTGTGTGAGAGAGAGAGAGAGAGGACATGCACCAATGAATTTTCTTCAAAGATGGAAGAGGCGAGAGGATGAGATGCTCTAGCTAATCTTCAAAGATGGAAGGAGTGGGAGATGATGGCTATAGCTAATTTAGGGAATAGGAAATTTTTTTCATTTTGTTTTAGAGAAAGTATTTTTTTTGTTTAGTTTTTTATTTCCACTAAAACTTGGTAGACAATATAATTGGTGGAAACATTAAAATTGTAAAAGGAATCCTCAAGGCCACACTTCTAAAGTGTAGCCCAAATGAAAAAATAATAGGCACAATTAACAAGCATGGTCTATTAATAATTTAAGTGTATTTTTTTTTTGTAAATAAGCCACGAATAAGAAGCATGGTCTTTTCAATCTATGGTGACATTTTACAAGCATGGCATTAGAAGCATTGTCAAAAGATATGATCTACGTTCACCGCAGTACAAGTGTGGTCTTTGATGCTTATAGGCCACGCTTTTTAAACGTGCCCAAAAAAGTGTGGCCTAAGATCATATTTGTTGTATTGAAATGGCTATATCATGGCATATATATATATATATATATATATATATATATATATATATATATATATATATATATATTTATATAGAACTAAAATCAACATATATTTCTCAACCATTCAATTAGTCTTGGTCTTATATAGTTTGGAGACGTCTAAGTTAAGTTATGTGCAATTTAACCTCAAGTTAAGTTGAGATTTCTCAGTTCTATCCAAATTTGTAAATTTTGACAAAATTCCATTTTAAACCCTTTTTTATCTCAAATTCTACAAGAATGTTGCTCTATTAATTTATTTTAAACCTTTTTGGTCCCACTACATTTTGATAAGCATAACTTAAGTTATTTAAGTTTGATCCACTATTGGCCTATTATAGGCAGATTTGGACATGTAAAAGTGAAAAATTACTAAAAATCTATTCCTTATCATTTTGCTCTAAAATTTTATATGCTTATACTCACGTGAACCCTCTTTCAAACAAACTAAGTCCCACCTAGTTTGACTAAACAAAGCTTAAGTTAAAAGCTCTATATTTGGGCTACTCTATTTTGAAACTTATAGAGTATATGATAACTTTGTGCATTTACTGGAAGCAATTCAATGGAAATTTTGATCTAAAAATTTACAAGCTTATTCTTCTATGTGTTAGCTTTCTAACAAAATTAGTTTGACTCAATTTGAAAGTCTATGGGGCAAGTTATGCCCATTAGAACATAGGCTACTTAAATCTGTTCTACTCCACCTGTAGCCTATTTCAAAATTTCATAACTTATTCATTTTAAGTCCAATGGACCTCAAATTTAGTGGATACACTCCCTATGAGCTAGGTTTCAACTAAAATTGGTTCCACCTAAATTGAAGGTTCCTAGCTCAAGTTATGATTGGCAGATTTACTATTGTCCAGAACTATCTAGATCAGCCTATTTCTAGTTATGAGTATCTTTGAGTTCCTAACTTGTCTTTCTCACCAACTCAAGTTTCTCTAGTTTTAGTCCATTGAAAGAAGCTTAGTGAACATCACCAACATATGTGAGAAACAATAAATTGAAATCCTAGCTCATATAGTAACATAACCATATATAAGGAGTTCTAGGACCTCACTTCCAAGCTTGTAAACACTTCAAACCTTGCTTCATTCAACTCCAAAACTCTCTTAGAATCACAAGACAACACTTAAATTCTTCTTTTCTCTTTCTTGACTAAAGCTAGATGAGATCCAAAGTGGAGAGATTTTAGCTTCTATGTGGTTTAGAAGATAGTAAACAAGCTCAAATGCTAGATAAATGTTGAAGAAACAAGAGGAACTAAGGGTTTGAGAGCTTTGTAAGAACAAAAATGAAGGAGGCTTTTGGGGAGAAGGGTTCAACGACGAAGGAGAAGAGAGAGAAAAAAAGATGATGCAACTTAAGGTTTGTAGATATTTAGTAAGATTTTTATAAAAGCAAAAAGTAACTCACCTTAAGTGTATGCTCCATCTTGCTTCTTAAAGTGTTGGCCGTGTGGTCTACTCCGGACTGCATATAATAGTTGTGATCTCCTATTGATTAAACTTTCTTGTATTCTAAATTCCCACCAGATCAATTTTTTGTGTTCCAAGAAATTGTTCTTAATACTTGGGTGGTGTGGTTTTTCCTATGCCACTCAATCTTCCAAACTTATAGTGTGTCACATAACTGACCACTTTCATGACATACCTATTTAATCCATGAAGGATTATTTCCTTTGATTTACCATGCTCAAAGGAAAAAAAATGTCATCCTAAAACTCATCTCAAACAATATGGGACCCTTAAGAATTACTTCAAGGTATCTAGTGATTAATTTGGGTACTTAAAGTTACCCAAGATATTATTTATGGATGTAAGTAATCTCACACTTTTATTTAAAACAAAGTGTATAAAACATCATTCATAAGATTATTACATGTATATTATTTATCTTTTAGTGTCCTAGGGCCCACATATTTCCAAAATCAAGATTTTTCCTCTAACGCTACTCCTAACAATCGTAAGCCATTATTTATAATTTTGTTATCCCTCAACTATAATTCAACTATTTACTATGCTGCCCTTACGATAAGACTAGCTTCCCTCTATATCAAGCTACCCTCAAAGTTGGGGATGTTATAATTCTTCCCTTCCTTTAAAATTTTTGCCCTCCAAAATTCCATTATCCTTAGCTTATAAGGGAAAACTTTCTCTTCAATCTTGTTTCTTTCCTGCAGGCTTTTTCAAGACTACCTTCTTTATTTTAGATCGGTCTGATTATAAGTATGGACTTGCTGCTATGTTGGTGAAAGCATCCAACTCTTTCTCCCTTTTCCTCTCTTGATTTTGTTAGGCGTTTAGATTTACCAAGCCACTCTAATGGATGTTGTTGCATGCTGCAAAGAGCCATGAAGCACATAGTAAGATTGATAGAAGTGCGTAGCAACTTTACTAGAAGGAGCAATTCATCTTATCTTTTCCTATTTGAATTATTTCATGGTCTCTCACTTGTACGATAGTCTACTTGTTTACTCTATGTGGTGCAGTAAATTGTGAGAGGATTCATTGTCCATACCTTTGCTTTCAAGGATTTTATCTCTGCTTCCTTTTTTACGGGCCTTCTACACAAGCATACAGTTATTGATTTTTTTTTTCCTCAATTCTCACTATACGAGGTTAAGTCCTAATGTTTTTAATTCTTCCCAACTTCTTAGTGACATGTAGGGAGACAATAGCTTTTCCACACTGAATTTCCGTATAAAATTGCTTTATAATTGGTTTGTAGTTGTTCTTTATCAGCATATCGTAACTGTCCCCTTGTCCTTGATGGATCCCATATACTCATGGCCAGCCTAGCTAGTAATAGTTGAATAGTTCTAATGACATGACCTTCAGTCCATGTTTGACATGCTATTGAGGAGTACAGTGTTGTTTAAGCAATCTCCCATGAAGTCTCTTTGAGTTCACAAACCAATCCAAACCCTTAAGTACAAGGGATGGTGGCTAAGACACTAGTCTGCTTGACGATTTCTTGCAAACCTTCTTTAAGAAGAGGCTTTTGTTGACTAAAAGTAAGGGTATCATGTTAAGAATCTTCTTATCATAATTAATGCAGAATCACACTCGACTCAAGCCTTGACAATTCTTGCTCCGTGGTCATTTATAGACTCTCTACCACTTGTCTTTCTAACTTTTGATACTAACACAAAAAATTCTGTGGTTATTAAAGTTACCACTTGCATTAGTAGCCTACTTTCAATAAGTAATGGTCATAGTGGTCATGTCCAAGTTTCATTTGAAGCTATTTTAGCTATCTCCTCAAGATCTTTACCTACTTAGTGACTTTTAGTCTAATAGTGAATCTTTTTCTATTGGGGTTTTCTATAAAGTGTAGGGTTAGGATCTTTGGAACTTCTTCATGCTATGTGAGCTTTACCCTATTCCTAATCGTTCATTATTTAGGACTTAAGTTGCTCTTACTACTGAGCTTCTAGATGTCTATCGTGATTTCTTGTTTCCAAGATATAATCGACTCAGTGTGAAGGAAGGAATTGGCGATCTTATTTTCCTATTGAGCTTACAAATTTTTTACTATTACATTTTTTTTTCCATGTGTTAATCTAGATATGTGCAGAGATTCCTCATTTATTGTGTTGGTGCCCAAGCTTCCTTTTCCTGGATAATATCTCTATTCATCACTGGATTCCTCAAGGAATTTTGTTTTATCTACCATATATCTAACTTTTTCTTCAATGGAGCTGAGGTTTTTAGTATCTCACAATTAATTCAACCTCAAGTGTAGAGACTCGTTATAGTTGCTAGAGGTGGAGAGTCCTTTGGTTCTGTGTCATAGTCTTGACTACCACAAGGCATGACTTACGGCTCCTTGATGTTGTATTGGTGCATTGGGCAATCACAAAGAAGTCCTGCAGGTCAAATAATGTTAATATCGATACTAAGATAAGCCAATATGCTAGACTCCTTAGGCTTTCACTAAAACTTTAAACTCAAACTAGATGACATTCCTTCTTCTAGTGAGTCCTTAACAAGGGTAAGATTTCTTCCCTTACTCCTCATGTTATCCTACCATTCTCATGGGAACACTTACCCTTATCTCAATCCATTGGGGTCTTCCACTTTATTGCTATCTCTATCTTGCAGAGATAGGTCATAATTATCTTGATTGCAGCATGCCCTTTGTAAGTTCCTAGCCTTCATCACCTTATCTTAGATGCATATGGTTCAACATCGAATTACTCGGCCCTTTGAAGTTAGTGGTGTCGAAAGGTGGCTGCTATCTCTCTTCTCATCTTTGAGGACCTCGAACCTCTTTGTTAATAACATTTCAAAGATGGCATCCACATATATCTTGTGGCATAGGTCCTATGGCTATTCAAGTTTGTTGAAGTTCAGAGTAGCTTGACTAATACCTTCGATACTTGAATTATCCTTAATGGGTAAGGGATGTTGCCTTGGATCCATTTGCTTATCTTATGGTGGCTGGAGAGTGTTTTCACTTTCGAGCTAGTGAGAGATGTACCACATTCTCTCTCGAAGGATCTTCTGAATTTTACTCCTATACCTCTATCTTTTTTTCAGTATTGGAAAAATGTACCACATTGCTTCCATGTGGCCTACTCCGAACCACACATAATAGGTGTGTGATCTCCTAATAATTAAACTCCCTTATATTTTAAGTTCCTACCAAATTAATTTATTGTGTTCCAGGAAACTGTTCATAATACTTGGGTGGCGTGGCTTCTTCTATGCCTCTCAATCTACCTAACTTACAATGTGTCACATAATTAACCACTTTCATGACATGTCTATTTAATCCACAAGATTTTTTTTTTTTTATTTACCATGCTCAAAGGAATAAAATATCACTCCTAGAACTTATTTCAAACAATATAAGACCCTTGAAGACTACTTTAAGGTGTCCAGTGATTAATTTGGATACTTAAAGTTATCTAAGATATTATTTATGTAAGTAAATAATCTCACACTTTTATTTAAACCATGTGCATAAAACATCATTCATAAGATTAACATGTATATTGTTTAGCTTTTAGTGTCCTAGGCCTCGCATATTTCCAAAATCGGGAATTTTTCTCTAATGCCCTTCCTAACAACCATAAGCTATTATTTATAGTTTTGTCATTGCTCAACTATAGTTTAATTATCTACCATTCTACCCTTACCTTAGGACCGACTTCCCTTTATACCAAGCAACCCTTAAAGTTGGGCACATTACAAATGTCACTTCACTTGTCTTATTTTTAAATTACTAACGAATTTTTCATCGATAATTAAATTAATAAAATGATTTGTTTCATTAATTTTATTACCGACGAAAAATGCGAAAAAAAAGGGCATTTAAATGTGATGCCCCTTCTTCCCCCCCCCCCCAATTTATTTCTTTCTTTTATCTCTCTTCTTTCTCTCATTTCTCTTCGCCACCCATGGCCACCCACTCCACCACCATTGCTGGAGTTCTTTCAATGCCACTGAAGACCACCATTGTGTTCCAAGTACTATGTAGAGCATTTTAATTGGTTTAGCTTTTTTGCATTTGTTTTTTTGTTTTCCATTCCATTTCTTCACTCAGAGTTGTTAGTTAAGAACCTTGTTTAACTAAATATTTTTCTTCATTTATTTAATAGAGAGCATTGAAAGAGTGTTTTGTCACTAATTGGAGCTTGGAGCATAGCATTTGGTGTATAAGTAAGTATAATGTGTAGTCTGCAGCTTTTGTTATGTTTTACACAAAATTAGAGACATGTTTCCTGGGACAGAGTTATAAGATGGAAGAAGGAGAATGAGATTGCATGACTGAAGGAAGACTTAACGTTCCTTGCCAATTGTTTGAATTGTGCATTATGGTGTTATGTGTTTGCATGTTGTGGAGTAAGGAGATAATTTCTAGAACAATTTTTAGGATTGATTGAATTGCATGACTATATGTTTGTTATTGAATATTAATATGATTATTGAATTAACTTTTATGAAAGCTCCTAATTTAAGGGGAAACTCTGAACAAAGTTTGTTTAATTAATTTTTGTTTTCAATTAAATATAAATTAATCTAAGGGGTGTCATCTAATCTAAGAAGAGACTTTATCGAAATTTTAGTTATTTTTAAGATGTTAACATAATTAGAAAATGTATTAATCTATTAAGCGGAGTCTCCTAATATAAGGGGAGACTCTGCACTAATTTTGTTTAATAAATTTGTTATTTTCAAATTAAAAATACATTAATCTAAGGGAGACTCCTAATCTAATAATTAAGGGGAACATGTATATATATAAGGGAAACTTTATCCAATTTGTGATTGATAAGTTTTGCATTTAATTTTTAGATTGAATACTGCTCGAGAATGATGTTTCCCAAAAATCATTTATGGATGTATGATAGGTTAAACTTAGGTCAGGTTGGTATTAAACTAGAATTTTATGTGAATGTCAAGGAATTTATAGGTATTGCATGTCGATCATAACCATTCTTAAGTGAAGGGAAAGTTAAGTGTCCATGTAGTTAGTGTAAATGTAGGAAATATTTAGATATTGAGAGCATTAGGTATTATATGTACAAAAATCAGTTCATGCTTGATTATTAGATCTGGACTCGGCATGGGGAGGTCACTGCAACAAAGAATCAGTCTAGTACGAGTTAGAGTCTACATAGGTGACGAAGATATGGGTAATATGACTTAGAAAGATAACTTTTGATGCTATTTTATCCAAAGATTAAAAGGTTTTGTAGTTTGTTGGAGGTATTGAAAGAGGCTTTATGGCAAGGATGAATACATTCGGAGTTGTCTTTGGTGGTGGAAATGTTGAGAATTAATTTGGAAGCAAACCAGAGCTAGCATTCGTTTGATCAGTGGACTAATTTGATTAGGGAGCTTAGTCCATAACCTGACTCCATTCTTAAGGACTTTTACCAAGCTAAGAAGTTAGTTTCTAAACTAGATTTGAAAGAAGAAAAGATTAATTGTTGTGTGAAATGGTGTATGTTTTATTACAAAGATGATGTTGCCGTTATTCAATGTAAATTCTCTGAAGAGCCTAAGTTTAAGCCCAAGAAAGAGGAAAGTAGAGGCGATGTTCCTCAAAAAAGAATGCACTATTTGTCCATAATCCCTCGACTTAAAATACTATATGCATCAATGAGCTCAACACTTCACATAAGATGGCATGTTGAGCATAAGAAGAGATAGTATGATGACTCATCCATCTGATGGTGAAACTTGGCAACATTTTGACCAAACCTACACTAATTTCACCTTTGATCCCCAAAATATTAGGTTAGGGCTTTATTCTGACAATTTTACTATGAACAATCAATTTAGTAAACCCTATTCTTATTGGCATGTCATTGTTACTCCCTACAACCTTCATCTTGAGATGTGCATGAGAGATCTGTATTCGTTCATAACTTGTATAATCCTTGGTCCTAATAATCCTAAGCCAAGATTGATGTTTACCTCCAACCCTTGATTGATGAATTGAATAAGTAGTGGTATTAAGGTGTAATGACTCATGAATTCTCAATGAAGCAAAATTTCATATTGAGGGCAACATTAATATAGACCATTAATGACTTTCTAGTTTATGGGATGTTGTCTAGATGGATGACACAAAGAACATTGGCATGTCGAATTTGTATAGAGGATAAAAAGGCATTCACTTTAAATTTTGAAAGAAAGAATTCATGATTTAATTGTCATAGAAGATTCTTAGAAAGTGACCTTCCATATAGGTGCAACAAGTATGAATTTAGAAAGAATGGTAAAGCTTCAATTAGGCTTAATGATCACCAAATTTAGGGAAGGGTTAGGTGTTATTTGAAGATAATGGAGATTGGGAAATTCATAAGATTGCTAGCCTAAGGGGTAGAGCACAATTAGACCAAATAAAGTATATTTTGAGAGTTGCCATATTGAAAGGATAACTTGGTTGTCATTGTTTAGATGTAATGCACGCAAAGGAAAATGTATTTGACAATATTATGAACATTGTGATGGACACTAATCATACCAAAAACAATGATAAAGCTAGGTTGAATTTTGAAGAGTACAGCATCCTAAGTTGAACTTGACTTGCAACAATTGGGAGATGTTAGATTATGTAAACCCAAGGCAAGTTATACATTAAGCTATACACAAAAACAAGATGTGTGTAGATAAGCATAAGAGTTGAAAATGCCTGACAGTTATGTTTCAAACTTAGGTCGATGTGCAAATGTGGCACAAGGAAGTTTTTTTGGAATGAAGAGTCATGATTGTCATGTATTTATGGAGTATTCATTTTTTATTGCATTTAGAAAACTATTTGGCCATGTTTGGAAACCATTAACTGAACTAAGTGAATATTTTATGAACCTATGCGCATCCACTCTTAGGGTTGATGATTTATAGTGATGGAGAAAAATATTCCCACTATTCTACTCAAATTAGAGAGAATCTTTCCCTTTGGATTTTTTGACTCCATGGAACACTTGCTAATACACTTGGCATATGAAACACAAGTCTGTGGCCGAGTTCAGTATAGGTGGATGTATCCATTCGAAAAGGAGATTGGAGAATTTAAATGAATTATAAAAAATAAGGCTCAAGTTGAGGGATCGATATGCTAGGCATACATCCCAAAAGAGATATCAAACTTCTGATCATATAGCTTTGAGCCTCATGTTCAATCTAGGAGAGTTAGGGTTAGTTAGAATGACAACGGAAATGAAAGTTCAATTGAGCCAACCTTGTCTATATTTAACTAGCATAACCGTACTACTAGAAAATGCAAAGATCAATGGTTGATAGGGAATGAATGGCATTCTGTACACTTGCATGTATTGAACAATTGTAAGAAAGTGCAACCATTAAGCGATTTCTTGTACATTTCATTCTTTCCCAAGTCAATTCTTATATATCGCTAAGTTAAGATAAAGTGGATTTTGTTTGACATGTTGCAATACCTACAAGTATTTCAAATAAATATATAGTCAACAATCCTTTGAACAATTTCCATCATGGTTCAAATCTTATGTATGTGATCTAGTAATTCTATCAATTTTTCTAATATTTCTTTTTTAATATTGCCCTAAAAGTTTAATCTTTGAATATTAGGTCATAGGTGCATGATATGAGGAAAGGTAAAATCAATCCTCACTTACATAATTTAGTGTATGGCCCTAAAAATAAAGCTAAATAATTGGCCTATATATTATGTCAATGGATATAAGCTCCATACAATCAAATAGGGAAAAAGGGGAAAAAAAAAACTATAGTGGAGTCTATCCTCAAGGCAATGTGGAGGAGGGAGAAAATGATTGGTACAGAGTGCTTAAATAAATACTTGAGTTTGGAATGTGTTGGTGAGTTTCTGGAAACAATTGTGCTATTTAACTATGAATGGTATGATCCAACATGTCCATTTTGTGTGACGTCCTCCCAAATTGATACTATACTTAAGTCATACTATCTCATTGGGAGTTGTTACAATTAAATAAACGGACCTTAACTCATTATTTGTCTTATTTCCCATGAAATTAGAATAGAGTTCTATTAAATCCTGCGAATAGGAGCGTAACTAAATAACCCTTCAAACATTAGCAACCATAAACACATATCTAAACATATATACAAATTTCATGTGTAGCTGGTCCAGTGACGGCCACGCCCCTCTAGGTTGATCTCCTTCAAGACCTTCTGGGCTCTCTAGAGGCAACATGGAAACACACATAGGGATGAGAATTTTATATTCTCAGTAGGATTCCTAAGCTACGTGGCAGTCCATGTCATCATTGTCATTCCAGCTACTTCGGTTTATTCAAAAAAAAATGATCATGCTATATGAACTATAGATTTCATTTTAGTGAGTTCAAAAATATCTATTCCAAAGCAGATTCATTTTATCATACACCAGTTAAATAGAGAAAGAATCTCAACCATCAACATAATAATATAAAGGATAATTAAATAAGATGCATAGAATAAAAATAAAATAAGCAACAACTGAATGACATTCATAAATGGATGCAGATGTCTTCTTGATGCACTTGCTCATTACAAAATTCTGATATGCACTTATGCTTCCCTTTTTCTGTCTTTACTTGACACACCTAGGCGTTACATATCGCTGTCCCTTGGGTGTCAATACTTTCTTATTTTCCTCTGCACTTGGTCCTCTAGAGGTGAATGGCCTCTCTCACCTCTGGGTGGCAGCCTACTTTTCAAGTCCGAGCTTGTACCTATACATGAGTGACTGGTTTACTTTCCCCAACCCTCACACCAGTCTATTCCCCTTAAATTCGTTCCGGGGCTGGCCTAAGTCATAAAGAATCTTTATTATAGCTTTAACCATAATCATGAATGCATATGTATCAAAGTGTATTTCATAACCTATGCATAGGCTTTGCCGAAATTTCAGTAGCATGACGAATCAAGTCCGTTTTCCTATGAATACTGCCAGACTACCAGAAAGATCAATCAAGCAATAAAACCAACATAGAGCATCAAGTTTTATAACAATAATATCAATCATATAATATGTCAACATAAATAGATAACTTAGGTTTTTTGCTCATTCTACTCAATTCTGCCTGATTTTGTAAAATTCTCCATAATTTCTATTCAATTCATTTGGACCTAACTTTTCGATATGTTATAGTGCTATGTGTCTAGTTTCCCACCCTTTTGGTCCCATCTCATTTTGATTTGTGTAGCTCAAGTTATTCAAAGTTTATTTCAGTCTGTCCTACAATTAGCCAGAAATGCACCTGTAGGAATAAAAATTCACAAAAATTAGAAATCTAGTGGAATTATACAAAAATTATACCAAATTAAAGATAAAAGGACAAAATTTTATTTGCAACAAGTTTCATCTCATTTGCATAAGTAGAGCTTGAGCTATAAGCCCCGTAATTTGACTCTCCTAGACTACCCTATTCGAGTCCTGTTTGGACTTAAGGAAACTTCATTGAATTACTGGAAATAAATGGGAATGAATCTAACTCTGAAATTTTTATGAGGTGTTTTCCTACATGTTAGCTTTCAAACAGAGTTAGTTGGACTCAATTTAGAGTTTTGTAGGGTGAGTTACAATCTTCTCAACTCATACTACCCAGAAGAGGACCCATATTTTCAAGCTAAACTTCAAAAATTCATAACTTATTCTATACAAATCCAATGGCCTTATATTTTATATGTTTGGAAAGCCTCAATGTTTAGTTTCATACAAAAATAGATTCATCAGGTTTTGATAGCTATATTTTGGTCCGTACAAGATGAACGTATGGACACCGTAGGGTTTTCACCCAAACAGCTTCTTGCTTCTTCTATTTTCAAATTCTTCCTCTCCAACTTCAATTCTAATTCAATCATACATATTAAACCTAACTTAATTTATCATCTCCACCCCATATAACTTTAGAATAATGAAAGAAAGAGGAACGTCAACCAGCCCCAATCTATAGAAAGCAAGAACAGAATTTAGAATTCCTACCTTTGCTATGTGTTGAGCTTGCTAGATTCAAGTCTTGGAGCAAGGAAAGTTGTTGGAACTTGTTGGAACTTGGAAGCTTGATGAAGAAGGAGTGAATATGAGATAAGAAGAAAAGAAAATGAAGAGGTATCTGCTGCATATAGGCCGAAAATCTATAAGGGAGAGGGAAGGAATTTGTTGAAAACTTTTGGAAGAAGTTTGATTTTGATTGGTGGACTTCTTTTCATTCTTCAATTTGGTGTGGCTACCCACTTTAGGGCTGATGTTGCGCCACATTAAGGGTTAAGTTGGCTAAATCTTAGCCATTCAATCTAGGGTTCTTACAGTATAATTTCTATTGATTCAGTTTAGACAGTTTAAAATACCGAAATCTTACTGATTTCCTTTAAATTGGTAAATCGGTTTTGGGAAAAAAAAATCATATGAAGCTTTCTATGCTTCTGATCTAACTCCCTTCACATCTAATTTCTCTAAATGATACTTAATTGGCTTTAAGTAAATATTTAATCGAATTTTAATTAATCTCAAGTATTCGATAAAATTGAACAACTTGCTTAAAAATATATATATAATTTTTCGAACGTTACATTTTGAATATGTAAGCATAACCACTATAAAGTCATTAAGATTAACCATACTAGAAAAGATAGGAGATATGATCCATTCATTAATGCACAAAAGGCAAGACAAGTATATTATCTACTTTACCTTGGAAAATGCAAATCAAATTGGAGGGCAGTAATTAAGACTAAAGCAAGGAATCAAGTTCAAGTCGAAGAAGTATCTGAAGAAACTTATCAAGCGGATGACCCAATCTCTTCTAGAGTAGTTGTTGATATCGACATTCCTTCTAATCTCCTTTCTACTTCTAGGGAAGTTGACATAATTGAACTTTTGGGGTCAACATTCAGTGACAATGATAGAAGGCACTAAGGATGAAGAAGTGGAGTTTGTGGATGATATTCAATCCAAAAGTGATGAAGAAAGCCCTGAACTTTTGGATTAAATAAGGTTACTATTTATGTCTTCGTGTTTTGAAGTTATTGTACATATAATTATGTTTTTATTTTTTGCATATTAAGTTACATGCATGCCCAATAATATGTTTTACCCTTTGCATTTTAACTTTTATATATATATATATATATATATACATGCAGTGTTTGATTCAAATATGGCAAGGAAAGATGCTAGTCATGGTAAAGTTCAACTAAGGAAGGACAGTCAGCCTTCCCAATCCACTACACCACCTTCTCGATTCACTACACCATCTTCTCGATCCACTACACCACCTTCCCGATCCATTACACCATCTTCTAGTGTAATGCCCCAAGTAACAGTGTGTGTAATGTCCCATTTCCGATTTCCGACCTCGTCAGCGAATTTTTAAAATTTCAGATTTCTGATCTTAGGAAGGCTCAAATGGATTGGCTTGGGTTTTCTGATTTCTGACCTTATGTAAGCATGTAAAGATTCCGACCTCATCAGTAATGAACCCCGATTTCCGATTTCGTTAGTTCAAATCGAGTGGCTGATGCTTCCAATTTCCGATCTTAAGATTTCCGACTTAACACGAAATCCGACATCCGATTTGATCTCAACCAGGAATGGACACGAGATCAGGTCTTTGAATTGGTCTCCAAGTTCGAGCAAAAATTTCACGAGTTCCGATCTCGAGTTTATTAGCAAGAGTTTCATTTTCCCGAGTTCCGAGATTGAGTTTGAGTGCCAGGTCCTACAAGTTCCGATTTCTTGGTACACAATATTAATGTTTTGAATCCTGATATCTGGTGTTATCCTTGAATCAATTCGAGTTTACATATGTCTCCCGACTTTCGAGTTCGAGTGTTTTGGTTTCACATTCTGCCCCTTGACCTTCGATTTTAAGGTGATTGTACCTTACGATTCCGACGTCCGACTTTACTCTCGAGTTTTGAATAAACCGAGACGATTATTCCCAGTTCCGACTTAATCGTGCACGAATTCCAACTTTAAGAAGGGTACGAGTTCCGATGTCATGTTCAAATACGCTGGGAGCAAGTTTCACTTCTTAAGCGACGTGGAGAGCAATTTTGTCACAAAAGAGGGAAACCTGGCTGAACGTTACCCACAAAAATTGCAGCTAATCAACACCTCCGAAGCCAACTACCACTTCAAAGCCTCGTCTATATATTCTCCTCCTTTCCCTTCAGCCCAGAGTCTACGCCACTTTTTCTCTCCTTTGTTTAGCTCTCTTCTCTCTTCTCCACTCACCCAACTTCATCCAACCTTCAAAGTTCAACCAAGTTCCAGCTATAAACTCAAGTCTAACCAGATAATAAGAGGTAGAGGTTCATGTCTTACTTGATTTTCTGATTCTTGGGTGATTGGTAGTGGCTTATTTTCTTAATCTTTGATGTGTTAATTGGCTGAATATGATGATATATGGCTGTTTGTGAGATTAAAACTGAATTGGAAGTAGAGAGGATGAAGATATGAAGAAGTTGAGAGGCTGGAAAATTCAAAACCCTCGACAGTCCATACGGCGGAATGTACGGCTCCGCCCTTGCCGTTTAGAATCAATGAAACCATTTTTATGTGAAATTAGACACCTAGGGCTTTCTATACATATATCATATAAGGCTATTGGATTAATATTGAGAGATATATGAATTTTTGAAGTTCGACCTAGAAATCAAGACATTCACCCGGGCAGTATGGGTTGAAAAGGGTGTAACTCACCTATACAACTCTAAATTGAGTGAAACTAATTTTGTTGGAAAGCTTACGCATAGGAGAACATCATACAAAGAAATTCCGAGTTTTTATCATCCCAGTTGTTCCCAGTGATTTGAAGAAGTTACCCAATGTCTAAACTAGGCCAAAACAGGGCAATTCAGGAAGGTTAAGTTTCGAGGCTTATAACTCGAGCCCTACTAAGGCAAATGCAATGGAACTTTTTGCATATGAAATTTTGTCATGTTAGCTTTGATAAGAGACCAATTTACTGAAATTTGAGCCAGTTTTAGATTTTTAGTAGATTTTTACTTTTGAGTGGGCAATTCTGGCCAACCACAGGGCAGGCCGGGATAAAACCTGAATAACTTGAGTTATGATTATCAAAATCAGATGGGACCAAAGAGGTTAGAAAATAGACACATAAAAATTTAACATATCCAAAATTGAGGTCCAAAAGATTTAAATAGAAATTATGGCATGATTTACAAGAACCAGGTTGAATGATTTATGTTGAGGCTGCAACTCTGCCTTAAGGAGACTAATGCTTCTATGAGCTCCATGATGAGTTGTGCATGCAATATTGTAATTCCTATGAGAAATTGGTATTCTGATATACTGGCACTATTCATGGGGAAGCGGAAACATTCCGTTATGCCGCCGAGATTTCAGTAAAGTATATGCATAAGCTAGGATATACATATAGTGGCATGTGCATTTATCAAGAAAGCTATGAAAGTTATGTTATGATGAAAGTTCCATGATACTTGGACCAACCCTGGATAAAAAGTTAAGGGGAGTAGATCAGTGGGGATATTGGGGAAAGTAAACCCGGCAATCCCTGTATAGGAATGAGCTCAATCCTGAAAAGCAGACTATTACCCAGGAGTCTAAAATGGCCAAGAACTCCTAGGGGACTAAGTAATGGAAAAGTTTATGAGGAATGAGAAAGTTTATGAAGAAAGACTCAAGAGCAAGTTTCCATGATTGCATTAAATGCATAATCACATTGAATGGTCATCATGAGTCATTTACAGTTTGTCTATTAAATTCAATTACTGCTGTATGCTCATTATTCTGTTTATTGTTGATATTAATTTATTCTGTCCCTTATGTTGCTTTAAGTAAAACTGGACCTTGCCTCGGACGAGACCTTTTTCTCAACCTTACTAAATATGAATAGTTAAGTTTAATCTCATGTTTTTATAATTAAATAAAACCCGAGGCAACTAAGAATGAACGCGACGTCAGTTAAATATCTTGCACGACCCTACTGAGAATTTTCTTAAATTCTCATCTCGTTTTGCATTTCTGCCTCATTCTCAGACGGGGACAATGGACACGACAGCTACCCTTTTTATTGAGGTTCCAGATTTACAGCTCCACCATGACCCTGCAGTAGGCTCGTTGTAAATAGCCGGCTCTTGCCAGTTCCGCCTTTATCTTTTTAGTTATAAGAATTTTACCGTCCCTTTACACCACCCTGCTTTTGATCCTACCACCCCTTACTTTGAGGTCTCGCTACATGTGGCACACCCTCCGCCAGCACCTCCTGCACCTGCAGTACCTGTAGCTCCTATAGATCCTGTGCCAGAGTCACCTCCACAGGTAGTACCCGACATCCCACTCAGCCCCGAGAGCAACCCTTCAGAGGCCACCGACTCATCATCCTCCTCCTCCTCAGGACCCAGTACTGACTACTCGCCAGCTGGGCCTGATATGGCCAACGGCTACCTAACTAAGTAGGTCAGCCACAGGCAGTATTGTATAGCATGACCCTCTTTTGGTAGCATGCAGCTTTGGGTCATAGACCTAGTGGTAGGCTTTTGAAATATCCTCTAAGGACCACCTAGGATCAGGTTGACTGACATGGGCCTTATATCTTTTTGGTACACGGCCTCACTGATGTATCCTATTTTGAAATTTGTACATAAACCGAGACAATGGCTTCTTACATATATATGTATACATATTTACCGTTGACAACATATATATATATTATTGCTCTTATCTTTTCCGTTGCGGTAAACTAAATTCTGCCACGTTCATTATACAGAGTTCCATTGCTTATGTTAAAAAAAAAAAAAAAAAAAGAACGTAAATAGAGCAGTAACACAGTAACACAATCTACTTAATTTCATGCTATGACTTAAGCATAACATTAAACTAGTAAGGTGTTACAGTATGCATAATCAACACTATTAAATAATTAATTATTATACATATGCAAGAGGATAATAAGGTAATGTAAATCATAAGGTGTTGTGGTTATAAATTTTCTCCGTAATAAAATAATAATATTTTACCTGGTCAAAGATAATCTTTTACTAGCAGTTTCTTGTAACACAAGAAATTGACTCGGTAGGGATCTATAATACAAGAGGACCTAAATATCCTCCTTAAAAACCCTAGAATGTGCATCTATGAATTAGCCATACTAGTCACCTTGTGACAAAAAAGAAAAAAAAGGAAGACCACACAAAACAAAATTAAGGAAAATTAATTTTCCTTTCAAATCCAAACTATATAAAATCTCAAAGATTAGCAAAGATGAGCATGAGTGCTCATCACACTCTCTATCCTTTCCCTTGAAGGTTTCGGCCAGCACACCCACATCAACACCTTCATTTTCTTCTTCCTCTTTGTCCTCGAAAGCTTTGCCTTTCTTGAGCCTCTTGGTTTCGCACTTACAACCTAAGCTTATTTTCTCTTAATTCAACCAAAACAAGAGACAAAACTCCGTCCCTTTGGACCATATATCTTTAAACATCACAAGGAGGAAGTGAGGCTAGTTGTCTACTTGGTGTTTGAGGGGAGTTTAGAGCTCAAAGAAGCAAGACTAGAAGAGCTTAAAGCTTTGGAATCAAAGTAGGCTCCTAGAATTGTTGGTATCTTATAATTCTTTGAGAACTAGGGTTTGTTTTATTCATGTTGTTCTACTTATTATGAGGTTGATATGATGTCAATATAACTTGTCCTAGTGATTTATGTTGGTAAAACTTGGTTGGTGTTGAGAAATAGACTAGAAAACTAAAATACTACAGAACAGAAAACCTACTGTTGAGACTCACATGAATAGTGCTTAGTACATGGGCAATATCTCAAGCTAGGAAATCCTAATTGAAGTAGGACAAATTTTGAATAAAAATACACTCATAGAAGAGTATAACCACAAAATTTGACATTCATATAAAGTTATGATTTTCTGAAGTAGGCCATTAGCTAACACCCATATCCCTAACCAGTGCATAATATAATGAGCATAACCCGTCCATGAAATTGCCCTATGCTTTGCAGAGATTAAAACAAGATAGTCCTAATGTGAAGCTCATAACTCGAGCTCTACCTACTCAAATTGAGTGGAACTTATTCGATTTGAAAGAGGGTCCATACAGATATCTCCTGGTAGAATTTTAGAGCAAAAGAATATAAGATGGATTTTTAGGGATTTCCTAGTTTTAGATATGCAAGTCTATCCTAAAACAAGGAAGTAAGGAGTAAAACTTTAATAACTTAAGTTATACATATCAAAATCGAGTAGGACCAAAGAGGCGAAAGTAGACTTATAAAGCTACATTCTAGTAAAATTTGAGATTAAAATAAATTAAAATAGAATTTTGATGCAATTTATAATTTATGGATAGATTTATAGACATTGGACCAAACTTGTGAGCTAAGTGGTTCAAGAGTCTCCAAATTATATGGGACCTAACTGGCATGGTAGATTATGAAATTATGTGTTGAGATTGTTATTCCTATGACTAGCTAGCTAGTGTTTTCTATTTTCAATTTTGGAAACCTTTATATTATAGTTGTCATGCTACTAAATTATCGGTAGAAATATGTAAGCTATATAGCATCAAGTATTTTCATACAGGAACATATGAATTTACAAGATGATTGTAATTCCATACTATTTGGGCTACCCCCGGAGTAAGTTAAGGGGAATAGATCTATGTGAGCATTGGAGAAAATAAATTCGGCAATCACATATAGGAATGAGCTCAGTCTTGAAAAGCATACTATTATCCAAGGGTTAAAAATGGCCAAATACTCCCAAGGGACCAAATATGGACGTTTATGATACAAGGTAAAAAAAGACGAGAAGTCAAGTGCACTTGCATAATTAGCCATTTGCATCTATTTATGCATAAGTTATATTCTCTTGCTGATCCATTGTCACTATTATGAAATTTCTCTTCTATTTGTCAACTGTGTGAATAGAAATGAACCTGCTTTAGATAAAGGGGTTTTGGAACTTATTAACTGGAATCTTTATACTGTTATATATACTCCAAATATTTTTTTTGAAATAAACCGAAGTAGCTAAGAATGATAATGACGTCAATACTTGTGGTAGTCTAGGAGACTCTATTGAAAATTTTAAATTTTCATACCTATTTTATGTATCTGTGTCATTCTCAAACGACGACGATGGCAGTGATAGTGTTCTTCACTGAGATCCCTGAGTGGTAGTAGCACTACGATCGTATCTTGGACTTTCTGTACCTGATGGCTAGTTCACATTTCTGACTATATATATTCTTCCAATGTTCATTTGTATCTTCAATTTTGACTCCTTTTTTTTTATCCCAAGGCCTCTTTTGATAAAATCCCCTTGTTCATGGCGCACTTAGTAGCTACATCGCCTCAACCTTCGGCCCCCAACATCCACGGAGTTTGATCCTTCTGATCTCTTCCTATTCCTCAGCTACTTCCTCTAGAGGCAATGTGCCTACACCTGGTGGTCCCGGAGCTGCGGTCATCCTGGCAAATGGCTTCCATGACTTCGAGTTGGATTAAGGGTGTACATAGAGCCTTTTGAGAGGCAGTTTAGTTGCCACAGGGTTTAGTTAGTGTTCTTTATATAAGGAGGCCCTCTTTTGAAGCTATATGCTACTTGGACTACAAGCATAGGTCTAAGTCCCTTTTGCTCTCATGTGTTTTGATAGGTGTCCCTATGTGGAACCTTTTTGAGTTACAGAGGATATGTAAATTATTTGCTACAATTACCTTCATTGTACGTATGATCTCCCACTTTGGCCCTTTATTTGTGGTTTAGTTTTTATACACACGAGTTTATATATGTAACGTGCATAGAAAAATTTTATTATGCGTATGCCTTTATTCAAACAAACACAAATGAGACTCGAGTTGAACTAAAATTGGACTAAGAAAAAAGGCCTCCACACATGACATACTTCTAATTATGGCATTATGACTTAAGCATAGTACTATAATTAGAAGGTTGTTACATCTAGCATCAGCAGCACTCCATCCAACTCCCCCACTCTGGTCTCCACTTCCCACCTTATTCATCCCAACCCATAGCATATCCACATGATCCTGGGCTTATGCCTCCTCCTCCACCACAGCCACCAGCACCTATTAAGACAATTTGCGATAATGTTTAATTCCACTCCTTTATCTTCTCATCCTACAAGTGACAAAGGAGCAACTGCATCATCTAGGTAGCAATCATAACGGCCTCCATGATGCCGCCCCAACACTTTTAGTTTGACGAAGATACCTACTAAGTAACATGTAATTTAAATTCAATTTCATTGTTAAATTGTGATTTCTTATTAATTGATGTCTAACATTTGCTTTTTCGATATATACTATTTAGTTAGGAATCTCCTATGGAGAGTTTGTAGTATATCACAAATATTAAGAGGCTATATGATGTGCCATACCAGAACTTCACCGAAATTCCAAAGAACACAAAACGAATGTGGTATAAGGAATGGAAGTCAAAAAAAAAAAAGATGGTTTTTTTGTTTATTCAATGTTTTACTTCTATATGACATGTTTTACTTTTGTATATGTAGAGAAATTTCATTATTAACCTAGTAAGGGACACGCTCATGTACAAGGCTTGGAGGTCTCAAGTTTCCAAGCGCCTAAGGGAGATGTTCTGATCGAGATGTATGACTTAGGAAGGATACTATCCCCAGCTGGTTGCAGGAGGCCCACCTATGGGTCTTACGAGAATATTAGGCTAACCATGACTTGCAGGATAAGTCGGGGAAGAACAATGCCAACAAGGCCTCTGCTAGAAGAGTGCATCCCTACATTATGGTGGCTTTACTACCTTGCAAGGCACCAAGGCCAATATGGTAAGTTAAATTAATTAATGCACTTAATTTTAAATTTGTATTTATATTGTGTATTTGATTATATGTTGATCACTCATGTCAAATTAAATTGAAATGCAAGCAAGGTGCCTAAATAGGACACCGACACAAGAAAGCTATTTAAGGAGACACACACCCAGAAGAGCAACAAGATAACATGGGTGGACTCCCACTCCGAGACCACATATGTAATTTATATATTTTCTACTTCTTTAATTCTTTTTACATATTACTGCAAATCTAATATTTGTTTCAATTAATTGTAGGCTGAGTATATGCAAAGGCTTGAGTGTCCACCTATTGACAAGGACAGGACTGCTACTGAGTGCCCATCTATTAACAACAACATGGTGTAGTAACAAACAGTTGGCGGTCCTTAAAAGTCGCATTTATGGCATGTGGACCTTTTATAGTGATTTTGTGTCCCCAGCCTCTATGTCCCGATATGTACTTGCTAGGCTAGAGCATTTGGAGAAAGTGGTTCACACTCATGTCCATGCCCTTAGGTACATCAGATGTTGGAGGAGCAGGAATAGTGTGTCCGAGTAAAGGAGGTGAAGTTGAAGAAGCTAAAGGCAGTGGAGAAGAGGGTCGCGAAGAAGATGGAGGGAGGATATTAATTCAAATGCATGCATACTTCAAGAAGCTATGAACTATTAGCTTCTCACTTCCTCTTCCTCCACCACCACCACCCAAAAAGCAGTCTTCTTCTTCTTCGAATGATGAGGACGGTATCTCCAGCATTAATGAGCAGGAGTACTCGTAACTTCTTTTACCCAATATTTTATTTTTAACATTACTTGTAGTACTTAACGAATTGTTTTTTATTTACACTAACATTGCTTGATGGGTTTTTATTATTTATGTATAGTAATTTCATTTTTTTATGCTTTTTTATTGTAACTATTATATTTTTATTTTTAATTATATAAACATTTAAATAATTAAAATTAATAACACTGAATAATTTAACAAAATGGAAACAAATAATTTAAAAAATTTAATATTACCGAAAAATTTGGCATGGATAATATATTGGCTAATCCAAATTTTAAAAAATTCTTAATTATTTTTACCAAATCCGTTAGTAATATTAGAAAAAACTTCTTTTTGTCAATATTATCGACGAAATATTTCATAGGTGATATTACAAGATCTATAGCTAATTTTGACGAAAAAAAATGTCTAAAATTCTATATAATTACCAACAGAAATTATTAAAAAAAAAATTCGTTGGTAATGTCATCACGAATTACCGACACTGAAATTACCAACGAATTTCTCTGTCCCAAGATCTGTTAATAAAATGATATCCATCGATAATTTTAAAAAATCCATCGGTAATTCCATCGGAATTTTGCGTGTTTCTTGTAGTGTCATATATCAATGTTGATATATATCCCATTAAAATATATATTCAAAAAGTTGATATCTGATACGTTGATATAGATTCATAAAGATATATATAGTTTGCTCTATAGTTTGCTCTTTCCTAAAATCGGTTTTAACATAAAATAAAGAGTAAACCCCAAAGTGGTTCCTACCAATTTTCACATTGGATAAATTAGTACCTAACAAAAATAAACTAATAAATTGGATCCTAAACACATAATTTAGCCTTATTTTAAATTGAATAAACTGCATTAGTTTGAGAGATTGCAAAGAGAGGGGTTTTGAGAATTTGGGCAAGTAGCCAATGAAACAAGAGGGAGACCAAGTTCAATAGCTATGGGCTAGGCTCAATGATGGAGGGCAGAAATCATGATGGTGATGCAGGCACGATGGTGCGGTTTCCCCAACAATGGCCGATTGTGGTTGCAAATTTGGGACAGGAAGGGGGTGGTGATGCCATGGGTGGTGTTTTGGGTCTCTGATGGTAGTCTTCCACGGTGGCCAATGGCAATTGGGAAACAAAGGTAGTGGCAGTCCAAGGTGGTTTTGAAGGAAAGAGGACAATGTGGGTGTTAGTTGAAAGAAGTGTGGATGGAGGTTGTGTTGAGTTATGTCATTCTATGGGTGGTTTGAAATAATGCACTGTGGGTGGAATAAGAGTTTTAAGATGGTTGGTTTGGTTTGGGTAATGCTTTGGTGGAGATGTATTGAAGTGGTGGGTATGGCATTATTGGTTGCTTCTTTGTCTTTCATTTTGGGTTGTATAAGTGCTTCACATGTGACCTATTTTTTCGGGGAGTTAGGGAGAAGTTACATTTGTTTTTGAATGAGAAGCATATGAGTATTGAGTTCTATTATGGACTAGCCTATACACCCAATAGCTGTGGGTAGAGCAATGGCACCTAAGGCCCAAGTTAGAATTCTTAGCCCACATATGATCTTATATTTATCAAAGGATCCTATCTTATCACTTGAGTAGATATCTTAGGAAAGTTAAAGGGAATCCTAACTGAAGGAGAATCCCACAGAAAGAGAATATAATCTCTCCCATTCAAACCCCCATATCTCTCTATAAATAACCCTCTGAACCACTAATTTAGGTATGCTTTCTTTCTTATAAACACAGTATCTTTTGACCTATGCTAACTTAAGCATTGGAGCCCCTGCCTACCCTACATCAGAGACCAAGCAATCTCTTTCCGATTTCCTAGTTTCAAACAATGGCACTGTCTGTGAGGGAGACAACTGCTGTTGATCCTTTCTTATTTTTGCACCAGTTTCCTCATACTATGGCACCATGTTGAGGCTCCGCCTATGACTACGGAAGGAGCCACTGTGGTAAATTGCGGATAGATGATAACGAACACCAAAGCATGCAACGAGTTCATCATTTGGCAAATGCAAAATTTCTGGACAAGAATTGTTTACACCTTTTTCCCAAAAACTGACATTTTTGCGTGGAAAGAAAAAAAAGGAACAAAAAAGATCCCACATTTTGCTCTCCACGAACTGGTCCAGGGACTCTACAACTTGCCTCTCACCGTGACCATCTTCGACGACCACTGGTTTCATCCAAAACCCCTAAACGTTGCTACCCGCTCTTCATCTCTAAACCGGTCCTTTTAGCACATGCTCTCAAACCGAGAGGTACGTATGCTTCCTTGGTTGAACTAGCATCAGCAGTTGCACCATCTGACGCTGGAGGCTTATTGACGAATCCTTCAAATCAACGGTTCGTGGGCTTTCTCTTTCTCAGTCAAGAACAGAGCTTAAATTGCTCGACAACAATGACATCCAAGCCCGACGATCAGGAACAACATCCAGTGCTGGCCAAGCTCGAGTCTGCAAGTGCCAATTTGAAAGCTCATTTTCGAACTTCAGAGAGAGGAAAGTGGTAAACAAAAAATGCGAATAAGGTTCGAGGACCCCATGGATGCTCGCGGAAAGAAGAGCATAGCCAAACTCCCGCAGTGCCTCGCCCGTGGTGCACCTTCGCATTCTGCTATCTCCGTCGTCCCTCTACATCACATCGTGAGTGTTTCTAACCTCCTCCCTCTCTTTTGCAAGCCACTGTCGCGGGGCAATGTGAAAGCTCATGCTCCGCCGCGGTGTGACAGGTTCCAAGTGAGAGCAACAGTGGCGACGGCATATCTACGTAAAGAAGCACCGCCGGCTGGCCGTCCACTGTTGCGGCTGCCCTTCATTCGACAGTTTGTGCTGCGCCATCATCGGTACTCTAGTCACCGTCGTTACAGAAGGGGGAGAGGTGCTACCCAACAGTGGCTTGTCTCGCCCTCCATGAAGCCCCTGGTGGCGGTTGTTGCGATGAAGAAGACAACCCACTGACTCGAGTTTCATCAGAAACCGGGTCTTGGGCCAACCTATTTGGCAAAAAGGAAAAAATGGAGATGGAAGCTAAGAATCTGGGAGTTGCGGGAAGATTCGAACTCAGATTCTCTTAGTCACTCAAGCTGCAACCGGGCACTATGCCATACAAACGCTGCTCGAGATTCTCGACACAGGTAAATATATTCATTGAGTGGAAGCTTTGCGCAAGGATTTGAACCAGCACCCCCTCGCATGCATCAGCAAAATTCTACCACTAGACCAACCTGGCAATGCAGTCAGTCTTTGCTAGTTTATTATTTTAAAATCACCAAGAACATGCTGAAATCCAAAACGTAAGAAAAGCAAGATCTAAACATGCACCCTCTCAAGTGCATCCACGTCGTGCTGGCACCATGCCATTAATCTAGCATGCAAATTTCTCGCCTCATTTTACCTTCAAATGCAAATCTAGAATTCGGAATTCCAAGAGGTTCTACTCTTTCTTTCTAATTACTTTGTATTTATTCAAAATACATGATGTATCCAAATTTTTATCCAAAAAATTTTGAGGATGCTCATCATATTGCTAAGCATGTCATATTTTGCACACTCTCAAACTTGGTTTAAATCTTTTTTATGTACACAATATTGTGTATAAATGCTATTATTGTTAACATGATATCATTTTGAGAATCATTGCATGAGATATTTTGGCACAAAAGCCACAATTAGCTGACCAAAAATAAGGTCATTTAGCTCGGATTAAGGTTATGGAAGAAACCGACCTTGGATAACAGTGTAGCAAAGTCAAGACTTGAGCCTGCATAGAAACATAACAGAGACAAAGCACATGTTCACGTAGTCTCCTACAATCCCATGTTGGAAACATGCCAAAGATGAAGCATGCAAATTGTAAAGTCTGTACTTGGCCCTACATGCAGTCCTTGGCTAAATACAACCTCCAACCCGTAATGAAATCGGCCAACAAAGGAAAAGTATGTTCTCCTACGTGGACATAAAATTAAATCCCTCAAACAAATGCTCTGAGCATGAGAATCAAATCCATCAAGCAAATGCTCCGAGCAGGGAAATAAGAAAATCCAAGTAAACAATTTAAAGTCAGAGCTCGGTTTATTTCCTTAGACAAAAACTCTAAGGATATTACTCAAAAGTTCGGATAAAGAATCCGACTACAAAATGAAAAGATGGCCTAAAGTTGGACCTCATTTACTCCCTTAGACAATTACTCTAAGCGTCAAGTAAAAATCAACTCCCTTAGACAATTGTTCTAAACGTCGAGTACAAATTTACTCCTTTAGACAATTGCTCTAAGCATTGAGTAAAAGTCAACTCCCTTAGACAATTGCTCTAATCATCGAGTAAAAATTATTTCCCTTAAATAAGTTATCTAAGCAATCGCTATGAAGGAATGACTACAAAATCGAAACCCAAATAATAACGTAGAAAATCAACCTAAGTTGGAAACAACTGCACGAATAAAGGGCTTGAGAAAGTCATATCCTAGCCAAACCACTTTGGTAATCAGCCTAAGTCGGAAACTTCAAGTAAAAGAAAGAGGGTTTAAATCAGACCTAGAACTAATCCGTTAGACACGTGATCTAAGCATGGAAGTCAAATCAAACCCCTAAAGCAAATGCCTTATGCATGGAAATTCCAAAAGCCTTGAGGTAATTAACTCAAGTGCAAAGCTTCATTACAAATAAAAGGGGAGAACAGAACTCAAATCCCAAGATGCTCAAATAAGAGCATCGTACATCCACATCCAACAAGGATTGTCAAAATTTTTAAAAGCACACTATTGTTTTTTCCTTCTCTCCTTAGGGTGTGATTAATAACTCCTCCCTAGGAGATCTGAGATATTCTTTACCCATTAGAAAAGGTATTCCTAACACCTTATCCACCCACTAGTAGATGGGATCTGTTGATAGCAAAAATCGGAAGACCCTCTGTGAAGGAGGAGCTTTCTTCATATTTGTATTTTACAAGAATCTTACAAAGGAAACCACCAAGACATCCTAAATTCTAAAGTCAAAAGGCTAAGCCCAAATTAGGGGCCAAAAGACCAAATTTGGGTTGGGAATCAGCAATAAAAAATGAGGTCGAATTCAGCAAAGACCATGACCAAGAACCTGGTTAAGCAAACCAATGTTTGACCAAGGTTATCACAAATTCTAAGAGATTGATCACCCTTTAGTCAAGTTACATGGAAACCAGGTCCAACACCTCTGGAATAATCACAAATAAAATCTGAGTTAACAAATAGCTTGGACAAATACTGTACAACCCTTAAGTAACCAACTTAAGCAGAGAATTATTCTGGTTTGTCAAAAAGGTAGGAAAAAGTTGTAGTTAGCCCAAGTTTATAACTACCTCGGGAAAACTCCAGGTCTCAACTTTGGACCTACTTAAATCCTTGAGTTTAACTTAAGCCGAATTAAATTTTCTTATGTTTCAAACTTAAGTAGAATTAAAACCAGGTTATTAAAGACCTCAAAGAATCTAATTCAGTTGTATCCAATTCAGAAAATCCAATTCGGTCATAGCCAATTCGAAAAATCCAATTCGGTTATAACCAATTTGGAAAAGCCAAGTTTTCTCTATAAGTCCAGATTAATTTTATTGTTTAAGTGAATTGATATGTCAATTGGAATATCGTTAATTTTCCCTTCAAGTAGGCAAAAAGAAGAAAAAATGCACATACAATTGGCAAAGTCAGTTTCATTAATAAACCCAGAAATTGGGAGATGTCAATGCATAAAACCCATACAAGGGCACAAAATACAAAATAAATTACAAAAGGAGACAGCTTCAGGAGTCAGCTACAGGGTTGTTCAGCTTGGACACTAGATCTTTGAGATCTTCCTTCTCTTCATCATCAAGGATGACCTCGATTCGTCCGTCGACAACTCTCACTGAAGTCAACCTTCGGGCAAATAACTTGGCACTACACCAAGATATTGCCTTTAATCTCAAAAGTTGATTTCTCTCACCACTGCTTTACATACTTGACTTTATCCTTCAGCTTGGAAACAATCTCGAAAGAATTGACATGGGGCTTTTTGAGCTCCGATAGCCGGACCATCAGCTCCTTCAGCCGTTGGTCTTTTGATCGCACTTGCCCTTTTAACTCATCCAGTTCGAAAGATAGCTCTTGTTTGGCCTTCTCCAGGGCCAGCTTCTCATTTTGAAGGAGAGTTACTCTTTCCTCCAAATCTTTCACGTCCTGGATAGCCCGGACACCAAAAGAGATTATCGACTATGAGTACCTAAATATTGTCACCGACTTCAGCAACATACAGCCGGCCCACTAACCGACAATGAACAATTAAAGAAATGAATTCCAAGGGATCTCATATTTACGTTTCGCTTTCCTATCTCAAAAGTTTGGGCTAGGCGAAGAAAGAACTACATCCTCTTTAAACACCAAGGACTTGGCAACTCTTAACAAGAGACAATCTTGGCCAAATTGATATCTATTCACATCATTGTATTGCTACTTCTGGTATTTGCCTTTGACCATCTTCTAGCTTTGCAAGCTATATTTTCCATTCTTTTTGGCAAATCATCTAAAGTAAGAGATATATTTTAAAAAATTAATTTCAAAAATTGAAAAAAAAAATGTTGCATTTTGATCCGCGTAGTATATCTCCTCAAATTAAATCTATTTTTTTTTGTACATGTAATAACTAAATGGATAGAAAGCAACTTAAAAAAGAGAAATCAGAATTCTCATAAAATAGTCAACAAAGGCGTAAATGAAACAAGAATGTCAATTTTGTATTTTTAAGTTAATTGAAAATAAAAATAAAAATGGTTGACATTTTATGATGCTTAGTTGGTATTTTTTAATGATAAAGTGGCATTTTTTGGTGCCAACTAGACACCACAAATTGAATTGATTATATGGATGTCTTTAATTGGAATTTTGAAAAGTTAAGACCCTTAAATCATTTTTCAACCAAACTTGAGGTCCTTTCACAATAGTTTTCTTGTTGATTGCGAGAATAAAACTCTCTCCAAGTAAAACTATTAAAAAAATAGGAAAGCTATTAAAAGTGTGCGAATAATGAAGGATTTGAGTAGTACGCATGATGTCACAGGTTGAACTTTCATTATTTCTAATGTACCAAAAAAATAAAAAAATAAAAAGATTTTTTTATAGAAATTATTAATATTTGAAGTTCATTGGACTTCAAATTTGACTTAAGTTGCGTCAATTATGAAAATAAAACTCTTTTAATATTAATTTTTTTCATTTATAAGATTTGAATCCGAAATATTACTTATAAGAAATAATTACTAAATCACTTAACTTACTTTAACATTAATTTTAAAAAAAAAAAAAAGCAGGTTTTAGATATGTTGAGTGCAGTACATTTGAAGATTGAGATTTGATTTAAATTTTATTATTAGTAAAATATATAATACTTTATGTGATGTAACTATCATTTTAAAGTGCGGACCATGTACATCATGTGATGCAGCCGTAGTATGGCAATCTTGGTATGATTCCCAATCACAACAAATGGCCACAACATAAAATTAGACTGCATTCTGACCACATCAAACCACATTTTGGCCGCATCAAGCCACAACAAGGTTAATCTCATATTGCAACCACACAAAAATTTCATGCTGCAATAGCCGTAATGCATGTTGCGATGGTTGCATTACGAATAATCATAGCAATCGTGATTGCATTCGCAGCTGTAACCACAATTTAAAATCATGAATATAAGTACATGTCCAATTATGATTATAACATGTATGCTATTAGTGAAGTGGGTGTAGAGCTTTAAGTTACATAAAAAGTTCATGTGCTTTAAGTTGAATTAAAATTTTGAAGTTGATCTAGGGGTAGACACCAGGTTGGGTCATCCCATCAACCCACGGGCTTTAACCCAACCCAACCCACAAAATACAGGCAAGATTGGATCAGGTTAAAAAATTTATAACCTATAAGATATGAGTTGGATTGTAGGTTTAAAAATTTTTAACCCACATAACCCAACTCAAACCACCAATAAGAAGTTAATGGAGCATCTGATGGATTATTGCAATAAAAATCTAGTAGATCATTTGGATGATAATGAATATCTTGAAAAAATAAGAATAAAGTTAATAATACGTCATTCCATATATTATATGTGATGATTGATTTCAATAAGTTCATGTAGTTTATTATGTTTTTAGGGTTTATATATATATATATATATATATATATATATATATATATATATATATATATATATATATATATATATATATATATATATTCTTGAAAACTACTAAAACTTAAATATATATATTTTTTAAAGCTTCTAGTATTTATGAATGGTTTTCCAAATTTATTTATTTTGAGATTGCTATGCTTATTAAAAGATTTGGTATTTATGTTATATTTTATGTTATATATATTTAGATTTATTATATCTGATTATATATTTTCACATATTTTAATAGATTTTTTTTAAATATATATCAAACTCACAAGTTTGACCTGACCCAACCCAACTCACTTATGAGTTGTTTGAGTTGGGTTAGGTTGAAAAGAAAAATTTGCTCAATCCAATTCAACACAATCTACTATTTGGATGAGCAGGTTACGTTGAAAAAACATTTGAAACCTACCCATCCCAGCCCACACCCACCTCAAGTTGATCATATACAACGCCGCTTGAGCTTCCCAATCTTAATTGAAATCAAAAAAATTAAAATATAATTATATATAATCTTAAGTTTTAAGGGAAATATTTATATGATTCAAAAATATTATATGATTATACTCCTAAATTAATTATATAAATATATTTTATATAAAATTATATATTAATAATAAATCTCAAATATACTTATATAATTTACCAAAAATATAATCATATAATATTTTCAAACCATGTAAACATCCCTCAAGTTTTAAAGTTGGAGCTGCCTGTAACATAACAGTGGTAAAAATTTCATGTGGAAATGGAGCAACCTTTCTGCTGTGGGCATGTGGCTGGCTACGTGGACTCCAGCAGTGTAGCCAAGTTCCGGTCAATGGAAGCAGCTGTGGAGCAAAGAATGAAAGTGGGTTTAATCTTTAAAAAAAGGACTGAAAGCGAGTGGAAACTGCATTGGGAAGTGGGAACACACTACGTTAATAATAAAATGAAAGAAGTATGCCACCGCCTACAACAGCCCCACGTTATTTGTTCGACGCCATGTAATGCCAAACGACAAATGATATTCATTAGCAGATGTTTAACAAAACTTTTTGTAGTATATATGATCACAAAATTTTTTTCTGTGCATTTATTTGTTAGGAATAAATTATATGTTAAAGTTTTAAAATTCTAATTAAATTAATAGAAAATTTAAGTAAGGATTCTAACATCTTACTATGGGAATCAGTTAAGGAACCCTCCTCTACTAGTATACGAGGATTCAATGTCTAATTGGGACTTCCTCAATTGTCTATAGTTGAATATAATTATAAGATGACATTTAATTATTTTCAGTAACTTAACTAAAATATACAGATTTCAACGGGCAAAAATTTGTTAAGGAGAAATATTGTGGAAATTTTTTATAAGCATGTGAAAAGTCTCTCATTCATTATTTATTTTTACATACACTAAAATAATATTTGAGGAATCATATATTAAAAAATGTTGTTAATCAAGAGGTTCAAGATACTATGGTGAATCATGTTAGTATTTAGAAGATTCAGTTACTTTACTTATAATTTTTTTAATGTAACTAATAATACACGTAATATTCTTAGTTCAATTTATATCAATAAAGTAGATAAAAATTTCAACTATGTGTTTTTTTTTTTTTAATGAAATGTTTAAACTGAGAAGATTTATTTAAATGTAGGATTAGAATGTATCTTATAGTTTATTGACCACTTATAAATATATCTACAGATTATTTATGAATAAAAAAAATTTTAAAATTAAACTTAAGTCATAACAAAACATAAATGAAAGATAAATCAAATAAGCTAACTTTTATTGACAAAATTTTCAACTAACAACATACTGTATCTTAAACTCAAATTTATTAATAAAATTTCTTAAATCCATAATTATTAATACATGACTAATATAAAGTGTGTGTTTGAAAAAGTTGAAAGATTAAAATCTCTTTTTTATATAATAGCTTATATTAAAATCAATTTATATTTAAATATTTTAATTGAAATGTAATTTTAAGATAATTTGTTTTATTTGGGTTGTATAAAAAAATTGCTTTTATATAATAAAATTACTAAAAAATATATAAAATAATTATTTATATTATATAATAGGTAATATTTAGAGTGAATTTAGTAAAAATGTAACAATTTTAAATAATTAACTTTTGTTTATAATTATAAATATCAAAAAATTACTTATACTTATAAGTTATTTTTTAATTTAAAATTATCAATTTTAAATTATAATCTATTTTTAAAAATTTACCAAACATACTTAATTTTTAAAAAATAACTTTTTTTTTTTTAAAAAAAACTATTTTTTCATGTTCCCAAGGAGAAATAAATTTAGTCTCTGAGAAATCGTATGTAAATATCATTTTTCAATGCCAAAACCTTATCCTATTCTGTCGCATTTTTTGCCCACTTTTCCACGTCACAAGGTTTGAAACAAAGTAACACGTTGAAAAATTTTTAAGTACGATTTTCTTGATAATAAACAGACGAGCCAATATCTTGATCAGTATGAGGATTTTTAAGATTATGTTGAAAATATATGGATGTCTGAAAATGATCTTTTAGACCTCGAGATATCAAGTGTTGAATTGGGCATGTGTCCTGCAACATGTTCAAGTAGTCAAAATCTGACCCATTAAATTAAACATTGATTTTGTTTAGCCTGCAGCTGTTCTTTGAACGTTCTAAAACGCAAGTAGTCTCTTTTTCCTTTACTTTTAATATTAAATTCTTGGCTCAACTCAAAATTGACCACGCCGTCTCCTCAGCTGACTGTAGCTATTATGCCGTGGCGTGCGCATTTTCTTCTTGTTTAGCTCAGCGGATAAACACCTCCAATTCTGAGACTTTTTTTTTCATACGCACACTTTTGCTTTCTCTTCTGTTTTTCCGTTAGTATAACACAAGAACACCCTTTCATCATGGGAAACTCATGTGGAAAACCCGTTGCTCATGTGTCTTCCTCTAATTTTGCTGGTCAGCAGTTTCTCTTCATTTCATTTATCTCTGTGTGTTTTTTCTTTTTCTTCTTTGGTTCTTTGGTGCCACTATAAATGTTTGCATTCATTAGTTATTGTTCTTATTCTATTGTCCACTACTAATACAACTAGGCATTTTTTTACCTATATGCTGAATGCTTTTATTTCGTCTCGTTGGTTTCTCAAGGAAAGAACCTGTTTAAATTGTGTAACTCTGAAAGATCATAGGCTGTTCTGTTCCCGAGTGGAACCATTTTACATCTACTTATTTGCTTGCTGTTCTCTAATCCTTCGCCGGAAAAATGAAGATTCTTCTGAGGCTGCTTTCCAATTCAGGTTGCAAAGAATGTCCAACAATTTTGCATTTTTAGAGAATATTTTACTTGGAATTGATTAAAACCTCTTCCATTTTTCTTTTGGCTAAGTTTACTTTCTTGTCGAGAATAAAATAAAGGCATTCAGTACTACTCTAATTATTACACTAGGAAATAATTGCTTAATTGCATTTTTGGATGAAGTCAAAAAGATTTAAAATTTGGACAAATTTCTGGAGCCATAGATGACAACATTTTCTATGATATTGTTAAACCTTGTACTGTGCTATCAAACTATCTACTCAACAATATTCAGTACAGATCTTAATCTAAGTCAACTACGAACTAGAGGTGTCAGGCGCCAGAACTCTTCCAGCCCCAGAACTGTAAATCTAAGATACTTGCCCCCCAAAACCTCTTCTTTGCAGATTTTAGAATTAGGAACTTCCTGACATGGCTATATCTTGGTATAGAATCTTTTCATGTGTTTGACTGCCTGAATTATCTTAAACAAAAAAGAATCTTGCTGCATGTCATTTTATATTAGACTTCACCTTTTGTGGCACTTTATGTCAATTGACTTGAAGAAGTTACATGTGATAGAGATGTGTTCAAGATTTTAGAGAGTTAATCTCATGGCTGCTTTTGACTTGCCTCTCATTTACTCACAGGAAGTAAGACAAATCAGAATTCAAGTTCTTCTGGACAAAAATCTGCTCTGAAAACTTCTGAATCAAATGTTGACAAATCCATCTCCAATAACCTTAAGTCCTTCAGCTTCAATGATCTAAAGGAGGCAACTAAGAACTTCCGGCAAGAAAATTTAATTGGAGAGGGAGGGTTCGGGCGTGTCTTCAAGGGATGGATTGATGAAAACACCTACGCTCCCACAAAACCAGGGAGTGGGATTGTGGTGGCCATTAAGAATCTTAAGCCAGAAAGCTTTCAAGGTCACAAGGAATGGCTTGTATGTGCAATAAGAACCTTAACTTATAGCTTATATTTTTCTTTAACTAATTGGTCTTTCTAGGTATTGACTGATTTTCATTCTTTCTGTTGGCAGGCAGAAGTCAATTATCTAGGGCAGCTTCACCATCAAAATCTGGTGAAACTTATTGGTTATTGCTTGGATGGTAAAAGCAGGCTTCTAGTTTATGAGTTTATGCAAAAAGGAAGCTTGGAGAATCATTTATTCAGAAGTGAGTACATTTCACTCTAAGCACATTTGGCCTCTCAGTTGGCCCACTTTACTTCCCTATTGCTTCCAGAATCTGTTTCAGTAAATTTTGTACACCAAGGCAGAGAATATAACAATGTGAAATGCAAATGAATTACCTGACTGTTGGTACACATTTCAAGGATAACCGTAATTTGATGTGCCTGATGCTTCCCCAGAGATGATTCTTGTGATTATTTGGCTTTGATTCCTGATATATAAATTTTATTTTTTGAAATTATTTTTACAACACGAAGGGTGGGGAAAGGGCTGGTTTCATCATGGGATGTGACTATAGTAGCTATCTAATATGAATATTATTATGTTTAACTCATAAAAGACAATGCTGTTCTTATTTTTAATGAACCAATAAATCCTGTAATCTTCTTAGACAAGAGCACAACATATTGATTTTGAACTAAGCCATAACTTCTATTTATTCATAATAACTTAAATTTTGTCTTTTATATCTGCAGAAGGTGTTCAACCTATAGCGTGGCCTACACGGATTAATATTGCAATTGGTGTTGCTAGAGGATTAGCATTCTTACATTCCCTGGATGCAAATGTTATCTTCCGTGATTTAAAGGCTTCCAATATCCTACTTGATTCAGTAAGTAACATTAATAGTTAGTTTGTGGATATGTAAAGACTACATATTCTAATTTACTTGTAAGTTTCCATTCTGAAAGAGTAGCCTAATATTTATGTAGGATTTCAATGCAAAGCTTTCGGATTTTGGCTTGGCAAGAGATGGTCCTACTGGAGATAACACTCATGTTTCAACCAGAGTTATTGGAACTCAAGGCTATGCTGCACCTGAGTATGTTGCTACAGGTATAGTTGCTTTGTCTTGATCGAAGTGCTAGGTTCTAATTCAACATTTAGATCAATCAAAATCAATTTTGATATGAAATTATTGGGTGGTGTTAGTGTATTAAGTATTCCAAGTGTGTCATTTGATTCCCACCCTACATTTATTATTATTATATAGTACTCTAGTTAATCCTATGTAATTTATTAATGACTCTGGGTACAGGAAAATAGAAAGTCAAAATGAAGAAGTCAATAGCAAAAACCAAATTGGCCAAATTAAAAAAGAGCAAACATCAAAAACACCCTAAATCAAACCTGTTCACCTCTTCAAAACTACCGACAAGCTTCTGCATATTATACTAAATGGCCTGAACTGGTATGAGGTGTTCCTCATTTTGTCTTGGTATATTTTCTTGAGGGATGGGTGCTTGGACTTGGTTAAAATTGTTTCCAGTATATCTTTGTTATTTTGTTTTGACTTACTAATTTTACTTCTTTGTTTTTAACATGGTATATAAACTTCTAGATACTGAATGATAAAAGATCATTGATATTCCATAATTCTTCCATGCAACTTGTTAAAATTATCATAAGTACAATAGGAATAAATAGGGACAGGCCACACATCTTCTCACTTAAGATTCCAAAGTATGCCAGTAACCCATTTTGTTTTCTGCTTTGCAGTACTGAGAACCCAATAGTAACTCCAATTGAATTTGAGAGTATCTAATCAAAAACAGGCAATAGTTCTTCTGTTACTTGCTGCTTTCCATTCACAGGCACATGCGTGCATTTTTTTTTTTTTTAATATAAATTTAATGAGCCTGTCTTTGCATCTCATTCTAAGTCGGCTTTTGATTAAACAGGTCATTTAACCTCAAGAAGTGATGTGTACAGCTTTGGCGTTGTCTTGTTAGAGTTATTAACAGGGAGGCGTGCAGTGGAAGATGATAGACCTGGATTTTCAGAAGAAACTCTGGTGGATTGGGCAAAGCCCTTCCTGAGTGATAGCAGAAGAGTATTGAGAATCATGGATACTAGGTTGGGTGGTCAATACTCCAAGAAAGGAGCACAAGCTACAGCTGCACTTGCGTTGCAATGCCTAAACACGGATCCCAAATATAGGCCGCCTATGGCAGACGCTCTTGCAACACTAGAAGGACTCCATTCATCAAATTCAATCCCAAGGACACCGAGATCTGGAACCGAGAATCATGCAGCCAGCCATTCTGGTCATTCTGGTCATTCACAGAAGTAGTAAAATGGAAATGCAGACTACATATGAGATGCTTGTCTTGTTGTGTTTTCTCTTTTTGGATGAATGCTTCTGCATCCCTACAGTATTTTGTATATTTCAGCTTGAGGCTTTAGTTACAAGAGAAGGAACAATAGAATACCATTATACCTCTGTTCTTTCAACTCTCTGTCTCCCAAGCAGAATTGCCTTCTTATGTGGGTTGTTCGCTTGTGGAAGCAGCTGGGTTCTTGTTAGATTGTATGAATGTTTTTTAAGATGGGTCATGGGTTATGTGATGTATACAGAAGCTGAAAAGTTAGCACAATTTTTTTTTTTTAACCATTGATTCATATGTTAGCGAAATAGCTCTATGTATAAGTTGTGTGAGTAGTGTTTTTCTTCATCTATGTGGTATTATCCCTCAAAAGATTGGACTATTATTCCACTTGATGATGTGGGAAAACTGAAATCGTTATGTCATTAGCTTACACTTTGTTTATATACAAGAATATAAGAGCATGATAGTGTCTATGCTCTCTATGTATAAGAGCTTAACTCATTTAACTAACATAACTGCTAACTGACTTTACTAACACGGTAGCTAACTATTAAGTAGTAATACTCTCTCAAGGTGGGAAGTATTTATCTGGAGTTGTTGGATATGATATTTGAGAATGGAGCTAATGGCAGAGGCTTGGATAGTATATCAGCCAATTTTTTTTTTTTTTTGGTCGATAAACAAGGCTAAAGCCCAAACAAAACAAACTAAACAACAAATGGAGGTAGGCCAACACCTATCAAGTCCTCAAGCAAAATAGAACAAACACAATTAGAAGGAGTAAAATAAAAATAAGCTCCAAGTTGCAGAGAATGGCCCAAGTTAGCCAAGCAATTAGTAGCACAATTCCCCTTTCTGAAGATATTAATCATATGAACTAACCAATCTCTGCTGAGCAACTCTTGAACTTTGGCAATAACCAAAATATATGGGTGCTTTTTGTCCGCCCCCTTCTAAATAAGAGTAACTGCCGAAGTAGAGTCTAGTTTCAAGACTACTCTCCTATGCCCCTTCCTCCAAGCCATATATCAGCCAATTTATGTCTTGTCTTGACATGTTTACCACATGCTCATGGATAAAATGGCAGTCAATGTCAATATGTTTGTATCGCTCAAGAAATGTCTAGCTGGCAGCAACGTGAATTGCTAATGAGTTATCACATAAAAGCTAGACTAAGCCAATGAAAGACATGATAAATGAGATTTTGATACATTAATTACTATCTTTGGGAGAACTACCAATTTGGCTCTCAAAAAATTAAAACTTTGATAATTTAGCCCTCAAAAGATACCATTTTCTCCCATGATATTTCAATGATGAATATGCTAACAAATTAGTCCTTAAAAGATTAATGCACTGACATGTTAGTCCCTAAAAAATTAATATGCTAACAAATTAGCCCCTAAAACATCTTTTTTTTAATACTAACAAAACCCATTAGCAATAACAGAATTCATCATTGGTGTTACCACAAACTAATAAAGCATCTTTTAGGGAATTAAACTATTAGCATTTTAATCTTTCAAGGGGCCAAATTGGTGTTTTCCCTTAATTTTCATTTTAATTTTTTTGGGTCTCTTTTTTGGTGTTTTTTTTTTTGCTTTTTATCAACAGCCTTCTTTGTGTTTAATTGATTGATATTAAACATGTTTTATGAGTTTAGGCTCCGAATAAACTTGTATTTTTTAGCATTATTAAAAATTTTATATTTATTTTCCATATTTTAGGCATATCTTGAGTTATAGTCATCTAAATATTATAAATGACAGGTTAAGATAAATCTCTAGAACTTTGATAAAGAGCTTGAAGAGCATATCAGATGTCAAGTGGGTCAAATTGGGCTGCGAAGTCTGAACAAAGATTTTGTCACTGGAACCTGAGTAAGAAGCACTAATTGGGCTATAACTTGGACTATAGAAGTCAAATTGATATAAAATCAATGTCATTTGAAAGCTAAAACACAAATATTAAAATCATATGAAGACGAAAAAGACAATGTCTTGATGGAGTTATTGATCATGAAGTTGGCTGGTGGATCTAGAAGGGTGTGAAGAATGATTTGGACATATTTCTCTCGTCCTAAACCCAACTTAGGCAAATTAGATGTCCAATTAAAGCTAAGAGGTCAAAGATTACTTATAGGCTAAGGTTGCATTCAAATTCAAAGAGATAGAGATGGCTATTTAGGTTTAAAAGTCATGAGTTTCATAGAGACATTTTAAATTGATATAGTTCTAGGATTTTAGGAGTTCTTGAAGGGCAAATTTTCTTTCTTCTCTTCTATCTGTCTTGAATCTTTTGTTCACTACCTTCATAGAGTTCTAAACTTTTACCAATCCAAAAATTCTTGAAAAGATTGCAATTTGATCTTGAGGCCTTATTCTTATTGAATTTGAATTTTTATTGATGTTTCAATTCTTTTTCTTTTCTTAATCTTGAACCACATGAATGGAGATTTCTATTTGTGGGCGGATCTGATTGGATCCTTGTTTTTTATTAAGATTTGTAATATGGTTTTGATTAGTTTGATTAATTAATCTAGATTATATTACATGAATTTAAGAAATCAGATTTAGAATTGTTAATTGTATCACCCTTCTAACTACAGTGTTATACTTAAGTCATAATACAATAGCTAGAAGTTGATATGTGTGAAGGACTTATTTTTTAGTTCAGTTTTACTTCGTCTTGAGTCTCGTTTATGTTGGTTCTAATAAAGGCATACACATAATATATTTTTTTTTTACAACACTTGACATATATAGATTCGTGTGTAGAAAGAGTAAAACATAAATAAGTGATAAAATGGGAAACCAGAAATGTATTAAAGGTAATTGTAGCTAATAATTTATAGAATATCCAGTCCAATATTTACATATCTCATGTATTTCTAGTAAAAGTTTCTGAGTACATTAGATGTGTGACCTCCATCTAGATCCTACTCTCAACCCACATCAAAGTAATCAGAACTCAAAAGGTCCACGCAGAGACACCTATCAAATACATGAGAGCAAAAGAAAACCTATGTCTATGCTTATGGCCCATATAACATACAATTTCAAAAGAGGACCACCCTATACAAGAAAAACTAGCTAAACCTAATAGTAGCTAAATAGCCTCCCAAAAGGTCATGCGTACTCCCCTAATCCAACTCAGGGGAATGGAAGCCATTCTCCATGATGTCCGTAGCTCCGGGATTGTTGAGTGGATGCCCGCTGCCTCCGAAAGAAGTAGCTGAGGAAGAAGAGGAGCTCACCTCAGAAGGATCTAACTCTATGGATGCTCGGGGTGAAGGCTAAGGTGAGGCAAATGCCGGAAGCGCCATGAACTAGGAGACCTCGTCAAAAGGTGCCTTGTGATTAAATAAAGGACTCAAAATAGAAACTACAAATGATCACTGGAAAAATATATACAGTAAAAAATGCAAGTTGCCTATCAAATACAAGGAGTCCAGGGTAGGGTCATAATGCCACTACCACTCAAGGACCTCAGTGAAGAGCACTACTTCCGCCATCGTCATCATCTGAGAATAACACGGATATACACACAATAGGGATGAGAATTTAAAATTCTTAATAGGGTCTCCTAGACTACCACATGCCCTGATGTTGTTATCATTCTTAGCTGCTTTGGTTTATTTCAAAAAAAACATTTGTTATTGGTAGTAGTATAAAGATTTTAGTTGATAAGTTCTTGAAAACTCTTTATCAGAAGCAGATTTATTTTATTCACGTACTTGACAAATAAAAGGGCAATTTCATAATAATGATAACTACTCAGCAAAAGAATAGAATTTATGCATATGCAGGTGTGAATAAACTAATTATGCAAGTGCACTTGTCTTTCTGATTCTTTCTTGAACTTGTATCATGAGCATCTATACTTGGTCCTCTAGGAGTATTTGGCCTTTCTAACTCCTATAGATTGTCGAATTTACTTTCTTCGACCCTCATATTGATTTATTCCCCTTAATTTATTCCTGAGCTAGCCTAAATTATATGAAATTATAGTCATCTTGTGAGCTCACATATTCATATGCACTTTTCATTCATATTTTTGCATGAGAATGCTTGACGTGCTTATGATTATGCCACATCGTTTCTCTTCAACATACTTCTACTAGTAATTTGGCAGCATGATGACTATAATATGAAGATTCCCAAAATTTACAACAGAAATACCAGCCAACCAGTTACAGAAATAACGATTTCAACATAACACCAACAAGCATACAAGCATAATTATCATTATAAAAGGCATAGAAGCCTCAAGCTTAGAAATCCCAATGCATGGCTTTGTCATAGCTAATACATCAATATACTATCCCAACATATAATTGAATAATTTGCCATTCAAATTAGGCCCCATATAGTTTAGAGACCCCTAAGCCACTTAACTCACAAGTTTGATTCAAATTCCTTAAATCTGTCCAAAACTTACAAATTGTACCAAAATTCCATTTTAATTCATTTTAATCTCAAATTTTATCGAAATGTAGCTCTAGTATCTACTTTCAAACTTCTTTAATTTCACTCAATTTTGATGTGTATAACTTAAGTAATTAAAGTTTTACTCACTACTACCCTGTTTGAGGATAGACTTGCATACCTAAAACTAAAAAATACTAAAAATCCATCTTACATTCCTTTGCCCCTAAAATTTTTCTAAAAGATACCTATATGAACCCTCTTTCCAATTCAACAAGTTTCACTCAATTTAAGTAGATAGAGCTCGAGTTATGAGCTCCACATTAGAGCTACTCTATTTTAACCCATATAGAGCATAGGGCAATTTCATGGATTTACTATAAACAACTTGCTAAGAATATGAATCTGAAACTTTACTAGCTTATTCTCTATATTTTAGCTTTCTAACAAAAGTAGTTTTACTCACTCAAATTGAAGTTGTATAAAGCAAGTTATATCCATTGCAACATGTAGTGGTTAGGACAGTTTTTAGTTGACAGCCTGTTTTGGAAATTCATGACTTTCTCATCCTAAGCCCAATGAACCCCCAAATTTCGTGGGTATACTCTCCTATGAGTGTATTTTCATTTAAAATTGGTTTCACTTCAATTCGAATTCCCTAACTCGAGATATTATCCACGGATTGAACAATGTTCACATTGTTCTCAACAAGCAGTTTTTCTATTTTAGAGCTGTTTTGATTCCCAAACTTATTTCTCAACACCAACCAAATTTCACTGACCTTAGGTCATTAAAACAAGTTCTATTAGTATCAAATCAGTCTCAAAATAAGTAGAGCAAAATGAATTAAGAAAACCCTAGCTCTTAAGAAACCATATGATACAAACAAGTTCCAGGAGCCTACCTTATCTCCAAACTAGCAAACACTATTAAACTCAACTCCTTTATGCTTTAAACACTCCAATCAAACAACCATCAATCAGGTCCTTCTATTTCTTGTATGGCCGAAATATATAGTCCAAAAGGAGGGAGTTTTTGACTTATGTGTAGATTTCTTGGTGGTGAATAAGCTAAAGAATTGGATAGTATAAGTAAAAGTAAGTAAAATACAAGACGTTGGCTAGGTTGAAGATCAACAATGGAGGAGGAGGGAGAAAGAACTTGAGTTTCTAGAGGGAGAGGAGAGAGAAGATGATGAGCAACATATTTATCCTTTCTAATTTTCTTTAATTTTTATAAATTCAATTTGGTCCAAAAGTGAATTTTGACTTTTTATTAAATTTGTAGTCATAAATTGACCTTGGTGGCCACTTTGTGACTACTTGAATTAATTAGCTTCATAGTAATTAAATTCTCTTGTATTTTAAATTTCTATCGGATTAATTTCTTGTGTCCCAAGAAACTATCTATAAAAATTTTAACTGCTCAAAATTTCTACTTTTATTATTCTACATTCCTTTTTATTATTTATTTATTTTTAATTTAAATAATCACTAATAATTTGGCATGAGACAGTGTTAACTATGCATACTACTAAATCAAGATGTTACATTAATCTAAATTGATTGTGTTCTTTATCTTAAACAACCATAAGTCTAAATAAATTGTGCAATTATAAATATTTTATTTCTTTTGTTGAATCTTAGATTATTATCTGGTAATAAATGCTGAATTTGATGCAAAGATCTCAATCAAATTCAAATCAACTATATCAATTGATATTTAATGCATGTTTAGTAGCCTGTGATAGATTCAATAAAATTTTGGATAGATTTCATGGATTGGTTGTTTTAATCATTGATTTTTTATTTTTATTTTTTTATATGGGTTTTAATCATTGATTGTTATTTCTTTTAAAATACTTTGTTTACATTCTTAATAATTAAACTCGTCACTTTCTTATTGATTTTATTGAATTTGCATCCGGGATCCTTGAGAAACCACCCAGCTCATTCCTTGTACTGCAAGTATCATATAACTTGATTTTGTAATTTGAGCAAGCACAGCACTCATATCACAACGTCAAAATCCTTGAGTATATTTACCTACCAAACAACTTCACTAGTGGATTGAGCTATCGCCCTGCTATATTGACCTACCAAACATCGAAATCAAAATTTGTATTTTTCGAAATAATGATATTAGAGAGAATCTCCTAACTCAGTAACATATCTTCAAATAGGCTGAATTCACACTTCACTTCCCAGGTCAGTCAGGAAGCTCTTCATTCAACACCATTTGAAATTTCGTTGAATCAAAATCCCATCAACATTTTGCAAAGTTAAAAAGTAAAACAAATAGTCAGAAATCATTAAGAATGCTTCAAACAAAATACAAAAGAAATAGAAACAAATATAACTCACTAGTTTTAAGAAACCAAGAAGCTGAGATTTCGCAACTTGTGGTCGAGTTTCGGCATGGTTGATTTACATTTTTGCCAATACAACACACAGTTCAATATACTTCTTTTGTCAGCAAGAAATTTCTTCCTTTGCCGAAAGGATCATTTGGGGATGTGGAAAAGCTAAAACGAAGTACGCTTTGTCGAAAGGCTGTGAGAAAAACAATAAGTTCATCGCCATCATATATATATATATATATATATATATATATATATATATATATATATATATATATTTTCGGTGTTCAACGGGGTGCTTAACAAAACACAGGACTAAGTCTCCCCTCGCAGGGTTGTTACACCGATGATATCTTGCAACAGCAAACCATGCACACATTGAGGGGGAGAATCAAAATGAGTAACTCCAAATCCTACAGAATGACCCAGGTGGCCACGGTTACTGTCTGAAAACAAGGCAGATCTGCACTTCCACTTTCTTGCAAAGAAAAGCCTGAATCCTCTTCATTACAACAGCAGCAGGTTGCATATGATTATAGCAGTTTCTGAGAAGAGCTAAAGCACTTGCAGAATCAATGTGAACTTGTACTCTCCTATAATCATTTTCGCAAGCCTAGTGCACCCGAGAGGTCTGCCATAGTGATGGACAAAGCACTAAGATTAACAGCACAGGCCAAAAGAAAGGACCCTTTATCATCGCAGAGGACACCTCCACAAGCAGCAGGAGCCTGGTTCACTACTGAGCCATCAGTGTTTACAAAAACCCACTCCGATTGTGAAGCCTGCCAATAGCCGGCCTGCGCCATCCTCGGGTTAGAAGGATTAAGCCTCGCAGTTACCTCATCCGTCAAGGAATAACTTCTCACCTTGGTCCAAAAGCGGAATATAAGATGATGGTTATCTCTGTTGGCATGCTCAGATACAAGGTGGTTCCTTTCTTGCCACATAAGATGAACTCCAACACCAAAGACAAAATGCCATGCAAAACCCATAATTGAATTAGACTTCCTTAGGTTCTCCAACATCCACCGACCGACACCTGAAGTGAAAAAAGAATTATTTAAACTATTTCCAAACACTTTCCTCCATAATCCTACAATCCTGCAGCAGTCTCTGATTACATGCAAGCCGATTCTTCAACCTTCCTATTGCAAACGCTGGCAATAAGGATGTGTAGAGAGATGATGACCATGTCTTCTAAGATTTGTGAGTAGGCCATCATGAACTAACAACCATAACAAGTTTTCACTCTTTCTGGTCCCCTCCACTTCCACGCATATTTGAAAAGCCAATCCTCAGTCCAATTACTTACTCCTTCAATTTCCTTATTTGCAGACTTTAGTGAAGAGGCCCCATCATGGCTTCATGCCCATGCCACTATCGCCACCTGTGCCTGACACTAGTGGATGCACCCTCGCTATAGAACGACACACTGTAGGAGGCAATATTTGTGAGAATCTCTCCATTCCCAATTGGCAATATCGCTCACATAAGAAGTCAGCAAAGAGCCTACATCTTCATCAGTTAAACCACTGGAAGCATGATTTAAAAGAGGTCCCATCTTTGGTACCAAATTATCTTGCCAGAAGTGAGCCTGCTGTCCATCTTGAAATCTCCGTATCAAGCCTCTTTCTTCATGGACAGAACATTTGGTGACACTTTTCTGCAGGTTTTGGAGAAGCCCCTACAATTCAGAACACTGGTTGCTTCATGGGGAATCAGAGATACCATATTTTTTGGTATAAATATTGTTGGGATATGAAAGGTTGGTCAAAAACCATGCATCTTGTTGGCATTGGGAAAGCTCACTGCCCCTGGGGAAAGCTCACTACCCCTGGGCAACGCAGGAAAAAGTGGAGGGAAGAGCTCACTGCAGCATGACAATAGTGCCTCTGCATTACATTCCTCGACCTCTTCAAAGGTAAGAATCTAGGTCACTGCACTTCCTGTTCCTATTCATATACACTTAGGATATATGGCTAAGTCACCAGTGACACTTCTCCAGTAATTTATGTATACTATAAAACATCAATTGAGGAATTTTTTTTCCCTGCTCACAGCCTAATCCCACTTTATTGTACAAATAAAGTAGCCCAATTTCTGTATCTAAGAACTTGCAGAACTTGATTGACTGGTAGATGAGAGATTCCATATAGATGCAAAGTTTTTGCTTCATTTTCATCATTGGACAAAAATACCTGCATTAGCTTTACCTCTTCTTTTTTCAGTTTCAAAAGCTTAAGAATCTCATTAATACAAGGAAAAAATGCTTGTGGGCGAGCACAATAAGGCTTAAAAATAAATATTAATGCATGCATATCAGCTTCAAATTGATTGATGCCCATCTCAGAGAATCGAATCTCACTTGTGACAATGCTGCATGAAATGTAATGATCTAGCCCTTCAGCAATGCTTCTCCACAAATCCATGAAATCCTTTGTATTAAGATTTATCCTCACAATGTGAAGCTGACTTTTTAAAGCATCTAAAGCTTCAACAAAATCAATGGAGACTACTAAATCAACAGCCTCTCTTATGCCAACTAGATTTGTGTCATCCTGATCTTTCTCAAAATTGTTTTTGTTTCGAACATATTCCCAAGAAAGCATTTCAAATTGTCGAAGAACAACAGCAATAATCTCCATAAGCCAGTTGGTTTCCATTTCAGACAGGCTTCTTATTTCTTCACTATAAAAGCAATCATTATCCATAATATCATCTTCTATAGGCTTGCTAGAATGTTTTTCAGCAATATTCATCTCCAAAAAATCCACAGCATCACTCCATTCTTGCAGTTTAATCCAACTATATCTGGCAACATTTATTAAACCACACACTCTAGCTACAATAACATCATTGGAATTGTTAGGACATAAGTCAGTTGCCTTGAACTGCAAAAGTAACATCTTAAAGAAATACCAAAGGAATCTTCCTGCAGTAGATCTAATAAATTGCACACGTGATAAAATGGATGGCATAGTTTGGCAGCGTTCAATCATTTCCCATAGAATTTTAAGGGATAATTCTGCAATAGGTGGAGCTTTGTGATCTTCTATAGCAGAGAGCAGACATTCTGGACTCGTGTCAGGCACAGAAGTGTATTTGGTAGAAATCATCCAAGCTTTCTCCTCTTTCAGGTGTGTATTGAGTTTCTTCCAGGCATTTTTGAATTCTATTTTTGCCCAGATCTTGAGCCAGTCATGCCTATCACAAAATATTGATAGCACTGACATGCCTCTCTGGAGCCCTTCAAACCTTTCAGACTCCGCCAAAAAACAAATATCCAGATTTACAAGAGATTGCATCTGTTTGTCAAAAGTAATGATGAGGTTTATAAGGTGAAGCCATGAAGATATAACATCAGTTTTCAAATGCCTCATTTTGTATCTTTCAGCAAGCAAAGAGAGAACCTTTTTATCTAGAAAGCCAGAAAGCATCTGGACCATTGCAGAGACCCATGCCTCCTTTGCACTACAACTGATAAGCCTTGCTTTGTCAATAAGAGGCTGCAAGATATCATCCACTCCTGAAATAAAATCTCTGGTAACTTTATATACCAGAGCAAACATATATTCCGGCTGCTCTGTCCATTTGTTGAAATGGTATTCCATTCTTGATGCAATAGGAGCCACTAGTTCATCAATGGCCCAAAGCTGTATATTTTGCTTCTCTTGTTTGTTAAGATTAAGAAGTCTTTCTTCCCTTCTTGTTTGCAGATGCTGCAAAGAACAAAGTGCTATAAAACTTTGAGAGTAGTCTCTTCTCTTATCTTCTTGCATTAGAACTAATGGATTAGGAATGGCTGCAATTTCTTCACTTCCACTTTTTGATGGTCCCAGTTTTGGTGGCCACCCAAGAGAGACAAGAAGAGCTCGATGACCTGCAAAAACTTGAGGTCGGAGAGCAGCCAAGATTTTATCTACTCTGACATCAACAGACTTCATAAGACAATGCCACTGAGGATGGAGTTTCACAACAGTGATCAATACTTCTTCAATATCATTCATGGCTTTTATGGCCTGTAGCAATTTGTCATGCTTTCTTGCATTATCCTGAAGCACAAACGTTCATTCATGTATAAAAACCCATGACTAGTAACTAACTAAAAATTCCTATCTGCATTTACCAACTAGCTAAAAATCTGAAAACTATTTACTGCAGAGATTGATGAAATGAAGCGCTTTGCTGAGAACACATTCCCGGTGTGGCAAGCCATCACAAAGAGTGAAGCATCTTCAAGATCTCCAACCAGAGCTTCCAACTGTACAGCAGTCTCTGAGACAATAAGTAAGGTAAACTTTACAGCAAGCGAGGTGAAGATAAACGAAAGATCAGAAGCATCAATAATTCGAATGAAGAAAATAGTAGCACCAAATGAATTCTATTTTTGACACAGTGAGTAGGCTACAATTACCAAGCATGGCCTAATACAGGAGAAGATGCAAATATGCAATCAACCAAGCAAGATATTTGTATTTAATTTTATACAAAAGCATATCAAAGGAATTGATCCAAAGAGGAGGCGGGTTTGCCTCCACCAGAACCTAGTCAGCTTATTTAGCAGGAACTCTAAACAAATCTATAGGGAAAAGGAATTGAATATCTTCATTGTTTGTAATGCTGAAATAATTGAAATATGATTTCAGTTGGGTCATCAAACAGTTGTTTGATAAAAATTCCATGTTCAGTAACTGACTAAAATGCCAATCAACCAACCAACTATTTTTGCATTTGGTGGCAATTACACTACTACATTTCTAGAAAACATAGCATGAAAGCACTCTTAATCTCTTATAATCTAAATAATAATAATAATAATAATAATAATCACAACCCAAATTCAAATCTTTCAGAACAATAACAGAAGTTGAACTCACCAAAATAAACCCGAATGGAGTCAATTCGCTTGACTTCCTTGGCCAATCGAGGAAGGTCCTCACTCAACACCCACTGAAACCTCTTCGAACCAACCGCATCTAAACAAATTTTAAAAGAATTACCAGTCACCAAAAGAGACAAAGCTTAAAAAAAAAAAAAGGGAAAAAAATTGATTTCGTAAATATATTGGTATTAATTTTTTTAATTTAATTTATTTAACGGACGTGGAGAAGTGCGGAGGCTGAGATTTTGGAGAGTGAGGGTGAGATGATCGAGCGATGACTTGGCTTCGAAGGAGCGAGAAATCCACAAAACGGTGCGTTTGGTGAGGTCGCTCTGGAGTTTTCGGAGTTGGGAGTCGAGTTGGGAGCATTGGTGGGCGAGAGAGGAGGAGAGCTGAGTGGAGTTGTGGAGAAGGCCTTCGTGGGTTCGCAAGTGTTGGTCGAGGAACCCTATGTGTTGCGGCGTCAGGTCGGTGTGGCTGGGCAGAGAAGGAAGAGAGAGTGGAGAAGGAGGAGCTTCATGATGAGCCTCCATTCTTAGTAGTAACTGCTTGCTTGTTCTGGGATCTGTGAGGGAGCCCGTGAGTGAGGTGGTTTTTAAATTTTTTGGGTTGGATTTGCAATTTTGCTTGCACACATGACACACCCAACCATTTTATTTGTGTCGGTAATAAGTAGAGGCTAACAATACTTAAATTTTTGCTTAAAATTATTAGCTTCGATTAAAATAGTTTTTTTTATTCCTAAAAGTCACTAGCATTTTTCCCAACACTGTGGGAGTCACTAGCATTTTTTTTCATCCGCGAAATGCACGGAGTAAAATAATTTTTATATAAATAATTATTGTAAAAGGAATACAATTTTAAACGTAAAAAATCAAAATATTTGTATACTTTAATTAAATTTAACCAAATAAGTTAATCTATATCAATGCTACTTACAAAACACAAGGAATTACAAGTAAACTTTTACATGTGACAAAATATGGTGAATTCTACTTATTTTTATTTTAAAATTTCTAATTATTAATAATTATAATATATATTAATTATTATTTTTATAATTTATATATTTATATTATTCATGTAATATATGTTTAATCAGGGGTTCGATCCCTAACTATGTGTATGAAGAGGGTCTCGCGGCTAAAGGTAACATCCACGTCTATGAGCTCTATACCTCAAGATGACTAGTCACTGCTATCGACAATGGATACCCTGGGCTTATCCAAAAAAAATATTATCTCAAAGTGTAATTTTTATGTTTGTATTACCGGTGCGATACATGTTAAAGGTCATCTATTTGAGGGATCTATGCTAGTTAAAAAACCAATATGAGGCTATTTTTAAGGATCATTAAAATTCCTTAGGTTTTTTTAAGATCTTTTAAATTTTCAATTTATGAGATAGTTTTAAAAAACTTATAAAATTATTCATTCTTTACTTTTCTGGCCATTAACTGTATGGCATTTTTATTAATGAAAAAGTAAATAAAATTGTATGTTTAAGCTTCAAATATCTAATTTTATAAATATAAATATATGACATAGATTTACTATTTGAGTATTGTAAGATTAGAAAAATTAATTAATAGTAATTTAAATCACTAATTAGGGAATTGAATTCATAGAACTTTAGATTGTGTTGTAAGTTTTAGAATTCAAATATTTAATTTTGAATTTGATTTTAATAATTATAACGTATATTAATTATTATTTGCGCAATTTATATGTTTGCATAACCTGTGTAATATATATTTAACATCATTTCAGAGTTCAATTTTTATATTTGCATCACTCGTATAATATACGTTTAGTATCACATATTTGAGGTATCAATATTAATTACATTATGAAAAGATATCGCAATTAAAAATTGTTAAAAAATAATACATGAAAGGATATTGAGAGATAATTTTTTTTTATAAAAATGAAGAAAATGATACTTTCTAAAAATGAAAAAGTGATAACTGGGAAAAAATATAAAAGCATATATCTTACTCTTAAGATAATTGGCATATTAGAAAAAGAAACTTAAAAAAATTCGTTATAATGATTGAAAATTGGGAAATAAGGAATAGAAATCCAAAATTTAAAACAATAAAAAATTAATATTAGTTAGAAATATAATATGAAAAGATATGGACAGATAGTTACGAAATTAAAAAGAGAAACTGAAATAAGATTATTATAAATACTAATTTGGAAAAAAATTAAAATAAACATACAAAGAATTACTTATTTGGGAATCAAAAAGGTAAGAAAATATTTAATTCATTAATATAGTGCATTTTTTTGTTTACAATTAATGGAGTGCATTAGTTAATTGTATTGGAAAAACAAAGCAATTTAAACAAATCAATATAAAATAGAAAAATCTTAATTGGTGGAATTAGAAGCTAAAATTTTGGACGAAAAATAGATTAATGTGAAATTGATATGTGTGTATTTTTTTTTTCTTATTTCAGCATTTTTCATTAAAATTATTACTTTTTAAATTTATAATTTGATTTATGTATAAATCAAATTCTTGAACAATGAAATTATTTATTGAATTTTTGTTACTATTTATTTCCTTTCATATTACACTTTAGTGTTAAATTTAATAAATCATAACAACATAATATTTTATAATTTTGTATTTATAATTTATTTTGCTTGTTTCATATAGAAGTTTTTAATACTTATATTTTAATAACTCAATGAAATTAATATTAATTTAAAAAATATTTTTTAATTTGTACATTGCACGAGTACAAAATACTAGTAAATATAAAATGAAGAAGACAATTTTCTTATAATTTTAATTTGTAATATAATGAAACCAAAGTAGAGTGCAACAAATTTATTATAAAAGTAAAAAATTACAACTGCTTCTCTTTCTATAAATAATGCCACTTTCTTTGATAATTTTTTTATATCATCTTACTTACAACTAGGAAATTGTATAGAGATTAACGAGTCTCTAGTGTAAAGGTAGGAAACATGAACCTGCCGTTGATCTGTACTCCAAGCTGGTGGGAGTATACCTGTAAGGACTCTGATGTTTAAGTTAACATGAATTAAGAAATACTATGCAAATAGAAAAGAAAGTATACTTGAATTAGTGGTTCAGTGGGTTATTTATAAAGAGATATGGGGATTTGAATGGGATAAATTATCTCATCTTTTCATGAAATTCTCCTTCAGTTAAGATTCTCTTTAACCGCATTAAGATATCTTCTCAAGTGATAAGATAAAACCCTTTGATGGAGGTAGGTTCATATGTAGACCAAAACTTCTAACTTGGGCCTTAAGTGTCGTCGTTCTACCCATAACTATTAGACCTACAGGCTAGTCTGTAACACTACTATAGAATTTAGCTTCAACTGCAAATATGCATGTAGCTACAATTCAAAATATAATTGATATTTATTTATTTTAATTAATTTTCATGATTCATTTGAAATCTTTATTTATTTATATTTTTAGTCATTTCACATCGCTTAATTTGATTTTAATTAAATCTCAAATAAAAGAAACAACATTCTTTTGAAAATACAATAAAAAGATCCAAATTAATATTGCTAAATTTAAATAAATAAAAAGGATAAATATTTAAAAAAATTTAATGATTTAAATTATCAAAATTAATTTTTGAATAGTAATTATCATGTACTTTTTTATACTCTCTCGATTACTATATGCAACACCCCAATGTTACATATAACATAAGTTTTAAGTTTATTTGAATTATGAACCTTTGAATGAACTTTTAGATTAATATTCTTGAGTATTTGAAAGTTTTGGAGTGAAGATATGTTTAGAAGTATGATTAAGGCTTAGAAATGGCAAAAAAAAAAGGTACCAACGCCTAAGTACCAGCTTTGGGTGCTTGGGTGGTGGCTACTTGACAGAAAACCAACTTCAGGTGGTTGGGCCCCCAGGTGCTCATTGTGAGAATAAAATTTGAGTTTTCGACCCCTCTCTCGTTTCAACTCCAAACCTTTCTCTTTCTTGCTTCTCTCTCTAATTCTCTTCCTCTTTCATAAATGCCATCAATTGTTCATCCTTTCCCCTCAAGGTTTATCACAAAATTCACCCTTTCACTTCACCTTCATCATCTTCTTCCTCATACATCTTTTTCTCTCTCCCTTTGAAGTAAGAGAAACTAAGTATTGGGAGAGAATCACCACTCTCCACTCGCTTTGTTCTTTTCCTCAACATCCTAAGATAAATTCTTGAATTTATGATCTTCTTCTGAATATGAGTTAGCTAATTTCTCCATAAATTTGAAGTTTTGAACAAACTAGAGGGAATTAGGGTTCCAAAGGCTTCTAATTTGGGGGTTTTTGCAATTAAAGGTTGGTTTGAGTTACATTTAGTTTCTAAAAGCTTATTAATGTTAAATTGGTGTCTTTTGTAACTTCTGGCACTTCTAAATATCTTTCCGTTGATTCGGAGGCACTACCCGGTTGAATCCTTACCTTTGGGTCTTGGTTGTGAGTGAACAATATGCTTATGGTTGTTATAACATATAAATGCTTTTATTGATAATTATTTTAAATAATTGTATAAATTGGTTTCTCCAAGGTTGTGGTGAATTGCTTAGTGTATATATGCCATTAGAACTTATGTTTATTGGCTTAGAAGTTTTATCTTAATGTTGCCAAGCTTTGTGTGCATGGTGTAACATCCCCAATTTTTGTCTAAGCTAATTAGCTCAGTGATCCTGGCTAATTAGAGAGGTTAACGATTAACTGAGGATTAATCGGCTAATCTCGATGAGCAAGAGCTTAGTGAATTAAGTCAAGTCAACAATTGAAACACAATGTATTAAAAGTTACAATTAAAAGCCTAATTGCCCACTCCTTATTAATTGGTGATTTAGAACATAAAATCAAGGTGGTCTAACCTAATTAACTAAGAGCATATAAGTATCACATCTTAATCACATTAACCCTCACATCTTCTTTACATAATTAATGAGGAAAATCCTTTTCATTGAAAATGTACTAATGTGCAATTAAACCAATTGAATTAATTAGCATTTAGATAATTGTAACAATGATAAAAATTTAGAAAACTTCCATTTAATTATTGTTTGAAAGATTGGTCAAGGCAAGAGCCATATCCAACCATCCATTTGCCTTCTCATCATACACTACTAGATCAAGAGTCTATGTTAGTAGATTCCTTGAGTCAAGACAAAAGATCTACTCTCCTCCATCAAGATTGTGACACTTGGAGTGATCACAATTATCCAATGCCAATCCTAGGATAGATCATGCTTTTGACCACTTGAAAAGAAACACTACAAGTCTTTACCCAAGTGCCAAGACTCAAAGGAAACACAACTCCTTCTTTTGCCCGAAGGTTTTCCCCACTCTCTTCCTTGTTAGAGAAGCAAATCACATCACTCTCTCCCCCTCATTCTTGCACCATTCAGCCTCTCTTCTCTCCCCTTCACTTCATTTTTCAATTCCTCTCTTAAGACACAAAGCTCTCTCCTCTCTCCAAGACCCATTCGTCTTCTCTTATTCTTCCAATCTTCCTTGTTCTTCTTCCAATCTCTTTACTACTTCTCACCTCATTTCCATCACCACCATCATCATCCCTTCAAGGACCACCATTTTTGGTCTTTGGAGAAACAAGATCACTCATACACAAGCCCCATTTTCAAGCCTTCAAGTAGGAAGACTCTCTCCAAGCTTCTCTACCTTCAAAATCCTTCAAGAAAGCTCTCTTTGGTAGTGACTCTAACCCTTCTTTCTCATGTATTTTTCAAGCTCTAGAACTCCTAAGCTCTTTATAGCTAGGTGGTTTTAGGACTTGCTTCAAGGTCTCATGACCATTTCTTGCTCTATGAGTTTTCTTGTCTTGTTGAAAAATGTTGTCTTGAAGTGAGAATATGTGGCATGATGGTTTTATGTATCTTGCTCTATTTTGTTTTAAAATACTGATTTGGTGACTAAAACCTTGAACATAATGATGAGATAAAACATAAAAATGGTGATTTGAAGTGGTATAACAACATCTCTATAAGTTTGATATGTAAAACTTAAAAACTAGTTAAGCTGGAATTCTGGCAGTCTGTAATACGTGCGGTATAAATCATTTTACAAAACTCAAAATGTAATGAAACTAATTTTCTGTGAAAGTAGACTCAAAGAGCTTTCCACACATATAAAATTCGTGAAATTTGGATTTAAAATGAGGGAGATATGATTTTGCAAAGTTGGTTGTTCCCGAATGGGTTTCTGTTTGGGCAGTCTTCACTAAAAACCTTATAACTGGAGCTACAAAAATTATTTTTAAGTGGGACCAAGTTTGTTAGAAAGCTAAGACATAGAGGAACACTCCCATAAAATAGTTTTATCAGATTCTTTGTGAGGAACTCCCAGTGAAGTGGACAAGCCACTAACCTGAGTTGAACTTTCAAGTCTGAACAGTTAGAATAAAATGTGCATAACTCAAGCTACAAAATGAATTTTTGAGTGGGGCTTGTTTTGTTTAAAAATAGACTCAGAGAAGTATAATCATACCAAAATTCCAAATGGTGAATTTTTAAAGTTACTGCCCCACTGTAAAAGTAAAACTGTTATGGTTAAGTTTTAAAGGTTAATGAGAAATAAGCTTTAAAACATTAAGACCCTCACATTAAGTATTGAAAAACCTTCATAATTCAACTTAAAAGTTTCAAAAAGGATAATGGATGAATTTGGCCCTATGCCTAATAAAAGAATTTATGCAAGAAGCAAATCAATTAAAAGCTTGCACCAAATTTACTAAGCTAAGCTCCTAAGACTTTGCGTGATATGTATACTTCTATTTGTCAATATGATGACAATGATATGATGATGATGATATGATATGATGATGATGGTATGATAATGGTGATGATGATATGATGATGATGATATGTTGATGATATGATGCTTAATGATATACATGAAAGGATTAATAAATATGAACACCTTAGGGACGGCGATAAGTAACGCCCAGAGGTGATTGATAAAGTAACTACATTTGGGGACGGCGATACGTAACGCCTAAATGTGGAAAAGAATTGGAATAATTTTGCATCATATGCCTTAATAAGAAGAGAAAGTAAACTAAGGGCGTGATCCTTCAAAAGGGAAGGTGACCCGGAGTAAGCTCCCCTCACCCATGACTCACATGAGGCATGGCATGACCCAGCTAGTGTAAGTACCAAAATTCTATGGTGGCGACGACCATGGTATGAGCTCATTACCACTTATGTTTAGTGGGTGAAAAGATAAAGTCAAGTTAAGAAAAGAAAAAGGACTTCGGTCCAAAACCCTAAAAGGGAAAGGAGTTAAGAGAATCTTATAGCATGGACATGCATGTTTTATATGATTATACTTGTGCTTATGTATGTTATGATATAAATGATTAAAGGGTATGTTAAAATTGAATCCGCTTCGGATATCCATGTTTTCGAAAACCTAAGAATGAAACCTTATGAATGCTCACTATTTTCATTAATAAAACCGAAGTGGCTGGGACGATGACGATGACACTTTCGTGTCGGGTTCGAGTCCTACTGAGAAATTCCATTTCTCACCCTAGTTGTTCTTCCGTATCGTCACCAGATCTCGAGGGTACATCCGGTGGAATGGAGCATGGATCCCCCACACTGTGAGCGGACGTGTGACGTAGGATGCAAGACGTAGCTGTTTTGGGACTTGTAGCGACCATCGCTCTGCACCTTCGCATATTTCTTTTTGAGTTGGGCTTTGTCATTTAAATTTGTACTTAGTATCTAGTATTTGGATCATGGCCCGACTATGAGCCTCCTTTGATGTAATGCTGATATGTATGTATGTATATATATATATTATGAACCCATATGGATGTAATGATGAGTTATGTAATGCAATGTATTTGTGAATTATTATTTGTTTACCTTTTTCTTATTTTATGATATTGGAGTATATATTTTATGCGACACGCTCTTTCTCTAGCTATCTTCTCGCTCAAGGTTTTACTTTGCAAAACGCTGCTAAGCGACGACGTATTTCAAAGAAAAATCTTATCATATTTTCCGCGTAACTTAATTTCAAGTGAAGTTTAGTTTTCCACGAGCATTAGTAACAACTAATAAAACGCCGTAATACGACTTAAGCGTAGTATGGGTTTATTAGGGTGTTACACATGGGATAAAATGTAAAGGTTATGTTCATGACTTATTTGAGAAAGAATCATGAAACTTGGGGAGATATGTCCATAACCATTATGAGATTTTAGAAATTGATGTGGTTTTATCTCAATTTAGTGCAAAAGAAATTGATTTCTATAGGGAGGAAACCTTTGACAAAAACTGCTAGCTAACGGCAGTAAGCGTTATCCATAGTGTATCTCAGAGAGCCCAACCAGCAGGGTCGTTGCTAACTTGACATGTTTGGCCGACATGTTCGGAAGATTTAAGCACGTTGAGGTCAAGTTGTCAAGGGCCGGCCAGTCAAGAAGTTGATTATGGATTAGAATCTTCCTCAAGCTCTAATTATGACTTTAAAACTCATGATTTTATTCTTGCATATTGTAAAAGGATAACATATATAGTTACATATAATTTGAAGTATCATTTGAGTTTGAAACTTGTTCCATGTTAACTGTAAGTATATATTTCTTCACTAAGTTACATAACTCACTCTGTGACTTTCTTCTATATTTCAAATTCAACTTTAGAGATGAGTCTTGCTCCTTCTGCCCCGTAGGGCTATTATTGATCTCTTTTGATGAGCCCACTAGAAAGTGCCTATTTATTCTTTTTGAAATGATTTTTTACAACCATGGATGGCTTATATGTTATATAAAGCTCCATGAAACATAGGCAGGGTCCAAGTCTGTGTTATGGGTCATGTTTTGTTTTTTATCTTCCCTGCTAGTTTATGTATAGTCTATATGAACTTAGTTATTTGATATATGACTCTATATGAATAGATTTTTGTACATATGTAGCCTCTAAACTTAATCAAAATATATTTTGATCTGTGGTGAAATGTCTAGTTGAGAATTGGCATATTTTGATTACTTGGGAAATGTCCTAGTTTAAGAGGAAACCTTGTCCATTTTTATGTAAAATTTTCATGTTAGGCTTGCCAGGGAATGGGCAATAAAGTATCTGCTTGGTTGAAAACTCGAAAGGGTGTAACAACCTCTATCATATAAGTCATGCTCAAGTCATGGAGTTATATTAAAAGGTTATCACTGTGCTAAGAAATCTTTAAAATATGGAAAATATAATACATGGCCCTTTAAATGCTCACTTTATTACTGATTAATAGTCTCTGATATATAGAGAATAAAATAATTACACTTTAAAAGAAATTGTGACTAACATAATACACAGCGTTTGCTTTCGACTAGTTGTTAGCTAGCTTCAATAGTGTCTTGGTCTGGCTTACGCCTGAGTCTTGCTCAATGAATGGCCCTGTACTCCGCCTCTCACTTGATTTCCAACTTGGGTGCTGGAATATTTATGAAAAAGAAAAACATACAAGCAGGCAGTAAAAACCTAAAGTTCTTAGTAGGTAAACTTAAACCAATCTTATAGTGTCATCATAAACATTCCAGCTGCTTCGATTTATTATAAAAATATGAGCACATATAAACAAATAGTGGTTCAATTTTAAGTTGAAAACACCTTTTTCGAAGCGGGTTATATCTTAATGACCACTTGCCATATCATATGACAGACATAGAAATACGAATAGTATAATATGCTTCAACAAGAATCATAATAGCATTATGACTTAACGAAATAATTGAAGATGCACATATAGATGCTCATGCTTGATTGTATGCAAGTGCACTTGACTTAATTCGTATCTCTCTTTAACTTGTAACCTGATCTTGCTCTTCTGTACTTGGTCCTTTGGAGGTGAATGGCCTCTCTCACCCCTGGGTAATAGCCTGCTTTTCAGGTCCGAGCTTATACCTATACCTGAGTGACGGGTTTACTTTCCCCGACCCTCACATCGGTCTATTCCTATTAAATCTGGTCGAGAGCTGGCCCAAGTCTTAGACAGTACCACTCTGGTCCACGTTAGATGGGTCTATACCATGTCTTACGTGGTAGCTTAGTACGTCCCTCTTTCAAGTTCTTATTATCTTTTCCTTTCCATATCTTATCATGCATGCGGATGCTTTGCGCATTCATGGATATGTCTCACACCTTACTTCTCATATCATATTTTAATTATACTAGCATGCATAACATATATGAATATGACAGGTAAATGTAAATATATCCAAAGTATAATCACCCATAGCATAAGCTCTCATAACTTCATAAACTTCTGCCGAAAATTTGGCAGCATAACGGATCGAATTCGCTTTCCTATGAATAGTGCTAGACTACCAGTAGAATCATTCAAACATGCAAATCAATATGGGACAACGATTATACATTCACAGTATCATTCATTAAATTCAATACAACCCTCAATAGGGTTTTCTGCTTACTTCATCCTATTCTGCCCAAATTTTATATAATCCACCTTTAATACAATTCAACTCATTTAAACCTAAATTTTGGATATGTCATAGCTATTTGTGTCTAGTTTTCAAACCTTTTGGTCCCATCTCATTTTGATTTGTATAACTCAAGTTATTAGTATTTTACCTCAGACTGCCTTATACTTAGCTAGAAATGTACCCTTATAAGTGAAAATTCACTAAAAATAGAAATCTAAGTGAAATCATACAAAATTTATGTTAATTTACTAACAGAACAAGCTTTCAAATGAAATAAGCTTCATATCATTTACATGAGTATATTTTGAGATATAAGCCCTATAACTTGACCCTACTAGACTACCCTGTTCTAGCCTGATTTGAACTTAAGATAACTTCTTTGATGTGCTGGGAATAATCGGCAAAGAATCTGACTTTGAAATTTTTATGAGATGTTTCCTTATATGTTAGCTTTCAAACAATGTTAGTTTCACTCAATTTAGAGTTGTGTAGTGTGAGTTACACCCTTCTCAACTCATACTCCCCAGATGAGAATCCAGATTTCTAGGTCAAACTTCAAAAATTCATAACTAACTCTATATTAATTAAATGGCCTTATATTTTATATGTATGGAAAGCTCTGAATGTCTAGGTTCATATAAAAATGGATTCATCAAATTTAAATGGCTGTAGGCAGAGCCGTACACTCTGCCGTACAGACCATAGTAGGTTCTCCTAGGTTTTCAGATTCTGGTTTGCTCTCTATCTTATGTTCCATGCAAGATTCAATCTCAGTCCCTCCAAATACTTAATAAACCAGCCATAAATCATCACACACATCAAGTATATTATCAAATAAGTGAAGAGAGTTGAACTCTCATACAGCTTTAATCCATGAAAACAAGAAGCAGAAAATAGAAATCCTACCTTTATTTGGATGCAAAATTAGCTAGTCTTGAGTTCTAGTGAAAGATATGGGTGCAAGAGACTTGAGGGAGGCTGAAAATGGAAGAAGAAGATGAAGAGAAAAAGGAGAGAAGCCTGCTGGAAGAGGGAGGACGAAAATGGGTGCAGAAAAAGAATTAAAGCAAGCAGAATTTTGGGGTAGTTGGAAGGAAAGCACCCCATTGGTCCTTAGCATAAGTGGCTAAGAAAGACCCAACTCTCTTCCACTCTTGTGGCTGTCTTGCACCCCTCTTAATGGGTTAAGTGGCTGAGTTTTAAGCCACTTGATTTAGGGTTTTGAGTGTAAAATTTTGTTAATTCAGTTCTAACAGTTTAAAATACTGAATCTTTGCTGATTTTCTTCAAATCGGCAAAACGATTTTGAAGAATTTTGTGAGGTTTTCTATGTTTCTATTCTAATTATTTCTAATCCTAATCTCTCTAATTAATACCAAATTGGCTTTAATTAAATGCCTAATTGATTTCTAATTAATCTACTTATGCGATAAAATCGAATAAATCGATCAATGTCATAATTTAAACATTTTGCAAATTTAGAACTTCTCTGTTTTATGTTTTCCATAGCTAATGGCATTTCCGTAATTCTAAGCAAGTCTAGGGGCACCCCATGTCATTTCACACTAGACTGCCTCTATGACTCAATCGGTAGAGATTTAAACTTCTATGATTTCACCACGCGATTCTGCTCTGTTTAAAATCTCATTCTGCTAATTCTACATATGTAAGGACATGAAGGTTATTTCATGAAAAGTTCTAGGGTTATTGTGGGAATAAGTCTTTGGGGTCAAAATATAATTTCTATAAATCCTAAGTATCATCGCAATTAACAAAAGTTTACAGGGACACTTTTGTCATTTTCTAATTTTTAACATATGGCAGTGCCATATTTTCAACGGCAGTGTTACACTATCCTATAATTCCAAGTTCGAGGATCGTCATGGTATAGCGCTGCCTGAGAAATTCTCACACTACTTAAGAGAAATAATTTAAAGTTTCCATTACATTCTATTTACAAAAATGGGGATGTTACAAAGGGTAACCTAGGCAAAGTTGTATCAACTTGAAAGTCAAGAGATGAGTTAACAAACAAGGAAGAGGATTGAGGAACTACAAAACTAGGGCAATTTAATGAAAGAAGATTAGAGAAGAATTATTCAGCAAAAGAGAAGGAGGCAAAAATCAAAAGCAGATTAGGCTGTCACATAGCAATGGATCATAGTCTTGGTCATAAGTTCAAGTCTGATGTAACTAAATAATTAATGAAATAGGTTAATCATGTAAAATCTGCATTGCAAGTCTTTCTGATCTTTTTGTACCTCATCTATTTCCTGATACTTATCCATGTCTTGTAAACACTGTCCAATTTTGAGTATGATAAATTTGTCTTGTTCCTTTTCTTTCCCTCTTACCTTCTAATTACTCTCTCTCTCTCTCTCTCCTTTATCATCAAAGGATGCATTTTGCTTGATTCCTTTATTCTCTCTTATATCATATATAATCAAAACATTATATTTGAATAAAACAAAAGGGCATTGCCCAACAAGACTCAGTTATGACAAGTCAAGATAAAATTTAGAAGTCACGTTGCAATTGGTTAAAAAAAAATTGCTAGATTGAACACTCGAAAGGGCAATCTAGGCAAGAGTTAGAGCCAAAAGAAGAAGAAGAAGAAGAGTTTGCTAGATTGAAAATCCAAAACTGGATTGAAAATCAAAAATGACAGTCTAGGAAAAAGTTAAAGTAAAATAAACAAGAAGAGAAATCTAAAGCATTAGTTAAGAATGGAGGTCAAGTCAACAAATCATAAGCCAAAGTGGAGTCCAAAAAGGGACGATGAGATAATCACTTCATGACAGAAGTCAAAAGCAATGGCTCTTCAAATAGATTGGCTTATTTAGATTTGATAAGTGTAACATCCCAATTTTCTTTGCGCTAAATTATTCCACTTTACCTCCACAACGAGTTCCAAGTTCCGAGTTCATTAGTTTTATGATTTCCGACTTCGTACTCGAATTCCACATGAAATGGAACAATTTTCGATTTCCAAGTTTGTCTTCATGTCAATATTCCGACTTCCGACCTTATCCCAGCATGTTCCTCATTCCCGACTTCATGTCGTGTCCAACTTCCGAATTGGTCTGCAAAATTCCGACTTCATGGACTTTCCGATTTCCGACTTAATGTTCAAGCTTCGAGTTAACTGGAGTGGCTTCCGAGTTCCAATATTCGAGTTAAAGTATAGTGGGTATAATTTCCGACCTCCGATTTCAACTTGAAATTCCTCATTTCCCGACTTCCGACTTGGACTTCAAGTCCGAACAACATGACGTAATTCCACGATATCCGACTTCATGTCTCAAAGAAAATTTACCCAAGTTCCGATCTAACCTTAATAGTGTACATGATTTCCGACCTCAGAAGTTATAGTTTAACGCAATGGTGCAAGTACCGACTTCCGAATAAAATATCACGAGGTCCCGCATTAAAGTGGAATTCAGTTAGAAAGGGCTCGAGTTCGGATCTTTGAGCTGGTTTCCAAATCATCCACGAGTTTCGATTTCATCTCATGAAGTGCACGAGTTCCGATGTCATCTTCAGAATGTACTGGAAACGAGTCCCACTGTTAGAGCGACGTGGAGAGCAAATTGTCACAAAAGAGGGGAAGGTTGGCAGAATTTCAGCCTTGTGTTTTAAGGCCAATCAGAACCTTCCAAGTTGACTACCACTCATGCCTATATAACACCTTCTTCTCCCCTCATTCAGACCCATTTTCTGCGCCCTCTCTTCTCCCTCACTTCAGCTCTCTTTTCTCTTCTCCACTCACCCAACTCCATCACTCCTTCAAGCTTGGCCAGGTCCTAGTAATTCAAGCTTCAACACTTAACTCAAGATCACACTCCAAGGAGGTAGGATTCTACTTCTCTTCTTGAATTATTTGCCCTAAGGCTGTATAAACTTGTATTCTTCTTCATGTATTTGATGAGTTAATAGCTGAATTATGATAGGATTAATAGGAAATCTTGAGTTGAAATTATGGTTAGAAGAGAAAATTAGAAGGAGAGAAGCATCAGGATACTGTCTTGGTGAGGAATCCCACGGCAGTCCGTACGACGGAGTGTACAGCGCCGCCTACAATCAGTCAAATCCGATGAAACCATTTTTAGATGAAAGTAGACATTCAGGGCTTTTCATAGATATATCATATAAGGTTATTGAATTAATATTGAGGGAGATACGAATTTTTGAAGTTTGACCTAGGGTTCAGGACTTTCATCCGGGCAGGGTGACTTGAGGAAAGTATAACTCACCCTATACAACTCCAAATTGAGCAAAACCAATTTTGTTAGAAAGCTTACACATAGGGGAACATCCCAATATGAAATTCCGAGTTTGTGATGGTCCAAATTGTTCCCAGTAATTCAAGGAAGTTACTCTATGTCCAAATCGGGCCAAAACAGGGTAGTTCAGGAAGGTCGATTTTCAGGACTTATAACTCGAGCTATACGATAGCAAATGGAATGAAACTTGTGGCAAATGAAAGGTTGTCCTATTAGCTTCAATATGAGAGCAATTTCGTATGATTTGAGCTTAGTTTCGATTTTTAGTGAATTTATACTTCCAGGAGTGTAATTCGGGCTAGTGACTGAACAGGTTGAGGTAAGATTTGAATATCTTGAGCTATATGGATCAAAATGATATGGGACCAAAGAGGTTAGGAAGTAGACATATAGATCTATGACATATTCAAAATTCAGGTTTAAATGAGTTGAATAGAGATAAAGGTGGATCATAGAAGATTCGGGCTGAACTAAATGGGATCGGCAAAATGGCTAAAGTGATAGTTTCACAAGAGTTTGTGAGCATATAAGGTTTGAGCTGAGGATTGCCAGTTCTATATTGATGTATATATATATATATATGTGTGTGTGTGTTACATTGATTATATTGCTATGATTGAATTGTCTGTGAGGACTGGCACTATTCATGGGGAGACGGAACTGATCCGTTATGCTGCCGATTTTGCGGCAAAGTCTATGAAACTAGGAATGTTTACATGTAAGGATGAACTTGAATATGATATGAGTTATCAAAGATGAATTTTAGGCATGATATGAGTTATGAGAGCTTATGCAATGAGAGATTATACCTTGAATATATTACATTCACATGTTATGTTCATGTATGCCATGCATGCAAGCATAATTCGAATATGATATGAGAAATAAGACATGAGGCATATTCATGTCTGCACAAAGCATCTGTACGCATGATAAGATATGGAAAGGAAAGATGATAAGAACTTTCAAGAGGGACGTACTAAGCTACCATGCCAGGCATGGCATAGACCCAGCTAGCGTGGGCCAGAGCGGTATTGTCTAAGACTTGGGCCAGCCCTCGACCAGATTAGTGGGAATAGACCGGTGTGAGGGTCGGGGAAAGTAAACCCGTCACTCATGTATAGGTACAAGCTCGAACCTGAAAGCAGGCTATTGCCCAGGGGTGAGAAAGGCCATTCACCTCCGGGGGACCAAGCACAGAAAAGTAAGATCAAGTTGCAAGCTAAAGAAAGATATGAATTAAGTCAAGTGCACTTGCATACAGTCAAGCATAAGCATCTATGAACGCATCCTTAGTTATCTCATCAAGTCATATTATTATTATCATGATTCTGGTCGAAGCATATCATACTAATCATATTTCTATGTCTGTAATATAATATGGTAAGTGATGGTTAAAATATAACCCGCTTCGAGAAGGGCATTTTCAACTTAAAATTGAACCACTATTTGTTTATATATGCTCATATTTTCATAATAAACCGAAGTGGCTGGAATGTTTATGATGACATCATAAGTTTTGTTCAAATTTACCTACTGAGAACCCTAGGTTCTCACTGCCTGCTTGTATGTTCTTCTTTTCTGTAAACATTCCAGTACCTAAGTTGGACATCCAGTGCAAGACGGAATGCAGGGCCGCTCATTGAGCACGACTCAGGCACTAGTCAAATCAAGAGACCATCGAAGCTAGCTAATGATTAGTCGGAAGTACGCACTATTTACTCTGTCGGTCACAAATTGCTTTTAAAGTGTAATTATTTTATTCTCTATGTATTAGAGTTTAGTAGTTAGTATTAAAGTGGACAATAAAAGGATCATGTATTATATTTTCCCTATTTTAAAGAGTTTTTCAGCACTGTGACAACCTTTTTATGTAATTTCATGACTTGAGCATGGCTTATATGATAGAGGGTGTTACAATAAGGATTTTCTCAGAAGAGTAATGTTTAGAAACTACAAACTAGGGCAATTTTTTCTTTTGTTCTCATCACATTAGGTCATTCATCTTCTATATAATTAAATCATCTGTGTTGTAGTCAATGCACATGTCATTCTTAATACCTCATTCTTCATATATCTTCATCACCGTATCATTCACTTTAGTTCTTGAATACTATAAACTGGGCCAATTTTTTCCTTTTCTTCTCATTTTCCTCTTTCTAAATCTTTCTCATCATGATTAAGGCATTCATTTTCTACATCATCAAATCATCTAAAGTTTTGTCACCACATCTTTCATCATATCATCAACACATAACTAGTCATCTCTAGGCATTTACTTTTCTGCATTACAAATTATTTTCTTTTCTATAAATATCACATATCATAGATCATTCATCTTTAATTGTCATCACAAAGCATTCCTTAACACAATCATTTTACCTTTCAGCAACTATCATCATCATTTTACTTTTTAGTCCTTATCACTCACTTTACTTTTCAGCAATTATTATCATCACTTTACTTTTAAGTAATTATCACTGTCACTTTACTTTTTAGCAATTATCACCGTCACTTTACTTTTTGCAATTATCACAAATTATTTATCTTTCACATACTTTCTTGCACTACAAAGCATTTACCTTTTGCATACTTTTCAGCACTCGAAAGCATTTACTCTTTCGCATACTTTTCGCACTACAAAGCATTTACTTTCCACATGTGTTTACTTTTCCATATGTGTTCACTTTTCACAAGTGTTTACTTTCCTCAAGCGTGTACATTTCCATATGCATGTACTTTCCACATACATTTACTTTTCATATGCATTTATTTTCACATGTCTTTACTTTCAACATACATTTACTATCCACATGCATTTACTTTCCATTTGTCTTTACTCTCCACATCTATTTACTTTTCACATGCCTTGACTTCCCACAAGTATTCACATTTACATTGCCTTTTTGCACCTTAGAGCATTCTTGCAATCATCATCATCAATTTATTTTCAATAACCATCATTATCACTCACTTTGTCACAATCATCACCTCATCACAGTATCATATTTTGCAACCATATCATAGCATTCATCTTCATCACACCATGCAATATCTTGGTCCCATCATTGTCATCATTTTTCTTATTAGGACAAAATACATGTTCATATATTTACTAGTTCCTTACCACAAAAATATCAAACCCTACCATTTTGTATTTTCTAGTAAGTAACAAGTAAAGAGGGGAAGTTGTGAATATCATATTTTGTCTAGAATTTGTCATCATTACCTATTAATTATCAAAAAGTGTAATAAAAAAATAAAAGTACAAAATTAAAAAAAAATCAATTTTTCAGTACCTCTATCCTTCTAGACTTTCAAAAAAATTTGTTTTCTAATCCCTCTATCCATAACTACTTTTCGATCTCACCTTATCTCTCTATCTCCATAATCATTTTTCAAATTTTCTCTCTATCCTTCTAGATTACTAACCAATCATATCTTAAGTTTTTAAATTTTCCCTCCATCTAAGCTTTCTATAGTCTTAATTTTCAACTATTTTTCAAATTTCTAGTTAATCTATTAGTAAAGATCTCTCTCATTCTTCTCTATATAAAGCCAACTCCCTCAATTAAAAAAGGATGAGGAATTCAATCAATTAAAGGCACTCTTCTCTTTGCATCACACTCATACCACTAGAGTTTAGGAAAATTCTTAGCTCTAGAGAAAGAGATCGAAACATTCAAAGGTGTTTTGTTGACAAAGGTATGACCTTTTAAGTCTCAATTAATTTTGTACGTATCTATCATTGTTGCATCATCATCATCCTTTATTCTTATGAAACTTGTAAGCTCTCATCCCTTTAAACACAACATACTGCACAAACCCATAACCGTTCATGATGTCACTTACTTCTATTGCAACTTCCACTCCCAGTGTCACAAAATCACCATTGAACCTTTACTCACAGCTTTTATAGTCACATTGCAAGCTTCCAATTTGCCATCAACAGCCTTAGTCGTATGCCACCAACAATTGCAACACCAACACCACAAAACCCAACCTTGACATCGGCATTGCAAACCACCATGACCTACAATTGCTAGTCACTGCGAGTTCGCGCACAAACTTGCCACCAAGCCTCACCCAATCATGCACCATCATCATTAACCCACACCCCTTAAAGTGCATGGTTGCAACCTCGACATCGACGTTGATGTAGTATGCCACCACACTAAGGTCTGCCCTCGACCTTGTTATCACAACCTATCACCATATGGTTCATAACCAGGCCAAATGGCCACCATTTTGTTGTCCCTAAATGGCCAAGGTCAATGATAAGCCTTGGGTCAACTATGGTGCAACACCCTTAATGTAGCACGTTTTGTTACATTGTTAAGGATGTGGCCTATGATCCATCACCCCTATTGTGTTCTTATTTCTTTATTTATTTTTTATTTTTTGTCTTTTTGTTTATTATATTTTGTTACTTTTTTTAAAAATTTTGGGCTTTTCTTTTTTTGGGGGTGTGCCTATTTTCCTTACTCTTGATTTGGCTTTTGTAAATACACCCAAAAATCAAGTTCTTTCTTTCTTCACTTAGACAATAAATTAAATTTTTTTCAAATCCATGCAACAATCTCTAACATTGATATATAAGTTGACTATCCTCAAGGGTTATGAAAATTATAAGGGTTTATTGTATAACTTATACTATCTTGAATCTTGTACAAGAGTGGATTTATTTTATTTTATTTTATTTTATTAGCATTTTTGTAAATAAAATCAACCCAATACACGAATATTTTCTACAAGAACGACAATGGTTGTGAGTTCCTAATTACACCGGAGGATACATAGAAACGGATAACCCCCGTCAAGCCAAAAATTAAATTTTCTTAAATTTTATTTTTTTTAATTTTATTTTTTGTAAATAATTATAATTTTTTAAGGGAAAAATAAACATTTTTAAAGTTATTATTAATTTGCATAACAAGCTCTAGGGTAACTATTATAAAATAGACCATCATTCTCTATATATAATTAGACTCTTGAATACAATCTCCATAAGAGACTAGTTTTCCAAAAAAATACAACATTTTTCCAATAATTTTTTCTTAAATAAAAATTGATAACAACTCTATTGAAATATATTTTTCAAATATTTTTATTGCCTCCCATTGCAGTGCCTTCCGGGCACATTGCGACACTTCTTGAACACCATTTCCTACTATGAGGGGAACTCAGAGGTAGTCGAGAGCGCTACCCTAAACTTTTCAAAACGAAAGTTGTTCATCTTTTCGTTACTGCTTAACTCCCAATCAGCTAACTTATTGGCATAAAGGCTAGCTTGTTCATTAGACTTCACATAGGAATCATAAACGAAAGGGATTCCTTGCACCAAGTCGAACTGGTAAGCTAAACAATGAGGGTTGTAAAGCTCAAAGGAGGTCTTGTTGTACCATGACCATGGTTTCACTCCATTGAGGAGGTCACGAGCCATTAGTACACTACTTTATTGGAGAGCCACCTAGGAAAGCTTTAAATTATTAGCCGAGAGAAGTCTCTATCGAATCCAAACCAAACCACGCTCCCAATCTTTATATGGGCAAAGCTAAAGGAATGTCCTAGTCCCCATTTTAATAAGGATATTAACTACCTCATAGGCCGAGAGGGAAAGAAAAGGAAAAGTGGTGTAGTAGTCATTATATTGCCAACTATATAGTGCAAGTCAGGGCAGCCTCGGTAAAGAGTTCTAGGAAGTAGTGTTGAATTCATAGTTGCAAAAACCAAAACGGGCGAAACACCGACTTGATTGACTCCCCATTCTTCATCTGAGATAGTATGGTGAAGAGGCCTTTGTATAGCAGGGAAAGAAAGCAAGCCCCAACATTGAGGTAGCTCCAATTAAGGATAGTAGCAACCTAGGGTGCGAATTCTCCCACTATAGCTACCTTGCTGGTGCACATGAAAAAGCGGCAAATCCAAAACAATAGAAATGCCTTGTGTTCAGGTTCAACCAAGGCCACTTCCCCTATTGAAAGTGTTGATGAAGGTTGAGTAAGCATTTTTCTTCTTATTAACTTGGAAAGCCAAATCGTGATTGAGAACATCATAGAGGAAAGGCACTTTCTCTCCATCCATGGACAAACCAATTATAGCCACCACATCATGTAATATAGGGCTCATTATACCGAACAGCAAATAGAAGGCATTTACTGACATATTCCAAAAGCTAAGTAGTACAGCAACCCGAAGTTCAGCAAGATCTCTTTCTTGGAAAGAAGAATCATATCATAGATCCCTATCTTCTTTCACTTTTTGCCCTTCTCAATGACCACCCTATCAAGCCATTGAATATATAGATCTGAAGGGCTTGGCCAGGTGGAGAGCTCAAAAGGACATTTGTGGATATGAAACCATGGAGTAGCAAATGGTAGTTCATAGCCAGATGGCAAAACAAAAGAATTACCTATGGCAAAACCATTACCCAGATCTTGGAGAGTAGGTTCGAGGATAACCTACTGTTTTCCTCATGAAAAACTCTAACGATGGACAAACTCGAGAGGGACAAAGCCATTTTTTGGTTTAGAGAGGGTGTAATGGAAGAAGAAGAAGAAGATTTGTTCTCAAAATTATTATGGCCGAGGTATACATTGTGGTTTGCAGAATCAAAGGAAACGGAAGACATGGTGAGTATGAAAAGGATAGCTTGAGATAAATTAGTAAGTGGTAAAAGCTCGAAGAAGATGAAAGTAGAGTAAAGAATGTTTACATGCTAATTTTTATACTTGCCATGTAAATAGCCAACTAGCCATTACTATAGCAAATAAATAGCTAATGATTATTTGGATAGGCAGGCGGTAAAGATTGAGTCGTTCTGTAACGTCCACCGAAATTCTTTTATTGTTTTTTGCCTAATTATTCGATTTTATCGAATAATAGAGAATAATTAAAATTCGGTTAAACAATTATCTAGACTCAATTGATTAGCAATTACTTGAGTTTAGATAAGAGAGAATTAAGTTAGAGTATAGGAGATTTCATAAAATTTTGTTGAAAACCGATTTATCGATTTAAAGGAAATCGATAAAATTACGGTATTTTAAACTGTCGGAACCGGACCAATAGAATTTCAACCTATTAACCCTACTTTAAGTGGTTGAGAACTCAGCCACTTAAGCCCTCAAAATGGTGCAAAGAAGGCCATAGAAAGTGAAGAAGGCTGGCTGAATTTCAGCCAAGCATTTTGAGCCAATCAAATTCAAGCAAAAACCACTCAAGGCAATCAGATTTTTCAGCTCCTTTATCACCCATTCTGACCACCCTTTTACGCCACTTTTCTCTCCTCTCATTCAGTTCCCTTTCTCTCTTCTTCACACACAAAACTTCCAGCCAACACCAAACCAATTCAAGCCTTGCTCATCCAAGCTTCAAAAATCCAGCATAATCACTTGGAACAAAGGTAGGAGTTTAATAATTGCATCAAATTTGTGGTATTGGCTAGCTGAGCTTGGATTATTTTCATGATTCTTGATGTGTTAAATGGATGATTATGATGGTCTGTGATTGGTTTTGGGCTGTTGGTTTGGTTAAAATCGAATTTGAAGCAAGAAAGAATAGAAATAAGAAGAGCTGAGGGGTTGGAGAACCAAAATTCCTCGGCGGTCCGTATGACGGAGTGTACGGCTCCGCCTACAACTGATCAAATTGGATGAAACTATTTTTATATGAAACTAGACATCTAGGGCTTTCCATAGATATATCATATAAGGTTTTTGGATTAGAATTGAGAGAGTTATGAATGTTTGAACTTCGACCTAGGGTTTTGACTTTGGCTCCGGGCAGATTAGGTTGTTTAGGGTAGGACTCGACCTACACTACTTGAAAATGAATGAAACTAACTTTTTTAGAAAGCTTACACATAGGAGAATGTCCCATAAAAATTTTAGAATTAGATAAGGTCCCAGTTGCTCCCAGTGATCCAAGAAAGTTGCCCTATGTCCAAACTGGGTCAAAACAGGGCAGTTTAGAAAGGTCATAATTCGGGGCTTATAACTTGAGCCCTACCAAGCCAAATGAAATGGAACTTTTTGAAAATGAAACTTTACCCTGTTAGCTTTAATATGAGTCCAATTTAGTGTAATTTGAGTTAGTTTTCGATTTTTAGTGAATTTTTACTTTTAGTTGCCTAATTTTGGCTAGCCATTGGGCAGGCTGGGATAAAACCTGAATATCTTGAGCTATAGATATCGAAATTGGATGGGACCAAAAGGGTTAGATACTAGACACATAAGGCTATAACATATCCAAAAATCAGGTTTAAAGGAGTTAAATTGAAATAAAGGTGGGATATACCATAACCGGGCAGAATGAGGCAGAATCAGCTAAAAGCCCTATTGAAGCTTGTTGAAACTAATGAATGAATTTATGAATGTATGTGCATAATTGCTGCTCTATACTGAAATAGAAAATTGTGTAAATGTATTGGTTGGCTGGCACTATTCATGGGGAAGCGGACACGTTCCGTTATGCTGCCGAAATTTCGGTAGAACCCATGCACAAGTTATGAGTTACATGTTAATGCATGTGCATTTCAAGAAAACTAAGAAGGTTATGAAAAAGAATTATATTACTATGAAAGTTCCATGCTACTTGGGCCAGCCCCGGATAAGAAGTTAAGGGGAATAGATCGGTGGGAACGTTGGGGAAAGTAAACCTGGCAATTCCTGTATAGGAACGACTCGATCCTGAAAAGCAGACTATTACCCAAGAGTCTAAATGGCCAAGAACTCTCAGGGGACCAAGAGATGGAAAAATGATGAAAGGAAATGAAAAGTTTATGAAGGAAAGTTTAAGTATGAATCTGCATGATTACATGAATGCATGAATACATGGAATAGTTATGTCAAGATGCATACAGTTGTCTATTATGTTCGTTTACTGCTGTTTATTTATTTATTCTGTTTATCATTCTATGTATCATTATTAGTAATCTATTCTGTTTCTTGTGCCGTCTAAAGTAAAAATGAACCTTGCCTCGGACCAAATATTTTCTTGAACTCATTAAAATGGATATTTCAGTTTGAATACACATTTTTATAATTAAATAAAACCCGAGGCAAGTGAGAATGTATGTGACGTCAGTTAACCAGTATACCCGAACCCTACTGAGAATTTCTTGAAATTCTCACCCCATTTTGTATCTTCCGCATCATTCTCAGACACTGGTGATGGACTCCACTGCTACCCTCTTCATTGAGATTCCAGCTTTACAGCTTCACCACGACCCAGAGTTGGATTCCCTGTATATAGCCGGCTCATGTAACTTCCGTCTCTACCTCTTTAGCAACAGGAACTTTGATGTTCCTTTACATCATCCCATTTTCGACCCTGCTAGTCCTTACATTGCCGTCCCGCTGCACATGGCGCACCCACCTCCTGCTCCTCCTGCACCTGCAGCCCCGGGCAAAGACTGCGACCCCGCCTCGAGTCACCACCGCAGGCAGTCCCTGATATCCCATGGAGTTCAGAGAGTGACCCCTCAGAGGCCACCGGCTCTTCACCCTCTTCCTCCTCGGGACCCAGCGCAGACTACTCACCGGCCGAGCTTGGCATGGCTAACGGCTATCTGACAGAGTAGCTTAGCAGCAGGAGATGTTGTACAGTATGGCCCTTTTTCGGACAGCATGTAGCTCTGGGTCATAGACTTGACTATAGGGTTAGCAGTAGGTTACGAAATGTCCTCTAAGGACCATAGGATGTTTTGCTTGATACGGGCATCATTGTCTTTTTGATATCCAGCCCGCTTATGTATTTTACTTTGAAACTTTGTACATAAACTGAAGCAGAGGCTTCTGATATATATATATATATATATATATATATATATATATATATATATATATATATATATATATATATATTTGCACGTATACAGTAACGCTATTCTACTATTCTTGTCTTTGGTGATATTTTGTTAAATTCATTTCGCTTTTAGTATAGCAGCGCGCCGTTTCATTTTGTTCAAAAAATAATAATAATAATAATATGATGATGACTGTTTAAAGAAGAATAAATCAGGAAAGGTAAACAGAGTGTTATTACAGTAATACAATCTACCTAATTTCATGCTATGACTTAAGCATAACATCAAATTAGTAGGGTGTTACACGTTCCATTAAACTAGCCTTAACGACAAAAATCAACTAACTTAATGTAGGGGGCAATATGTTGGCACCTAAAAAATTGATAAGTGCCCTCGACTGCGGACAAGACTTAGCCAATAGTGATCTTAGTTGTGTCCTTAGCAATAGCTGAGCCATTAGTTAAGTGCCCATTTGGATTAAAGTTTACTTCCATTAGAAGGTCTTTTAGTGGCAGTAAAATGACTTTGTATAGTGTTATATGGTGTTTGGTTTAACTTTTTACTTTTTAGAAGGCCTTTTAAAATTTCAAAAGGCTTTTTGGGAGAAGTATCTTTGAAGTTACTTTTCATTCTAGAAAAAAAACCTTTTAAAAAGAAATCTTACTATTACTCCCACATCAACAACTAAAAGTAATTTTACTTTATCTTATCCAAACAAAACTCATTCTCCTAAACTTACTTTTGACATATTCAAACCAAACAAAATAATTCTTTTAAAAGTAATTACTCTAAAAGGCTTTTTTTTTAAAAGATATTTTTTTAAAAGACCTTATCCCAAAAGTTAAACCAAATGAGCCCAAACATGGTCGAAGAGATTATAATCCAGATCATAGTGTAAACACGAATCAGAATGAAGCAAAGTCAAATGATTGGCCAGCCTGGGAAGAAATAAAACTGAAACTAGCTGATGGTGGATCTGAAAGTGTCCATGAGGATTCTTGGGGCTCTCATGTGGAAAGTTGATGTCATCCAAGAAGACAATTCTAAATCCAATGCTTGAAATGCTAACACAAATCAAACTAGAAGGAAGACATGTGGCAACATTACCATAGCACGATTATGTGAAGTAGCCATCCGAGGGTCCAAAGAAGTAGTCTTGGTGGTTATTAAAGGGCAATTTTGGAATGAGTTTTGCTTATAAATATAGTAAGGCTTAGCCATTGCAAAGAATCCACACACTAGTTCAACAACACTGGCATTTTATTTTACTTTATTTGTACTTTTACCTTCCTTTTTAGATTTATGCATTTTAGTTTTAGCCCTTTAAGTCTTTCTAGCATTTCTAGTCTTTTAGCTTCAAGCTTTATTCATTTGTACAATTTCATCTTGTTAAGTTTTCCATAAGGATTCCCAATTGGAACTTGAGAGGATTTTCATTGTAATTGCTCGGAGTTTCAATATAAGTCCTGTTGATTACATCATATGTTCATCTATTATTGGTTTTGGTTACATTCTTGATTGATCTTAACCAAGTACTTTCTTTGAATAACATGGAAACTTATATCTAAGTAATAGATTTCCTTTCTTGGAGTAATCGTTTGACTCTTGAAATCGAGGGCTTTGACTAGCCAATTTCAAAGTCTGGCATGTCTAGCACACTAATCGAATATCTAAAAATAGCCCAAAAATTTACATCTATTTTATTTTACTTTATTTTGACATTTCATTTCTTTCAATAAGTTTTTCTTAACTCTTTGACTTCTGTAATAATTTATTATAAAACATATAAAAAATTTTAAATATATTTGTTAAAATAGTAATATGACATTTTACTTTGTAGCGGTCTTTAAAAAAATCAATATATAATTAAAATTGAGTTTTGCAAAATAAAATAATAAAGAGATAAACATAAAAGTTTTACACATCATACAAAAATCACTTAAATAAATATAATAATTTTTCATTTAATTTATATATACAAAGTAAAAAATATTATTCTAAACAAATTCATTCAAAAAATTATCAAAGTTTTGATATAAAACTTTTTATTATACTTTAAAATACTATAATTATATTAACATTAATGTATTTTTCATTAAATCATTTTCTGACTAAATATTTTTATTTGAATGTTTTATAATTATTCTTGAATTTCTCATTTCTTTCATTAATGTTTTTCTAGTATGGTTAGTATGCAATATTTATTATTACTATATTTTAATTACTATTAATTTGATTTATTTAATGAAATCTTTAACTAAAATAGGGTCCTACATGTACTCAAATGAAGAAAGAAAAACATATAATCAATCTATCCACCTATAATCTATCCATCTAACTATAATTTACAATCTAATATCAATGGCACATACCATTTTTGTCTTAGTTTTTAATTTTTTAATCCTTCAAATTTTAATTAATGTTTGTCCATTGCAATTACTATGTTGCATCTTTCTAATTAATTTATTTTAATTATTATTAATTATACTTATTTTAATCTTTCATTTCCTTTTAGGATATAAGTTAATTAAATATAATTTACCACAATTTATTACTTGACAATTAGTTAGTGCTAACTCAACTTTATCATTGTTTAATACTCATTTAGTTACTCTCAGCACATGGCTTAGTACACTTGTATATAAACACCTTGTGTAACTTCTCATTCTCAGTAATGAAACTTCTCTGATTCTTTCCATCTCACTATGGTATCAAAAGCATTCTTTCTTTGAGCTTCTGCATCTCTTCTTCTCCAAATTTTCCTTCACTTTCTCAAGAAAATTTGTTTTCTTCTTCTCCTTTCTTTTTCTTTAAAGCGGATCTTGTGTTTCCTTTGCCATGGATCAGCACCATGCACCATTGGCTCAGCATCAAGTCTTGATCGATCAACCTTAAGGCCTTATGCCTTAACCTCATGCTTCTTCCGATTTGTATAATATGAATTCTTCCTATCATCCTAGCCTTGTCTTGGTTTCACAACCTCTTCAGGATGATAATTTCGCTTTTTTGGAGTAGGCCAATGCACTTGGCTCTCAATGGCAAATGCAAACTCGACTTCATTGATGGTTCTTTGCCCAAACTAGATTTTATCGTTGATCCTATTTTGGCCGAATCTTGGCAATGTGCTGATGACATTTTTGGCACTTGGATCTTGAACTCAGTATCAAAGGATATTACTACTAGTGTGGTGTATGCTAAATCTGTTATAGCTATATGGAAGGATATTCAAGATTGATTCTCTCAGAGTAATGGTCCTCGAATCTTTGAGCTAAAGAAAGCTATTGTTGGTTTGTCTCAAGGTTCTCCTCATGTTTCTCAATATTTTGCCAAATTGAAAATCCTTTGGTAAGAATTGAACTCTTACAAGCCCTTGGTTTGTAACATCCTTGATTTTGTTGTATTTGTAACTCTGCATTACAAATTAAATAAATAATACTATGTTAATCATTAAGGGATAAAAATACATTGAAATTAAATTAAATCATTTAGAAGCAACAAATTTTAAATAAAGAATCAACATAAAAATTTATTAACTTAATGTAGTTAATATATTAAACAGAGAAATAAAATAAAATAAAATAATAACAATATAATTGCACAGTTAAAATCTTGTAAGAGATAAAAATTTAATAAATTATATTTTCAGTAAAAATATTTAAAAACAATTTAGAATTCCTGATAGTGTCTCTTAAAGCCCTTGTAACTGCTTAATTTAAGAATTTAAAATACAATAGAGTACTTATGGCATATCACAAAGTACAAATGAGTGGCATGAAGTAACATCTATTACCTCAAGTCCTTTTAATCAAGAGGCTTAGGCAAACCACATGTCTTGTTTTGTAATCAAAGGTTGGAATTTAGCCACCCATTAAAACAAATAACACTTAAACTCTAAATTCTCCTTAAACGCAACACTAAAACAACACAACTCTCTCCTCACCTCTATCTCAAACTCTCAGACTTTCCCTCCCCAAAACACTTAGCATTTTCTTTTCTCCAACCTCCATAGACAAGCTCACAACTTCCTCAACCTCAAGCCCTCACTTTCTTCCTCTCATTCTATCTCATCTACTCCAACTCAAGCACAAAATCCTCTCTCCTTCTCCCTCTAAGAGCCATGGCCAAGGAGCTCCAAGGAAGCAAGAGATTCTCTCTTGTGTGGTGATTCTTGAAGACTTAGAACTTGGACCTAGAAGAAGCTTTAACTTGGAGGAAAGGTAGGGAATTCTATCTTGTTTTCATCTTAGCTTTTGAAATAAAATGCTCTTTCTAGTGATGACACTATTCTAGGGTTCACAAGCTTACAAATAGTGGTATGTTTAGAGCTTAGACTTAGCTTAGTCCTCTAAATGGTTTTTGTGAGGTAAAACTCTAGGGAAGGTATTTAACTAGACTATGGCATAAACTAGCTTAAAGTAGGAAATTATGTCTAGACTTGAAACCCTCAAGAGTTAATGTGAGTTTAAGGTTCCTATAGGGTCAGTTAATTTAGTTGACCTTCAAAATGGGTATATTTATCTAGGATCAATATCTTGAATCTTTTCATAAAAGGGGTAGCTAGAATCCTACACTAACAATTAGAAAAGGTAGGAATCTAAATCTTAAGCCATGGGAATTGATGCAAACTATTTTTACCCCTTAAAATACATAATATATTGAAGTTAAAAATGTCCTTGAGTAGTTGGTTTAGTGAGAGGATAAGTAGAAACAAGTTTGGTCTTAAACTAGCTCCTTTAAGCCACTAGAAATATGAATTTCGGTTTCTATCTCCCAATGGATAGTAAAACTATTTTTAGGCATGATTATTTGAGTTATATAGACCTTAGAAATGTTTTTGAATGATTGGACTTGGTTTAGGATGAATTATTAGAGAGTTGGATGTTAATTAGCTAAGTTTTATGGGCTTTAGGGTGATTTTTGGCCACATGCTTGGAGGCTAATCAAAACTATGTTTAAATTGAGTATTTGATGTTATTATGCTAGTTTTAGGTGCTTAAGAACATATATAATGATGTGGAGTGAGTTTGAGATGTTGGAAGAGGTAACACGAGAAGGGGGGTTGAATTGTGTTCTTTTGAAATCTTAAAAATAATCTGAAAAGTTGAAATTGAAAATCTTTCTCAAGTTCTAGACTTGGATTGCGGAAGCATTGTGTCAGTTATTAAAACTTATTTGTTTAAATTTAAAAAGGGAATGAACAGATTGATGTAAAAACGCAGATAGAATAACTTATGTGATCAAGATAAAAGGCTAAATAACTAAGGAAGAAACACACAAGAGATTTTTATACTGATTTAGCCAAGTACTTTCCTACTTCTAGTTCCCAACTCTTTGTTGAGATTTTTTAAAACCAGAGTATTCTTTGTCCAAGCCTCTCCAAGCTTCTTACAACAAAGTAGTCTTTTCTCAAGCTTCTCTAAGCTTTACCTCAAGTATTCTTTGTCCTAACTTCTCTAAGCTCTACCTGACCACTACCGGGTCTGTGTACAAGTTTTGAGATTTGAAAACAATTTGTGAACATTCACACTAATTCTCTTTACAGAGGATAAACAATATTTTCTCAGTATGTGTGACTTTTCCAAATTCTCAAAGAGAGAATCTTATCAAATATAAACGAAAGAGAAGATTTTTTATTAAACAGAAAGTTATGATGAGTAACTTTCTGGACATTTAGAAGGTTGAGAAAGTTGACAATGAAGCTCTACAAGAAAAGAAGATATTCAGTCGTTCTAACTATTCTTTTTTCGACTTCTAACCTTTTATAGATATTGAAATATATCCATTGAAGCTTGCAGACCTTGACTTTTGTAATTCTCTTTGGACTGCTAGTCTATGACTGGACAGAGAAGCAATAGTCTTCATTTTTCTATTCTTCGAAGCTTGTGCAGAGATAGAAAAGTAGCCGTTTGTTGATATACCAACTATGCAGACTTGTCAACACTTTTTCTGCATCTTATCAAATCACCTTTTTAAATTTTTGAATTTGTCTATGAAGCGTGCCAAGGAAACTTTGAAGGTATAACATTTCATGAGAAATATGTTTCTGGTGATATCCCTTCTAGATAGGGTCATCCATCTAGACAAAGTCATTTTTCTGAATTAGCAGAATTTAGCTTTCTAGGATCATCTTTCCTTTCTGAATTGTAGCTTCAACCTTATGGAATTCTCCTTTTCTTTTTCTAATCAAAATAGCTCTAGAGACATAAAGCATATATTCCATATAAAGCATATTCTAGTATAAAGCTATGGACAATGATGCTTTGATAACTTGTAAGTGCTTAGGCCATTTGATTAAATTCTTTTTCATAGAAGAATTTGTTATTCGAATAAACTTTTTCATGGTCAAAAAGATTTGCTTGTATTCTGATTTAGTATTCATCAAAACCTTAAAAATCAATTTGGTTTATAGCCTCGAAATAGCTTCTAAGAGGCATTGGAGCTAACATGAGAAAGTTTTGTTGTCTTAATGGTGTTTATACTAAGAAAAAGGGATGTTAGCCAAGGGTAGGAAGGAAAAGGGTGTGGAGTGCCTAATTGGTAATAATCAAGACTTAGAGTTGGAATTTAATTGTAACAAAAACAATATTTAGATTGGAATGATCTCCTTTATGCTAAATTCTAATTTTGAGGTTGAGAAATCTCATGTGAAAGTGTTATGCTATTTCTATTGTCTTGTATTTTTTTTTTTTTAGAATTGTGTATGATATGTGCAATGTGATGGGAAGCCATTTGAAAATGAAATATTTGGTTGGTTTGTGGCCATTGAGGTTAAGATTGAAAGCTAAGGTACACGTTCCTATCCTTTGAATATTAGAATATTGAGATTTACCTAGATTTATTCTATACTATGAATCTATGATGATATTACTTGTCCTAAGGAATAATGGAATGTTGTTAAAAAATGAATTGGAATTATGGATTTTTGTGTATTAATTGGATTGATGCTATGATTGGGAATTTTCTGGCTATTTATTTAGTGTTTCAAATTTTTCGGTTGCTCCCGGTACAGTCGTTATGCTACTGGATATTTGTTAGAAATTCTCATGTATTGCATCATAATGCATAAGTGCATAAGATTAAGAGATTTGTGCCATGATTATGAGATTCTTTAAAGAATCTAATATAATATATAAAAGGAAGACCTTGACTCAATTTTGTCATTTGGACTTTGGTTTTGACATTTGGAAAATGAATTTGCCATTTGGCACCAATAACAATTGCTCATGGGCACCGATAAAATAATTGTTTTTGGTTTAATAAGAAAAGTCTTTACTAGAAATACTCAACCATTAATATCTTCTTAGAGAAGTTGGATCTTTGTCCTTTACAACCGTTAGAAAGCTCAACCCCAAAGTTAGGCTTTGATGCCAACTGTTGGAAATAGTAACATGAGAATGAGGGTTGAATCGTGTTGTAGATAAAAATCTTTACTTGAAAATTTTTCATTAAACAACTTTCTCAAGTCATAGACTTAGAACACAGAAGCATTTTGGTTAGAAATAAAAGTAGCCTAGCTTACTAAAATATGTTAAAGTAGGATTATAATAAACATGCAGAGTTATATACTAATTGAAGACAGTAAATAAAGTAAAGGAGATAGAGAGATCATACAGTAGAATTTATCCTAATTTGGCTAAACAAGCTTATTATTATTAATAGATTCTCATCCCCCCATTAATAGTTGTTCCTTGTTCTCATTGTTTAAGAACTGCAATATCTATAATAAAATATAAATATTAAATATTTGTGCTTCTTATTAATTTTTTCTGATAGCTTTTGAAAATTGTAAATCACTGTCTTTTTATTATTTGAAAATATATTTATGTTATAAAATTTGTATCTCATACAAATTGCTTCTTTCCAATAGCTTCTCATTTATGCTCCCATTTGAAAAATTGCTTCTTTGACCTTTAGCCAAGTGAAAGGCATGGATAAGAAATCATTATATTCATCATTCACCAGTTGAAATTGTGCCTGAACTGCCTCATTGATTTGTGAGGGTGTAGCGGATGAGAACAGGTCCTAAAAATAAGTGATAACTACTTTTTCAATTTATTCATAATCCCTCTACCACCATCCATACAAGTCTTTTATTTTTTAGATTTTTTTTTGTCCCCTTGCGTAGCACATCTATGTGAAAAAGCCAATATTTATGTCGCCCTCCTTTAATCATATCACCCTTGGTCTTTGTTGCAACATAATCTCAACTTTATGTATGAGTTCATTCAAATCATCTTTCAATTCTTTCTATTGCTAAATAATGTTTTGTGTACGAGGTATTGGGGCCATATATTTCATCTTCTCTTGTGTTATTCTAATCTATTTGCCCACCTTCCCAAAGGATGTATTATTCCATCTCATTAGACATTATACCACCATGTGTAACTTCTTCCTAATGTTTCTTCCCTTTCGTCAACTGGCATCAAGAAACCAACATTGTAATATGAGCTCCTCACACTAGGATCTGTAGTCCATATTTTCTCAATCGAAAAGGCTTTTCCTTGTCCCCTCGTTTTTCCCTTTTTTTTTTCTCACTGCTTAGATCTAGCAAAATTAGTGTATAATCAGAATTAGATGAATATGAATACAAAAATATCAAACATTACAAACTCAAGTTCATAAAATGATGTAAATAATAAACCTAAGGATTTGATCAAGAGTTGAAAATTAATGTTGTGCAAAATAATATCTATCTATCCTAACTTGTGTGTTTTGTTCTTGTTTCCGCCATTAGTCCACATCTATGGGTAGTATTAAAAGTCATGGTTGTTCAACTTGCAATATTTTACAACTTCACAAAAGTTTGTCCTTTGCCATATGCGAGAAATTATTGGGTGCTCATGAAACATTAAGTTAGATTGTGCTTTCTCTACATACAGAATGGCATTTGAAATAAATGTATGTTACCAACGAGTATGTAGATCAACTGGTGGGGGGTTGTTCTAGCTTTACTAGAGGTCTCGGGTTTGAACCTTGGGTATACAATTGTGTTAAAATTCGGAAGGGAAAGTTTTGCCACCTAAATGGTCCTACCTAGTTCAAGCAGGATTGCCTCCAATAGGAAGATATCTGTGGTTTCAACCAAAATAAATAAATATATAAGTTAGCAATGAGTTCTCCCACTATTCAAAGTTAAAATGTCACTCTATAAATAGACAAAGCATAATTCTATTTGGTGCTCTGTAAACACTTGATAATTTTTCATATGCCATGCTTGGTGTTGCTTCCCTTCTTCAACAAGCCGTATCTCAATAAAGGCTTTTAATATCACTTACATAATTTTTTTTTAGAGAATGTATGCTTGTCATAATAATAATAAAATAATAATAAGTAAATGTGAGCAAAAGGTCGACCAAATGAGCTAAGCCCCTGTTGACTACATTGCAGATTTATTCATTAGTAACTTTGTTGATTTTAAAAGATATTAAATTTTGAATTTGAAAATAATGATATATCAACAAAAAGCACATCTTCATAAAAGTGAAACATAATTTTTTTAGTACATAAACAACAATGAGGATCAAACTTTTGACCTCATATATACTATCTAAATTCCTTACTAATAAACCACTCCTAGGGGCTTAAAGGTAAAACATAATAAATATATAAATAGTCACAAATACCCTTATCAAACAATCACACAAACCAAATGTCATGCATTTATTAGTCTATGAAAAATGCAAATAGTTTTTTCGTCCTACTTCTTGCTTCTCTCTCTTGCCCTAATTGGTTGTAAGATTTTCGTAACTCTAATCATACCAAACTTGTTCATACTATATAGCAATTCTCTAACTAGAAATATCTTAAATGAGTACATTAGACATATTATGATATGATAATTTTTTCTTTTTACCAAAATCTAATTTTCAGTATTAGGGTTTCATCAACAAGATATGTCTTAACTTTAAGATTATGCAAACAAATAATTTAGTAAAATTTAATACAATCATGTTTGATATTATCTATCTTATTTTTGAATTTAAATTTGAGATCATTGATATACAATTTTTACACCTCTAATTGAAACATTAAAAAGTAAATCTCCACACCATATGGGCAGTTTATCTAGCACATGTAAGCCCAACACTTGATAATGAAAATAAGTTGTTTGTTGACATATATATTTTATTCAATTCTCAAATTAGATATTGACATCTAATTTTTTTTAAAATTAAAATTAAAAGTATATACTCATTTAAAAAAAATACTCATTTTAAAAAAAATATCTACATGCTATGAAGAAGGATTCATTTTCTAACTAATATCATTGAAGTCAGGTTACAGGAAAGGGTTCATTAAGAAAATAGAATGATATAATTTGATATACTATCAATATAAAATTTTTTTACATAATCATTAATTATATATTACCATGCTAATAAAAGTATTTAATTCTCATATCCATTATCTCAAAAGTCTCACATATAATGATATATAATTAGATGATAATATAAAATTATTTTATACTAAGAATATATCAAAATTAATCTTAATAAAACACCTTTTATTTTTCAAAAATGATTCGATAGTATTTCTCAAAAATATGATATTTTTCAAAAATTAACTGGTGGCATATCACAAAAATATGATTTATTATTCCTTGATCATAATAAGATCAATTTTGATACACTTTTAATATAAAAGAATTTTATACTATCATTTAATTATTTTTTTTATTTATAAAATTTTTAAAATAATAGATAATTAAATTAAATATTTTTATTAATATAATAATATATAATTAAATAGTTATATAAAATTTTTTTATACTCCTAGTTTATTAAAATTAAATTATTATATTATTATTCACTTTTGGTAGTCGAGCTTTTTTTGAAAGCAATATGTACTTATGTAGCCCTAGTTTTCAGTCAGTCAATATTTTTCCCTTTTGATTCAGTCATACCAACACACACACACACGTTGGTTCCCCTTCATTTCATTGGCAAAATGTGGATGGAAAAGGGCGACACTAGTAAGCCACTTGGCTGGGTCTTCTTTCGTGAGAGAGAGAGAGTTTGAAAAAATTGAAAAAGTACTGGTCATCTCCCCCATTCTACTTTCTCTCCTGATTTTTCTCTCCGTTTGCCATCAAATCTCCTTCCACCCCTATTTCGTAGGCAGCACCCAAAGAAGAATAAAAATTAAAAATTTTAAAAGTTTAAAATAAAAAGTAGCCTCTTTCTCTCTTGTATACTGAAGTTTAGAACCTAAAATAATAATAATAATAATAATAATAATAGCCCTTTTCACAATTTTCCGTCCTCGCAAGCTAGCTAGTACTGCAAAATAAGCTCAAACAAAGTACAAATCAATCAACTCTCCTTTCTCTCTCTTCCCTTCTTCCCTCTCTCTCCCCCTATGCTCAACCTCTTCCTCTTTGTGTAAGCTCAAGCTCTTCCCTCTGTATGTTTATCTACACTTGGATCCTCTCTTTCTTTATTCACTCATCAAACACACACAATTTCAAGGTCATTTCTCAAATCACTTTTTTCTTTCAACATTGATTTTGTTTTTTCTTGTTTTCAGATTCCTGGTTTTGGGTTTTCTTCAGAACTGGGCAAAATTTCTTTTTTTTACCCCCTTCTTCTTTTAGGGGGTAATGGGCATTAGTGTGAAATTCAGATATGTAAATCAATTTGGGAGGGTAGCTGTGTTGTGATTCTAGATCTTCTTCTTGTACGATTCTTGGTTTTCAGCAAAATGGTTCATGCTCTTTAGGGTTATTGTTGCTCTTATCTTTGTCCTCATTTCACTTCCATTGATTTTACCTTGCCTTAATCCCATAGTTGCTAAAGATCCGTGAATCATATTTGGGCTCATTATAGATATTGTTGGGGTTCGTTTGGAGCTGGAACTCAATCTTATTCAGGTGAATCATCATTTATGTGGTAGAGCATGTTATTGTTTGGTTCTATTCAATTTTGTTCATTTATTTGTTCCATAAAGTTTATGTTTTTAATGATAGATGGCTGAAATGTGTTGTACAATAGAAATAAGTGAGAGGGGGTATGGGGTTTCTTTCACTTTTATCTTTCATAGTCTATATTATTAATGTAGACTTAAAATTTTCTAAAATTGTCAAAAATATAATTGTAATCCCAGTTTTCCATAACTGTCCCACTTTAAGAGATGATTGTAGTATGCAGCAAGGTTAATCTTACTCATCTATGCTTGCTTCAGGCAATAAGTGGATTTTTCTTTCTAGGCTTCTGGGCTTTACTGATGGAATTTCTTTTTCCTGGGTTCCTTAGCCGTGACATCCTATAGATAACTATCCGCAAGTTTTTTCGTGTTAGGAATACTTTTGATGTGCTCACTATTTTCGATGATGAAGAATTTTATTTTATTTTGCTTTGTTTTTTTTTGGTTTTTTTCACTTTTTTGTGTATATGGCTTATTCTGGTCTGTATTGGGGATGTATGCATCCTTGTTATTTTTATCTTTTGTCTAAGTCATAGTAGTAGACATTGTGGAGGTAATGGATTTCCGCTATTTTGATTGTTGAATTGGCTGATCAGTATGTAAGTTCATGTGGATTCATAAGTTTTTAAATAAAATTATATTAATGCATAAGTAAAAGCCCAATATCTTATTTATCATCTACCTTCCTGTAAAATTTGGTGACAGTACATTCTGTTATGCATTATTTTTTAGTTTTAGCAATTCTAGGTTTTAGCTTCTCTCCTCCACTGTCTTAGTCGTGTATTAAAATCTTTAGATTTCTTTACTTTATAGGCACATTGAGAGCCATGAGTAGTGTGACAAGTGGGGGTGATACTCGGAAAATGTCCAAGGGTCGCCGCTCATCATTATCAGTTGAAGAAGCTAGTGGTGGAAGTAACTTGGGAGGAGAAGGTCCTTTAAAGAAAGGCCCTTGGACATCAGCAGAGGATGCAATTTTGGTCGAATATGTCAAGAAGCATGGAGAGGGAAATTGGAATGCTGTTCAAAGGCATTCAGGACTTGCCCGATGTGGGAAAAGCTGCCGTTTACGATGGGCAAATCATTTGAGACCAGATTTGAAAAAGGGTGCATTTACTGAATATGAAGAGCGCCGAATCATTGAGCTCCATGCTAAGATGGGAAACAAGTGGGCTCGAATGGCTGCAGAGGTTTGTAGTAATATAACTTCTTTTGATGTTTTGTGATAATATATTATCTCATGTTTGGCTATGTTATACGAGAAGCTTATCCACATAGTGGTCTGCATCTGATGTCTTTGCTTTATGACATGGAGGGGACACAGACACTAAAGATGAATTTCTGGTATGGACAACCCTGTATTAATAGAATGTAATAGTTATTTTTATGATTATAAACATATCTACAAATAATGGAGGCTCCTGACTCCTGGCAACTATAAATTATTCTTTGGATTTTGGATGTAATTGATATACGTCTGAGCTTTATTGCCATCAATGCATCATTCAACCATGGTCCCCCTCTCCTCGGATATTTAACTCGATATGCTTGATGATTGCAAATCTATTGTTTGCTTCTTGGGCAATGCAATTTTTCTTTGGGAATTGTGTAGTCATTGTGAATTTGTTGTGGTAATATCATTCAATCTCTTAGCATTTTATAGCTTTGGGCACTATTTGGCCTTATTATTTAACTTTAATGCATGTGTGATGCCACTTTTGTGTGAATTAATTAGTAGTACTACATATCTCCACTTTTTGATTCATTCTCATTGATGGAGATATCTTTCGATATTTCTTGTCAAGGACTTGTAAGGTTATATGAATATTATGTTAATTTATTATCATAATGATAAATAAGTTATTTGTTAATTAAACTTGGTCATTCTTTGAATGCGTTGAAAAACCTATTGAATTGTTTCCTTCTCTCAATCTGGACTGCTAGCCTTCGAAATACCAAATAAAATCTTTTAATGCAAACTTTTTAAAGTTAGAAAAAGTAAAGCAGACAAGTTTAGGCAAACTTTTTCTACATTTTGAGAAAATGAGATTGTCCGATTGCATGTTTCTTAGTTTTGCTCTATAAAATGAACATGTGATTCTTAATCAGAAAATTATGGCCTACTGCCCCCTTTTTTCTGCATTCTCTTAAATTCAACTTTAATAAATTCGATGATGAAATCATCACAGATTCTTTCATTGTTGAAGAAGGAAAAGGATGGATCCTATAGGGACCCACTCACTATCTTGGAAACTGACTTGTTGAATCACTATTTTGTCATCTTTGCTTTTATTTCCTTTCTTTGGAACTTTCAAATTGTTTTTTAATTTAAGGGAGAGGGGAAGATGAAGAGAAAAGAAAGAAAAAAAGAAAGGTGGGGGGGATAGGGTTGCAAAACATTCTTTGCACTTGTACATTCTTTTACTGTTCTTTGAGACTCATTTATAATCTAAGTTCTATTGTTATAGGCAAAAATTATGTTCATTCAAAATATCGAACATCACAATAATATATAAAACTTGAGGTTTAAATTCGTATATTCTGTTTTTAGTTTAACATTTATAACCTGATATCAGTCTTGCATTTCTTTTTTGTTTCATGTTAATAGGAAATTAATGTATAAGCTAAATCATTACACCAAATTTTCAAACAACACCAAATTTTCATAAACAGAAAAGATCTTTTTTTTCTTTCTTTTTTTTTTTTTTCTGATCTTAATTTCTTACAAGTTAGCATTTTTTGTTTTGTGAAACTCTTCATTAGAAAACAGAGAATGGGGGATAAAACAACAAAAAGATGAAAAGAGAAAAAAAAAATTAATATTAACTGTACTCTTAAGTTTGCCCTCTTTCATTTTATTGCTAAATTGAAAGCCTGCCATTTGCCCTAAATTATGTTCTTTTAAACAAGACCCCCAACCCAGAAGGAAAAGAATGATAAAGGCAGCAAAAGTGGTAGGTAGGTATTAGAGAACATGTATTACCTAAATTTCTCTAACAGTAGGGAACATTCCAGCATTAATTTTGAATTAAATAAAGCTTATTTTTATATATAAATTTAATCATCAAGTAAGACATTGACTATTTATAATTGCACTACCTACAGCAACTAACTTATGAATCTATTTAACAAACGATGGAAATTAAATTCTGAAGTAGCCAACAGGAGTAAAATAAAATTTTCAATTATGTTTTTTAAATTAATAGTTAAACTTTATGCACTTGTGTTTTTTCCTAATTCCTATGACTCAATTGGGCCATTGTCTTGCAAAATACTTAAGTCATTGGAGAACTGTAAGCGAAGTATATAATATACAGCATAAAGCATAAACAACTTAATGGTGAATTAACCTTAATCTGCATATAGATAGCCTGGATTGATTGATTGAATTTGTTTTCTGTATATAATTTGAGATGTAAATATTACCCGTGTACTGACTGCCTTTATATGATGCATAGTTTCTGACATGCAATTTTTTATTTCACTGTTAATTTCTTAATTACTTTTATTCCAAATCATACTTTTATTATTATGAAGACATGATCTGTGTAGATGTTGAAAACTTTGGTAGGATAACATTTAAATTTGGTGTCTCCATGAATTTGAATGGAGAAATGTGGAAGGTGAAAATATAGTTAAGGAATATCTACAGTTTTAAAGCTGGAAGTGCAATAAAAGTTGTCAGTAAAAAACGTGTCCTATGCGGTAGGATACCATGATCATAGTACCACTATATACAGAGGCTACTCAGTATTTTGACCCTAATGTAAAGCATCTCTTTCCTTCCCCAATAAAGAGTGTAATTGTTGGACTCTATTGAAGCTCAGTCCCTGCTGTTCCCACCTAGAGGGAAAAGACTTTGTTGTTGTTGTTGTGCTGAAGCTCTGGCGTAATAAATTTTGCCGGTGGCAAAGTATTACCAAAGCTGCGGTCATTGGTGAGACTATACTGGTGACACAGAATATGCAGGCTTCTTGTCGCATTCTAAGGTGTTGTTGCACACATGCACACATAAAGAGAGTAAAAGGGGAACGGGTGGGGGAGGGGAAAAGATAGACGCCCAGTTGAATACTGGGTTGGAAAGTAGTACCAAACTGCCAACTACCTAATGATTATAATACCCTTCTCTACAACATTCCCTCTTAATTTTGCCTTGTCAATATTACTTGTGTGCTGTGTGTCACTGAGCTCATTGTGGTTTTGCATTTTCAATTTTGGGTATTTGCTTTTGTGTTCATTCCTTTCTTTGTTTCAGTTGCCTGGACGTACAGACAATGAGATAAAGAACTATTGGAACACAAGAATTAAAAGAATGCAGCGAGCTGGTCTACCAATCTACCCACCTGATGTATGCTTACGAGTGATGCATGGCAATCAAGAAAGTCTAAATGTTGGCACATTGACAGATGGAGCCAAACAGCATGATGATCTATCACAGACGAACACTTTTGATATACCGGAGTTAGATCTCAAAAAGGTCAAACTCCGTCAGGGTCTATCCTATGGGCCATCAATTTTCGATATACCTGAAAGCAACATGTTTGAACAAAGTTCGGACTCGTCCCATGGTTATAATATCATGTTTCCAATGATGCATCCCCCAAAGCGCCTTCGGGAATCAGATATGCTGTACGGCAGTTTGGACAGTTGTATCAGTAGTGCTGTCCCACTATTTGATCAGTATGGTGATTACACTTGCGAGAAAATTTCTGGCCAGACTAGGTTGTCTTCTCCGTGTGATCCTATTCTTAACACCAGCGACCAGTTCCATGGTGATGACATTTATGGCAGCCATGCCACTTTAAATGGCAATACCTCTTCTTCTATGCCCTTATCTGGGGCCATGAAGTTGGAGCTCCCTTCACTCCAATATTTAGAAACTCAACAAGGTATCTGGGGCATGCCTGCTTCCCCACTTCCTTCACTTGAGTCCGTTGACACGATGATCCAGTCTCCTCCAGCTGAGCCTACTCAATCAGATCCTGTTTCTCCACAGAACAGCGGTTTGCTGGAATCGATAATCTACCAGCCAAAGCCTTTAAAAGGCTTAAATAATAACTCATTGGAAGAGAAACTTGATAATAGTTTTATTCCCAATGAAGCAGTCAAGAATTCAACCTTGAAGCCGTGTAAGTCGGAATGGGATGAACAATGGGGGCCGAATTCCCCCTTAGGTCAGTCTGCTGCTTCAGTTCTAACTGACTACACTCCTATCAGCATGTGCTCAGTGGATGGGCCCCAATCAGTTGAAATTACTCAGGGTTAGCATATTATATTATTCCATCCCATTTAACTGTAATTGTGTGTATATGGACTATTATGCACTTATTTAAGGGAGTTTCATGAATAAATTTTGTTCTTGTTTTTGGCAGATCATAATATTAAGCATGAACTAGGCACACAGTTCCCAGCTTACTGTTCCGGGAAGAAAGAAAACTTGAATCAAATAGACTTCACAAGGCCTGATGCTTTACTTGACTTTGGTTGGTTTGGGAATAGTGTCGACTATGGCAATGATCAATCTCTTCTAAAAGATGCTTTGGGTGCATTTCTTGGTCAAGATCCCCATGGTTAGCTCTAGCACTAGCAAGTGGAGATTGCTTTGGCCTTTAATGTAGTGTAGTGCTTGTTCATATAAGATGAAATGACTTGTTTGTCAATATTCTAAAGACTATTAGGTTCACGTATTTTTCTATTCTCACTCATCTTTAGAACCTTTAGCTATGATTGATGACAAGAGTCAGGAATGTCAGATATTTCTATTTTGGTTTTTTCAATTTCTTGAAGGTCATGGATGGTATGCTTTCTATCTCATGTTGTCACCTCACATGATGCTGCTGATATTGGAAGAATGTTATTTGACCATGTTTATAAGAACGTCTTAAACAATGCATTATCTTCGATTTTTTCTTGATTTTAACGTGATTACTAGACCAAGTTTAGGGTTCTTTTTTGCTCGTATTGGCCTGTGATTCATATTGTCTTGAATTTTAATGGCGCAGCTACAAATGTTATTTCATGCATGCATTCTATGTGTAATGCCTTAAGCTTCGGTAGCATCAGTTTGACAGTTTGGCCACGTTTGAAATTGACCCCGGTTGATTTTTTCTTTTGGGGAGGAAAAATGGCATGATAAATTTTATTCTATCATTATAAGCTTTAGAGTTTATGGCATTCCCATCTTACGATCTACACAGAGATGACGTATTCTTTGTATTTCTGTTTTCTCGTTGCTAATTAAAAGATAAGGATTGAAGATTGAGACAGTAAGGGAAATAGCGACTTTGAACAGAGAACTAATAATGTTACCAGTTAATATCTAAGTAACAATGTAGCAAAAGTTGTATCTTGAAATAATATTGTTGTTGGTCCCCTTGAATCGTCTTGGCACAAGTGTTCTACCTAAAATATATACATATAGTCTGTTCAAGCTTCGGGTCTATATTTTTGGTTTTTAAGGTTCTCTCTCTCTCTCTCTCTCTCTCTCTCTCTATAGCATTGTCACGACTACGGCTTCACTCAACAGTTGTCTTTTATAGGATTTAAGGCATCTTTTCTCTTTTTTGAGAGTACAATTAGCTCACTACTACACTTGATCTTTGTTGGTAGCTTAGGATCTATATATTAAATTTTTAATTAATAAAATGCTATTATTGAGTATTGACCTGCAAAGTTAATTCTGGGTAGAATTAAAATTTGGTCCAAAGACATTGCCCACACTTTCTCACCAGTAGCTCGGATGGTACTTCCTCTCGTATTTTCTTTTTAAAAAATTATTTATCATTTTAACAACTCAATAGAGCATTTACTTTTTTTTTTTTTTTAAATCTTTACTCTTAATGTGTGTTTGGTTCGGCATAAAAATAAGAGGTAAATTTTTATGGATTCCATTCATGTGTAATTTTATATATAAATGGATCTATATAAATTCATGTGTAATTTTATATATAAATGAATCTATATAAATTTACCTCTTATTTTTATCTCTAAACCAAATATATCTTTTGTATTAATAAGTAAGAACAAAATTCATAAATTAATAGCAGTGTATGGTTAATTTAACTAATTCAGCACTTGTTCTCGGCCTCAAGTTCATCAAATCTTGTGCATTTTTTTAGAAAAAAAAAAAAAAAACACTAAAGAGCTTTACCCCCATATATGGTGGTTCAAATCAGCTCGAGTGAGCAAACTTGTAGTTTAGACCAAAAATGCATAAATTGATAATATTTTAACTATATTAATAAAATTTAATTTAGTCAAATGAAGTTACTTTTGTCATAATTAATGCTATTTAATGACAATTTTTCTATACTTTCTTTTTTGATTCTTTAATAAGTACCCTTAGTTTTAAAAGTATTTGTTAGTATGTACCCAAAAAAGAATTTGTTAGCAAAATCTTTAATATAATATGTGATAGATAGTATTACTTCTTAATTTAATAATACTATTAATTGTCTTTGAAGACAAATTTTACTATATGATAATAGAATGTGGATTCAATGAAAAAAAAAAAAATGAATCTGAATAAATAAATGGAAGTAGTGAAATGTCAATGCATCGTAGATATCATGACTTACAGTTTGTGCTCAATTTTTTTCATCAAATTTCTCTCATTTTTAACTTGATCACGCATAATTAAAAATGGTAATGTGACAAATTATGTGTGAAGTAATAATTCTTAGATCTTTGAAAACAATTTTGCATCTAACTCCATAGTAGTCTTCTTGAGAATAATTGCAACACCATCATCAACTGAAACTCACTTCGGTCAACCTACTTTATGAACTTCGAGCTTACTTAATTTACCTTAAAAAGACTTAATGTAACACCCTTTTAATTAAAATATCATGCCTAGATTATAATATTATAATTAGAAGTTGCCACTCATAAAGTGTTAAAAAAACATATTATAGGTGAGCATACACTATTATTTGTGATTGCATTATTGATGGGTGTATATAGTGTAAAATTTATAAAGTAACATCGCAAAAGTATTAGGTTGTAAGCCTAAGATACTGAAGATATTTCCATAGTAAACATATACAATACTGTGTCCAAAATACTTACAAACCCAAGTGTCTTAAACCAAGATACTAAGTACATCCCATATTAGCGATACAATCTAAAGACTTTCAACTATATTTGTGGCCTAAAAAATACTATTCTAAGACAGGCCATAGAATGTATATGAATGGTCAGTTAGTTTTTAGTAGCATTTATGAGATCTCTGTAGACAAAAGTAGGTTCGCTAGCAAAAAGTGTCCCTACATTAACTGCTATGTCTCTTCATGGTTTGTAGAAATTGTTCTCCATGATGGCAAACCCTGTTGGTGCTAATTTAGGCACTACTTGATCTCCTCCAGAAGATGAAGAGGAAGAGTTATCCTTAAAAGGATCTATCTCAATAGAAGGTGAAAGTGGAGGTGATGGTGAAGTGTAAGGTGGGTGTGCCATATGCAACGGGACACCATTAAATGGGAACTCTAGGTCAAATTGAAGGTTGAGTATTGTGATAGCAAATAGGTGACTGATAAATATGTACATCCTAATAGCAGTCTGGCCTAGTAAGTTTATCGAATCTAAAGCAGAATCATGGTGCTAGGTCCAATTAGACATCTTGAGAAAAATCACTATGGCTGCCATCAGTGGTGTCTGAGGATGACACGCAAATATATATGAGAATTGAAATTCCCAGTAGGAAATCCTAAACTACTATATGTGATGTCATTGTTAGCATTCCCATCTACTTTGGGTTATAATCATAAAATCATACTTTCAACAGATAAAGACATAGAGATTTGCTTATAACATGCTAAAAACTTCTTTCCGAAGTAGACTATTTTCTTTTATCATTCAACTATGATAAATATACTAAGCAATATCAATATCAATATCATAATAAAAGAAGTAGAACATGCATTAAATGAGCAACAGATGTAAACCAGGCATGTATGAAATGTATTGTTTCTCATATTATCCTCCTTTCTTTGGAGCTACTATAGGTACTTGGCTTGGTAGTCCCTTGACTCTGAGTTGCATTCATTTATTTAATTTGGGTGATAGTTTGTTTTGCAAGGTTGAGCTCATTCTTGTACGTGATTGACAAATTCACTCTCTTTGACCCTCACGCAGATCTATCCCTAGCCAGGTTCACTCTCCTTGACCTACTATGGGAAGGTCAGATTCACTTTCTTTGACATAGTTACGTCAGGTTCACTCTCTCTAACTTAATTCAATGGAGTCAGATTCACTCTCTTTGATTTAGCTAGATTCACTTTCTCCAATCCAAGCACATCACTAACTTTATTTCTCAATCAAATCAAGAATTATATACAATTACATTATCATGCATGCATTTCATTATTGAGAGAACATAGTCATATTAACATGTATATTTAACTCTTAAAATCCAGTTTCAAGTAGAAAATAAGAGAATACAAACTGTCTCAAAGATTGTTCAATTGGAAACATAAACTGCATAACACCTAGATTCTGTTCAAAATTTAGAAAATTTATTAAAATTCTATTTTAAGTCAATTTGGGTTCACATTTTACAGGGATTATCCTCTCTTACTCTAATTTCAAATTCCTTTAGTTCCACTCAAATTGAGTTTGTATAACTCATGGTGTGCATGTTTTTCTACTAACTACTTGTCATAGGATGAATTTGGTCACCTAATTTAGGAAAGTCTCCAAAATTTCATTTCTCATTATGTTGTCCTAAAATTTTATGAACTTATACCTTATTCAACCCTTTTTCAAGAAAAAGAAACCCCACACAAAAATTCTAAGCCAAACTTGAGTTATAGGCCTCACAACATAGCTGTCCTATCTATGGTACTAATAGAGCAACAGTATCTTCATGTAATTACTAGGACCTCTACAAAGAGAATTTGATGGTGAAATTTTACAAAAATTATTCTGCTATGTTTTAGCTTTCTAACAAAATTGATTTCATTCAAAAATAATTTATATAACTAAAGATATTAAGTTTTAAAACCTAAGCTATTTGGTGGCGTTCTCTGCAGGACATAGTCAAATTGTAAGAATCATAACTTTCTCTCCTCAACTTCTATGGACTTATATTTTATATGGATAATTGCTTTTTGAGTTAACTTTTATTTAAAATTAGTCTCAATTTATTTTGAATCTTTTAGCCTCAGATATGGGATCAAACCACTGACTGGCCAGATGTATACTATACACTAATTCTGCTTCTAGTCTTCTTTAGTCACAACAATAACTACTTAACAATAACTAACTCCAAGTACTTTAAAACATGGAAATACAAGAATAAATATCAACAATTCTTAACTCAAATCTTCATATCAAGAAAACTAATGAACCTAACTACAAAATACTCTTGAACACACATACAAGGGCAACCCAAGTCTTAGGATTTCCTTCCTCACTTCTAGTGTTGGTAATCATCTAGCTTGGTTTTTTTGAAGCTCTAATAACTTTCAATCCACCCAAAATATGATCACTTATCTTAATCTTTGCTTTAGCTGAAAATTATATTTGGCTAAGAGAAGAGTTTTTGGTCTTGATCTTATGTTTTATGAAGGTGAGGGTGGCTAGGATGGATGTAGTTCTCTTAGAGGTGTAATAGGATAAAAGATGGATGAGTAAGGAAGAAAATGGAGGGAGGAAGAAGAAGAGGAGGCTGCAGCCAAAGGGAGGGAGAAGTGAGAGTTATTGCGTTATTTTTAGTGTAATTTTATGATTAGTTGATAGTAGAAGTTGTTAGTTTTATTATATAGTTCATATTCAATCTTATTTTCGAACTAGGTGGGTTAGATTTTCAACCATTCAAATTGCTAACTAGCTAGGTGGTTAAATTTCTAACCACACAACATATTTGATCACATTTGATCACATGGCATGAAGCTTATACAATAGACGTATTAACTAAAAGATTTCATATACAATAGATATATTAACAACATGGTTTCATAAAATTTCGGCCCTCTTTTTTTTTTTTTTCTATTCTATTCTATTCTATTGTTATTCTATTTCCTCTTCTTTGCCTGCTGTAATTTAATAATAATAATATCTAAGAGTGTTATTTAACGGCTTAATCAAGACGTTACACAGAAACATTGTTTGCTTAGCTTACTAGTACTAAAAAATCTAAGAAAACCCTTTATTTTCATATTTTACTTTTTAATCTAAGAAATGTGTTAGGTCTATGATTTTTACCCAAGTTCTTTAAGTGATGAACAAATTAGAAGAACTTTAGAGGTGTGGATAGCACCTTAACTTTTATTTGTAATAAATAGCGCTCAAACTAGCAAGCAGGAAAAAAAAAAAAAGAAAAAAAAATCGCATATATGTATATAAGGTCAAAATCCTCTAAAATGCTGGTGCGCGTCCAGCTATCGACATTAAATCGCATCTCATGTTCATAGACCTGATTGTGCCAATTGCAAGTAGACATGGCCGATTTAATTGAGATACAGGATCTTTTGTAGTTCAGGATGCTCTTTTAGATAGCAAAATGAAATGTTGATGATAATTAGTTAGAATAAATACTGCATAGTCAGAATTTCTTTTTTGTCAAAATTGTTGTCAAAAGTTAATAAATTTAATGAGGGCAGTTGGATAAGTAAAAGAAGTGAAAAATCATCCATCCTTCTAATAATTAGAAATAATGCTACATCTTTGCGTCAAAATTTTGTCAATAAAATTCTGACTATGCAATATTTTCCATTTGTTAAAAGATCTATGATTCAGATTCGATAAAATACAAGCACAAGAAAATGAGACAATGCGTTCTTTAGAGTCCATTTACTTAATCTTTTCATGAATGGTTACCACTTGCAGTGTATCTTGTTAAGTGCCTCCTCCGTTTTACCGTCCGAGATGCTCCTTTTTCTTTAGAAGTTCCAAATTCATAGTTTAATCCGTCACCGTACGTAAAGCAATGAAACCATGAGAATATCACTTCAGAGACACACCATCAAAATTAAGGATCCGCAGAGATCATCAAATTTTCCTTTAACAAAATAACGTTGATAAGCTATGATTGGGAAAGAGAAACACACAATTTTTCCCGTGCAAAACCCATAATGAAGCAGTTTGTAACCAGTTCTTCATAGTTCTTATGATAAAAAGAAATGCATATCCGAATTCATCAAGAAAATAATTACATTGCCCAACAGAAAGATAAATTAGTCCTACAGCTAATCGAGTTCCGATACTCGTCCCTGCAACTACTCGAAGGAAAGACAACCACAAAGCATGCAAGTCAGAAAGACTAACACAACAACTAAAGCATGCAGTTCAGAAAGACTAACACAACAACTAGCTACTCAGAAGAAAGACAATCACCAAGGCAATTCACAGAGACTAATTAACACAAACAAACATGAGATAGGAACATATGGTTTTGTTTCGGACACTTTGATGTCTTCAATTCTCCTCCTCAGGAGGCAGTTCATTAAGATCAAAATCTCGCGTTTTGGGAGGTTCTGAAGCTTCAGAGCCTGCTCCTTCCTCTTCCACGTCAGCAACTTCATCGTCTTCCATGGTAGCTGTTTTTGCACCCACTAGTACTGTGTCTTTGTCCTCGTCCTCGTCCTCGTCCTCGTCCTCACAAGCAACCACTTTAACTTCCACCACGTCACCACCATCTTCACCCATTTCTTCTTCTTCTTCTTCTTCTTCGCGTTCCTTATCAGCAACTTGATCAACTTCCATTGAATCTTCTTCTTCTTTATCATCATCATCTTGATCAACTTTTCTTTCCTCATCATCAGGATCTTCCTCTGCACCCTCTTCTCCTTCTTTTTCCTCTTCCTTCTTGTCGTCCTCCTGCTCCTGCTTTTGCTCCTCCTCCTCTTGTTGTTGTAGTTGTTGTTGCTGTTCTGATTCTTCCATCTGATCTTCTTCTTCTCGGTCATCTTGATCCTCCACTACCTGTTGTTGTTGTTGGTGGTGAGCAGAAATGTCTGGGGATGATGGTCTCTCATGGACGTGAGAGCACACGGCATGGAAGGTGAGCATGTAGACGTCGCAAACGGTGCAAAGGTAGCGCCTTCTGGTCATAGTAATGTAGTGCGCAGAGCAAGAGATCCCGATCCTTCTCAGCCTTTCCATCACGCTGGTACTCCGTCCATCTTCCCAATCTTCATGCTCATCGTCATCATGGAAACCGCACTGCTTGTTGTTGCCTCCCCTCTTCTTGTGAACCTTCCAGCCACACCCAAACAAGGCCTGCGACAAATCACTGACCTCGTTACTCTCTCTGGCTGCTGCTGCTGCAGAGGATTGTGGATCTGCTGCTGTTGTTGTTGTTGTTGTTGTTCTCTTGCTGTACCTCCTGCTGAAGGGCGGCGGCTTTATCCGGTCTCGGGAATGGACTCTGATGTGGCCTCCCAGAGCTCTTCCATTGTTGAATTCTCGGCTGCAGTGATGGCAGACCTTTTTGGCAGCGGAAGGGAGGAGAAGCTCATCGTCATGACCACCACCAATGCTGCTGATGCTGCTACCGTGAACTGCTGCTTGTTGCTGCTGCTGAGGTGGCGGCGGCGGTGGCGGCTGTGGTGCAGCGTGATTCTCCCACTCGTGCGTATTCCTCTTCTTAGGGGGAGCCCTACTCATTTGCGGAAATGAACGGAAAGACATAATTCTATGAGGAAATCAATTGAGGTACTTTTTTTCACAAGGCTATATATATATATATATATATATAGATGTAGGAATAGGAAAATATACATGCATTAATTAGAAGACGACTTTCTGAAGGGTAAGCATGGACTTGGATTATTCTTTAGACTGTAGTACTTTCATGGGGATGCTGAAGGCAAAGATTCATCTATACGGAGAGAGAGAGAGAGAGAGAGAGAAGTGAGAAGGAAATGGCAGCTGCAGAGTAATCAGAAATGGAGGTGTTCTAACAAATATAAGAGAGAGGAAGAGAGGAATGAAGGAAGGAGAAACGGAGATACTGCAATAGGGGGCATCAACTTTAATTGTTTCTTTTATTATTTTTTGGAAGGATTAATTGCTACTTTGAAAAAAACTGAAGTTATTTCTTAAAGAAGCTCCATGTAGCTTTGGCTTCGTGTGTTGATTTATTACGGATGTGGTCAACTTGCAGCAGAAAAAAAGAAAAAAGAAAAAAGTCCTACTTTATTTTATTAAAAATTTAATATCTCAATTTTATTTGTCATTATTTTTTTTCTCATTTTTAATATATTTTTAATGAAATGACTAAAGTATCAGTAAATAATAGTATCAAATTGCAACAACAACCTTTGCGTTTCCTATTGATTTCGCATGAATTCTTACTACTGTTATTGTTTGGATGTCAAAATTGAAATTGTAATGTATAATTTTAATTTTAATTTAGAATTGAAGTTGATATAAAATCTCAAATTTTATGTTTGAATTTGTTAAAGAATTAGAATACATATTATAATTTTAAATTTTATTTTATATTTAAAGGTATAATTCAAAATTTAAAATTAACAAAAAAATACTAATACTAATTTTTTATAAATAATTTTTTTCCCAAAAATATTTGTATAAAATAATAAAATAAACTTAGAAAATTTTTATGTTATATTATTTTATAAAAATGTTAAATTTTAATAAATATAACTACAACAAATAAATGAGAAAGAGAAGGAGTTATCAAGACTTAAATGAGGGAAGAGACATTATTTAATCGTGCAATTAGTAATTCTCAAGGTATATATTAGGAATTAAAAGGATTACACCTATAGTCTATTTGAACACTAGCATTGAAATTGTAATATAGAATTTCAATTTCAATTTCAATTCCAGGTTTTTTTAATTAAAATTAAATTAGGATTTTAAATTTTATGTTTGGGTTCACTTAAGAATTAGAATATGAATTATAGTTCTAAGTTTTATCATAAATTTTTTTTATTTAAATGTATAATTAAAAATCTAAAATTAAAAAAAATACTAATGCACAACAATGTTGTGCTATAATAATTTTTTATGAAAATTTTTTTTATATAAAATAGTAAATTAAAAGTTACGAAATTTTTTATATTATAATTTTTTATAAAAATATTATATTTTAATAAATGTGATACATAGCATAAAAATAAAAAAGAAGAGAATTATATAAAGTTTAATGAGAAGACAGACATTTAATTAGTTATAGAATTAATAATTTATATGATGTGTGCTAGGAATTAAGAAGAACTCATTTTAATTATTTTTTTGTTCCATAAAATTGGTAAGTGGAATTATAATTCCAACTCTGTGTATTACTATAAGTACAAAATTTGAAATCAAGGAGCCCAATTCCAATCTTAAACTCTAATTCTATGCCCAATTTAAAATGCCAAATGGGATATTAGTTGTTTTTCAATTTCATAAATTGATTTGTGAAGTTATAATGATAATTCTATATTCAAACATAAAAATTTGATTTCAGAAGCCTAATTTCAACTCCAGGCTTTAATTTCAGACACTAAGCAAGATGTTAGTGTAAAAAAAAAAAAAAAGTTTTATTCTGTTTCATTTATAATTTAACATTTTAGTTTTATCAATCATTATTATTTTCTGTTTTTACTATGTTTTTAATGAAAAGATTATGATATCAAATTATAAACATAACAAAATTTCTTTTCTTATTGCGAGAACATAAAAAGAATTTCTCCTTACTTCGTAGCAATAGAGCTACCAGATCACGTTTTATTGCCCGTTTGTCTGTGAAGTGGTGCATACATCAAAGTCAATATGAGTTTTATTGCCTTCGGCTTACGATAGGGTAAGTAGAGGTTTGAGTAGAAGCCATTCGATTCTTACTGACAACTCTTTGTTAAAAAGATGAATAACAAAACATAGAAAACTTTAGGCACTATTTTTTTTTTCCCTGTATTTTTTGGGTGTTATTATAAAAGTTTAGCTGAAGCAAAACTTGGCAACAGTTTAATGTGAAGGTACACTTTCAATTATCAAGCACTTATTTTTTGGTAGAATTTATCACACATTTATAAAAATACTTACACATATTCTTAGAGTGAGAATGTAACATCCTAGATCGTAAGATGTCTAATTTGTGCTATTAACTAATTTATTTTATTTTATTAGATGTATAAGAGTAATTAGAGGTGAATTAGAGATATTAAGATTAGAGAAATTTGAAATAGTTATATAAAAAATTCAAGAAGATTATTAACAATATTTCATAAGTTTGAAGGAAAATGGTTGAATTTCAGTATTGTATACCGCAAGAACTGAGTCAGTAGAAATTTGTACTGTTAAAACTTAATTTGGATGGTTAGATTTAGCCACCTCCACCCCATGAAATGGCACCTTAATCAACCACAAATTTAGGGGATTCAACCAAAATCTAATTACCCTAAAAATCCACCAATAACATGAGACATGTCCTTTTTTTTCCTTTATGACATAAAACCTCCTTAATCCCCATCATGTCCTTCATATTTTTGCCTATGAAGCTGAGCTCTCTCCCTCATTTTCTTCTTCCATTTCACCTCATCCTTCTTCTTTCTTCATCCTTTACCAACTCTTTCACCCAAGACTTGTGTTTGGCTAATTCAAACATCAAATCTAATGCAGGATTCGTGAAACTCTTTTTATTGCTAGTAATATTCTGGTTATTTAGGGTTTTATTTCTTCTCATTAAATTGATGATATATTGTGATTATATGAGTTGTTATAGCTGATTGGGCATGGAAACATTTGATTTGGATTGAAAGTTTAGTGAGAAACTCAAAGGAGATCTCAACTAAAATTGGTTGGAAACAAAACCCTAGACGTGTCCATACGACGGATTGTACGTTTTGCCTATAGTCATCAGAATTTAATGAAAACATTTAGAGCTTTCCAACCATATAAATTATAAGCCCATTGGATTTAAAATGAAGGAGATATGAATTTTTGAAATAAACCCTAGAAATTTATCCCCTATCCCGACCAGTCCAGTTGAGAAGGCAAAACTCATCCTATACAACTTCAAATTGAGTGCACTAAACTCTTTTAAGAAGCTACCACATAGAATAACATGTTATAAAAATTTCAGAGTTAGATCCTTTCTCCGTTGTTCCCATAAATTCTCCAAAGTTGCCTTATATTCTGACTAGACTAAAGCAAGACAGCTCATTTTAACCAAATTTGAGAGTGCATACCTTGGGCGTCACTTATCAAATTGAAATGGAACTTGTGAGAAATAAAATATGGTCCAATTAGATTTAATAGATGAAAATTTTGGATAAATCTAATGAAAATTCTATTTTTGGTGAATTTTTACATTTTAGTGCCTAATTCTGCCTAATAGCAGGGCATTCTTAGATTAAACTTTAATAACTTAATTTATACTTATCAAAATTTAATGGGACCAAAGAGAAATAAAAATAGACAAACAATGCTACATCATATATCCAAATTTCAAATTTAAATGATAAGATGGAATTATGGCACATTTTCTAAAATAGCCCAAAATTAGTAGGTTGCGGTGCAAATTACCAAGTTGAATAACATGGATACTTTTAGTTCATCAATGATCTTTTATTGAATTTAAATGATGAAACTTCCTATTTTATTTCTAAATTATTAATATGATGTTATATTGATTTTGATGTCTTGATTGGTGGGCTGAATATATGACTGTTGCATTTCCGGGGAAGCGGATTTTAAACTATTATACTGTCGAAATTTCGGCAAAAGTTATGTATATGGTGTATTATAAATGTGTATACATATATTCTCCAAGTTCAATTGGCCACAATTATATAAGCCATGAGGACTATAAGAATTTCATATCATTTGGGCTAGCCCCGGAATGAAATTATGGGGAATAGATCGATGGAAAAGTCGAGGAAAGTAAACCCGGCTATTTTGTATAGGAACGAGCTCGATCCTGATAAGCAGACTATTATCTAGAAATTATATGGCCTAAAACTCCCAGAAGATCAAGTATGGAAATTTATGAGATACAATTCAAGAAAGTTTAAGAGTCCATTACATCTATATAGAAAGTTTGTTTTTCCTCTCTTATGCATATTATACACTGTATTGAGATTAGTTTAAAATTCCAGCTCATTTTTTGTAATGTCTTCTGTTTAACCTATATGATTATTTCTATTTATTAATTCTCAAGTAAAAATAGAATTTGCTTCGGGCCACCTTGTTTTAATATTTATAAATTAAGACATTTACCTTGCCAGTCACACTATTTCATAATTGAACTAAATTGAAGCAAACTGAGAATGGTCACGATGTCAGTATAGGCTAGATAAAGAATCCTACTGAGAATTTTCTAAATTCTCATCCTATTGTAATATTCGTGTTACTCTTAGACAGTGGACATGGCGACGATAATCATCCTCTTTGCTGAGATGTTAGAGCTGCAGTGGTGCTACGACCATGTGATAGACTCACTGTACATGACCGCCACCTGTCGATTTTGCTTATATATCTTTTTCCACCAAGACTTTGCTGTTCCTCTTTTTAGTCCTCTTTTAGACCTCGCAGCTCCCTTTTTAGCGATTCCCCTATATATGGCTCATCTGATATCACCACACCAGGTCCCACCACCTGCAGCACCACCCTTGCCAGCACATCCAACCTCCTCTGAGAGCGACCCCTCAAAAATAGTGGACTCCTCTTCTTCCTCATCCTCAGCCCTTGACGACGACTATGCCTTCGCTGATCCTAGCATGGCGAATGGATTCCTCTCATTGAAATCCATCTAGTGGAGCCTTTGTTTCCAGCAGGCTATAGTTGTACAGAGTGGCCCTCTTTTGACATCTTGTATGACCTTGGGCTATAGGCACAGTTTTCTTTTTCCTTCTCATCTATTTACACTAGATGAAATGTCCTTTTAAGAACCCTATAGAGATGCACTTTATGGACACGGACCAGATTCTTTTTTTTTTACGGTCCTACTTATTGTACTCACTGGTAATGTATGTATGTGAAAACACAAGACCATATACATATATAGCCCGAGTTATTTAATTTCTTTTATGTCGTGATGCATCCCGTATAACACATATCGCATAAGTGAAATAAAGCCAAGCTGATGACCCCCATTTTCAGTTTAAAAACTAACTCTGCTAAATTAATAAATTAAGGTAAACTAAAATAGGAGTTATGCGCCCATAATAAACTATTGAGTAAAATATTATGACTTAAGTATAATATTATATTTGGTAGGGTGTTACAAAAAATGCATCATTTAATACTCACGAAGGCAGGGGGAAGGGGCATAAAAATCGAACATGAGATATCCCAAATTTAATGAAACATGTAAGAGATAACCACTAGTCTATAGGCTCAACTACTCTTGTTATAAATTATTAAAAATGAGTGGTATTTCACTTACAACATTAAAAATATAATTACAATGACGGACAATAATAATCTCTAAAGACGAAGTGATACACTTGTAATAGTAAGAAGAAATTATTATCTATTTTCTAAATAATAGATCAAGTCCACTAAAAATATGATGCTTGGACATTATGGAGAAGGATCCTCTAAAGTGAGTAGGCTTACAATGTAAGAAAATGAGGGATTAACCACTCTTAGATCAATAACTTTCATTGTAAGTGAGACCCACTATGTGATCAAAGAATAATTAACTCCTCACTTTCAACATTAAAAATATAATTACACTATAGACAATAATAATCTCTAAAGACAAAGTGATACACTTGTAACAGTAAGAAGAAGTTATTATCTATTTTCTAAATAGTAAATCAAATCCACTGAAAATATGATATACCTATGTGGAAAAAAAATCTTTTTCCTTTTATTTTTCATCTTACGACATATTTCTCTACAAAAACCTTTTGAATGTGAAATTAATCCTTATTTAAAATGCTAAAAGAGTCCCTTTGTGTAATGTTTTCTCACATGTTGGAATTTATCACGAAATTAACAATATTAATTTATTTTTTACAGAGACTAAATGTTACATAAGTTGAGACTGTGCAAGATGAGCATGTATCGAAAAGGGAAAAGAAAAAAGAAATTATATATATCCTTCTACAAAAGCATCATTTGTTATGAACAAAAGAAAATATGGAATTTTATGATACACTTTTTTTTTTTGTGTTAAAAAAATAGAATAAGAATAGAATGTATTTAAAAAGGTTTAATTATCGCCAAATTAGTTTTAGATAAAAGGTTGAAAGTTAATTTCAACTCACTTATAAAATTATAGGGCGGAGAATGAGTTGCACTATGTGTTATGTTTTTTATCCCACTATTTAGGCATTTGATAATTGATGTGTAATTAATTAAAAATTTTAATTACTTAATATATTTGGTAAATGTAGTCAATATACCAAAATAATTAATATGAAGTGATATCACTAAATTTGCCAGCGAAATAATTAAAATATTCATTCATTAACACATAACTTTTAAAATAAATTTATTAATAATACAATTAAAATATTTAATTATTTGTATACGATTCACTAAGTATCCTACTAATGTTTAAAAAACTAGTCTTCTAACATCATCAGAACTAATATTTTTAATCGTCTTAGTTGGTATTAACAAAATATAATATAATATACTCGCCCTCCTTCTAGGTTATACAAGCACCCTAATCTTGAAAGGCTATTACACTTTAGCCTATTGATTTGGCTAACCCTAAAAAGATGTCAATAAAATTTTAGTTTGTTTTTCGTGGGTAGTAAGTGAGGGTAGATATAAATAATAATTCTAACACTATGTTTGGATACTATTTCATTAATAGAATGAAATAGAATTACCATAAATGAACTAGAAAGAGAAAAGAAGGAATAAAATAAAGCTATCTTCGTTCTTGTTTAGGAAATTAATAAGAAAATCAAACGTAAACTGTCATTAATCTTATTTGAAAGTTATGTTATTAAAGAAATAGAATGGAATATTTATATTATTTAAAAGTCATAATTTTTTGTTTCCTCCTTTTCCCTTCATTCCATCTCGATTTTGAAGAAAATAAAAAAAAAAACTAATTTTGAGGGAAATAAAAGGAAGAATAATTCTCTCTCTCTCTCTCTCTCTCTCTCTCTCTCTCTCTCTCTCTCTCTATATATATATATATATATATATATATATATATATATATATATATATAACTCTCAAATAAGGGAACAAATTCATTTCTCCCTTATTTCTTTTTCTTTCTCTTCATCCAAACATATTGTAAAAAGTAAAACCCGCCATTTGCATGTTTTCTTTTTGGCAAAAATAGCTTTGGGGTTAATTGTGTGAATGGCTAGACTTTTCTTTCTTTCTTTTTATCTCTATTGTTTGATGCATCAAGTACATAGAGATGTATGTACATCCAACAAAAATTATGTCTAGTGGAAAAGGCTAGTTCCTCACAAAGTGGTGTATCATGGCTCGAGTCCTAATTAAGAGAGGCATCTATATTTAATGTTTGACTATGCTTGAAATAAGATTGCCTCCAATAAAGAATATAATAAAAAAAGAGGTGCATATATAATCAAACTTGACATGATATTTCAAACAAGCATGACATAACTTTATTGTTAATAAATGTGATTGTAAAGCTTTATTTATTTATTTTATAGAGTTACACGTAAGTTGTATAATGTGTAACGCACAACTTAAATTCACATTAAGTGACATAGTAGGTCATTAATTATAATAAAGGAAAACAAGAGAAAAGAAAATAAAAGAAATTAATGTTAAGTGATTATAAAAATGAAATTAAATGTTGAGTGTGAGCAACATTTAATTCTTTTTGAGTAATGATGAGTGGCTATATATTATCGACACAAGTTTTTCATAGAATTTAGAAAGTTGCAGACCATGTGTAGGCGTTATTTAATTATTTGCATAGTAATCAATGAGAAGTTTATGATGAAATTCATGTATCATTATTGTGTTGCTTTAAGCTTAATTTTATGGATTATTTGTAACCCCAATTCTAGGGATAGCCCCAGATCTAGGGTTCAAGGCAAGGACAAAACTGTAAACAGGAGGTTGTGGAAAAAGAAAGGGCAAAATTGTGTTTATTATACTACAATGGCAAAGTTATAAATAAGAGTTTATAGCTGTCAATAGAAAAATCCCGATTTTGGGATTATATGGGCTTGATGACCTTAGTAGATAACTAAAATATATGTAACAACTCTATAACCGATATTTTCTATATTTGATTTTAAATAGAAGTGTGAGGTTACTCACATTGTATATATAATATCTCGGGTAACTTAGAATACCCGAATTGATGTCTGGACACCTTGAATTAATTTTCAAGGGTCCTATATTGTCTGTGGACATGAGTATTAGTTAAAAAACCTAGGATGTGTGGCTAGAAACTAACTGTTTGGATGTGGATTACCTGAGGAGCTCCCGAATCGAGAATGGAATCTCAAGCTGCTCTGGATGAGTACTTCCACGGCGGAGGGGGTGTACCTGCAAGGACTCCAACGCTCAAGTCAACGAGTGCAGGAAAGTGTTAGAAGTAGGTCGAGAAAGATACCTTACATTTGAAGCTGAATCCATATATATATATGCGAGTGAGCAGTTGAGAGATAAGGGAGATTTGATCTCGCCTTTGTAGGGGATAACCCTAGACGTCCATTATCTTGGGGGATAACGGATGGGTCCGAGTTTATCGGCCACACGTGAGGGAAGGACGTTCCGCGCTATTAGGGAACAGATGGACTTAACTCGAGTTTGGGCCTTTACTCGGGTTAATGGCCCGAGATAGGCTCGGACTTTTAACAAATATGAGCTTTATTTAGGCCTAGCCATTGGGCCGAGTTGGGCTCCTATACTACTATTCGGAACAGTGCCCCCAACTCGGTATCGGAGGTGGATTCCACGGGTGCCGAGTTCTTCGTGAGTCTCCGAGTTAATATGCTGCGTTCCGACATCGGATTGCCATTTAAGTGATTTGACGTTTACCTGTAGCAATGTCTTGAGTCTTCACGAACTGGTGATGTCCTTTCGCCTCTTAGGTTAAGTCTCGTAACCCTGAGTGGACACGTGTTGTTTTGGCGCCTCGTTCAGAGCGCCTCATCATTTGAATTGGGGCTTTGTTTCCATTTTTGCCCCCATTCCCTTTATGCGAAAAGACGGGTTACACCATTGGTGATGTTTGGGTTGCGTGGCAAAGGGGCATTTTCACTCCTATAAGAACAGCTTTGTGCATTCGTTCTCCATTTTTCTCACCTTACCCATAAGAGTTCGCTGTGAAAGAGAAACGAAGGAGAAGTGTAGAAGCGATCGTTTGTGCCATCATTACCTTGCTAGTGTCAGGTATGCATTATCCCTTTTATTCTCTATTTCTATAACCTGTATTGTTTCGTTGGATGGTATGTTAGTGGTGGTTTGGCTTCCACTAGTCCATTTTTGTTTTGTACTTTGGGCGGTTTCAACCGTTATTCTGCTTAATTTTTTTGCTTCCGCCACCCACTGGCGGCCTTTCATATGGAAGGAAACCACCATAAAGAGCCTATCTTTTCGGTTTCCATTTCATTTTTGAGGGTCTCTGACTTGGACTTTTCCCGAGTTTGTGATGTGGGGGTGGTTTCCTGTGTAGGTTGTTTGGGATCGCGAAAATGGCAAGAAAGAGAGCTCTAACTTTTCCTCCCGAGATCAATTTTATCTACTGATAGGTCGATCCCGAGGTCCTTGGGACTCCCTTGATCGTAACCCCGGAGTTCCTAACTCGTTTCAAAGAGGAGAACCTTATCTTGCCGGAGGGCGAGTACGAGGAGGAATACTATTTGGAGGTTCCCAGTTCGAGCAAGAGGGTGAGTGACTTTAACCTTGGAGAGGGGCCTCGTTGGATGTGGTGTTACGATGTCCTTATCTCCAAGCTAGGAGTTCGGATTCCATTTGCCCATTTTCAAATGGAGATTCTACGCCAGACTGAGGCTGCTCCTTCTCAACTACATCCGAATAGCTAGGCGATGATTCGGGGGTTCGAGATCATCTGCGAACATCTCGAATTAGCGCCATTCTCGGACATTTTCTTTTTCCTGTTCACTCTGACCTGTCCTATCGATGGTGGATTAACCTCGGGATGGTTGTCCTTCCGAGCTCATGCCAATTGGAAGATATTCCTTTTGTACAAGGAATCCTTCCATAATTTTAAGCCTGTTTACTTTAAGGTTTTCAGGTGTCCGAACCCGATTCCTTTTTGGGAGACCTTGGAGGGAGAGCTTTGGTTTAACGTTTTTTGGTGTAAGTATTTTAGCGCTCCCCGGATAGAAGAGAGTTCCGTTAAGTCTAAGGAGAAAGCTGTTGTTGACTTCCTTCTCGAATGTTTTGGGAAGGATCATCTGATTCTAAAGAACATATTTAGCATAGAGCCCGGGGAGGCCAGACGATATTTAGGTTGTTTCATTTCTATTATTGCTGCATATCTCATGTCTCCATTCTTTATTGGATGCTCATTGTTGATGTCTGTTTTGTAGACGAGATGGCTCTGAAGTCCGCCCTAGCTGAGTTTCGCTGAAGGATACTAAAGAGGCCATACGAGGGGGATGGGAGTAACAGCCCAAAATCGGTGGAGTCTGGAGAACCGGTGTTCACTCCTACTCTTGATAAGGCGGCTCCGGAGGCCCAACTTTCGAAGAAACAAAAATCAAAGAATGCGGCCAAAGAGAAGTCCGTGGCTACCGACCTCGAGGGTCTTCCCTCATCGAAGGAGAGGTCCGAAGTCCATGTGATGGATAAGGATTTTCCTTATCCCGACTTCATGGATAAGGAGTTGATGGTCCTTGCCCTCCTTGAACGCTTGGAAGGTGACGATGAGAACTTGGCTGCAAAATTCCAATGGGCAGGGCGTGCCATGCTGAAGTTGGCAGCCTTACTTAGATACTCGGAGCCAGTTATTGCTTCCGGTGTCCGAGCTATGGAGGAGGTAAAGGTCTTGAAGTCCAAGCTCTTTCTTCTTCAAGATGAGAAGTCGGCTTTGGAAAAGGCCAAGGACAATGAGTTCAACAGATTGAAGGAGGCGCTTGAGTCGAGGGACAAGCAATTGGAAGATTCCCATTCTCGAGTGTCGGAACTCTAGAGAGATTGTGCCGATTTTTCGAAGGTTGCTGATAGAGCGAGGGATGAGGTGGTTTGGGTGGAGCAGCTGTGGGCAAAGTCGGCAGGAGAGATTAAGGAGTCCCTTTTGGAGTAATGCCAGATTATTTGTCCCAACACCGACTTTAGCGAGGTCGGGTTAGACAAAATTGTAGTTGATGGTCGTATCGTGGTAGCTCCAGAAGACAACAATGAAGGCGTCGACAACCCTAAAGTTGATCTGAAGAACTAAGCCTCCGACCCTTGATGCGTTTGCATTTTTTTTTGTATTGCCCTGTTAGGGGCTCTTGTTGTAAAGAATATCCGTCCAATATCTGAACCTTTTGTAATGAGATTCGTCATGTTTTGTGATTTTGATGCGCCTGTTCTTTGCCTAAGTTATACCTTGAAGGGAATATTGGTGGCACCTTTATTGCTTTACCGAACTGGATGTTATCCGAGTTGGATTTAGCTAGAACTTAAGGTTTTGTTCACTTAAGTTAGCATGGTGTAGATGACCCGAGGTTTGACATTAGATTTAATCGTCATTGAGATTACCTGTCCGAGTTATCATACCGGGACTTATTTTCTCGACTAAGGGGTGATCAATCCCTCAGGAGAATTAAGGCGGGTTGGGATCATCAATCGTGATGTGAAATAAAAATAATAGAAGCAAAATAATGGTGGTAAAAGGAAAGAAATAACAACATAAAAATAACGGAGTAATGTTTGATCAAACAGAATAAGAATAACATGTAAAAGCAAAAAATCGAGAAGAGTTTACTAGTCATCGCTTGGCCCACGGAGTTCCACCTCGTTAAAATCTCATCGGGAAAATCCAATGGGACAAAACCCAAGGTAAGAAAAAGAGTACGATTATCTCGTGGTATATACGTCAGATAAAAAATTTCCGGAGGTTGGAAGAGTTACATGACCTCGGAATTCCCGATAATGTAGAGAGTTTGTATGCCGCCTTTCCTAAGACGTCAATAACTCTGTATGGGCCTTCCCAGTTTGCAGCTAATTTCCCATGGCCCACGGGAGGTTTCCTGATGTCAGCTCATCGGAGAACCAATTCTACTTTGTCGAACGTTCGGGGCACCACTTTGGCATTGTATCTTTGGGAGATTCGATGTTTAAGTGCCTCCTCCCTTAGATGAGCCATTTCCCTTGCTTCATTGGACAGGTCGGACTCCTCCCAAAGTGCTTATTGCTCTATAGGTTGGAACATGACGCGCGGGCTTACCTCCTCGACTTCAATCAATATCATGGTGTCCACCCCGTAACTCAGCTTGAAAGGAGTTTCTCCCATTGTTGAATGTGGGGTGGTTTTATAGAACCATAAAACGCTGCCGAGCTCGTCGGCCCATGCCCCCTTTGCCTCGTCAAGTCTCTTCTTCAGTCCTCATAGGATAACTTTGTTGGCCACTTTAGCTTGGCCGTTTGCTTGGGAGTATTTGACCAAGGTAAAGTGGTGCTTGACCTTGTGGTTGGAGAGAAATCCTCGGAACTTCTGATCTATGAATTGGGTTCTATTTTCAGTAACTATTGAGTCAGGTATTCCGAAGCGAGTGAAGATATTCCTCCATACGAACTTTTGAGCTTGGGCAGCAGTGATGGTGGAGAGCGGCTCTGCCTCTATTTACTTCGTGAAATAATCTGTCGCCACAATCAGGTACTTGACTTGTCCCGAGGTGAGTGAGAAGGGACCTAGGAGGTCGAGTCCCTACTTGCTGAAGGGCCAAGGGGACATGATCGACATTAGTTCATTGGAAGGAGCGAGATGGAAGGTGGCTTGTTTCTGGCAGCTGGAGCATTTCCGTGCATACTCTATTGAGTCCTTCATCACTGACGGCCAATATAATCCAGCTCGTAAAACCTTTAGTGCGAGCGACTTTCCTCCGAGGTGATAGCCGCAAGATCCTTCATGGACTTCCTCGAGATTGGTGGGAACCCAATTCGGTCCTACGCACTTTAGCAGTGGTTGGGACAACCCCCTTCTGAATAGTTGATCATTGATGAAGGTGTAGTGGGAGGCTTCGCTGGCTAGCCTCCTAGCGTCGACGAGACTTTCTGGTGTGGTTCTATTCCTCAGGTACTGAACGATCGGAGTCATCCATTTTGAAATCCCGTCGATGGACAAGGTCGGAAGGGTTTCCATTATTGAGGGAAGCTTCAAAGTTTCTTAGATCAAACTATGATTGTTTCCTCCGGGCTTAGGGCTTGCCAGCTTGGAGAGGATGTCGGTCCTGACGTTCTCTTCTCTTGGAACATATCGGAACTCTACATTTGAAAATTTTTCCATAAGTTCTTTTACTTTGGTCAGGTATTTCTGTAGTAGAACGTCTTTAGGTTGGTACGCCCCGGTGACTTGGGAAGTCATGACTTGAGAGTCGCTGCACACCAAAAGTCGGGATATTCCGACGTCCCTTGCTAACATGAAGCCAACGATGAGTGCCTCATATTCGGCCTGGTTATTGGAAACCGAGAAGTCGAATTTAATAGAGAGCTCGAGGATTATTTCACCTTCCTTGTCAAGAATCGCCCTAGCTCCACTTCCTTTCGAGCTGGAAGCTCCGTCTATGTGCAGCGTCCATCCTGGTTCCGGGGTATCCATCTCATACATCATTTCGGCTAAGAAGTCTGCCAATGCTTGAGATTTAATGGCGGTCCTTGGTTCATATTGGGTGTCGAACTCCGAAAATTCCACAAACGATGATATCATTCGTCCTGCCAAGTCCGATTTTTGTAGGATTTGCCGGATTAGCTGGTCAGTTCAAAGAACGATGGTATGGGCTTGAAAATACTGGCGAAACTTTCATGCTGCAATGACTAGGGCCAAAGTGACCTTTTCAATCTTCCGATATCTCATCTCGGGTCCTTGAAGTACTTTGCTAACAAAGTATACCGGGTGCTGTTGTCGGGAATCCTCCCGGACTAGCGCCACGGCAACGGTGGTGTCGCTAAGTGATAGATACAAGAACATCAATTTTCTGACTTCCGGCTTGCTTAGTATAGGCAGGCGAGATAGATAGTCCTTGAAGTCGGCGAAAGCGGCTTCACATTCCGGCATCTATTCAAAAGTACTCCCCTTTTTCATGAGAGAGAAGAGGGGAATGGCCTTTCTATCCGATGTAGCCATGAATCTAGAGAGAGAGGCAATTCTTCCTATGAGGCATTATACTTCTTTTATTATTGTCGGACTTTTCATCTCTAGTATTGCTCGGCATTTGTCGGGGTTTGCCTTGATTCCCCAATATGTAAGCATAACTCCCAGAAATTTTCCGGCTTCTACAGCAAAAGCGCACTTGTGCAGGTTGAATCTCATGTTGTGTTGTCGGAGTCTATCAAATACAACCTTAAGGTCGGATAGGAGATTTTCTTCTTTGCGAGACTTGACCAACATGTCATTGATGTAAACCTCCATCAAATCTCCGGCCAGCTTTGCGAGCACTTTATTCATAAGCCTCTAGTACATCGCTCCTGTGTTCTTCAATCCGAACGGCATGGACTTGTAGCAATAATTGGCCATTGGGGTTATGAATGCCATTTTTTCTTCGTCGAGCTGGTGCATCGGGATTTGATTATATCCTGAGTAAGCGTCCATGAAAGTGAGCAGTCTGAAACTGGAAGCAGCATCTACTAACCTGTCAATGTTTGGTAAGGGATACGGGTCCTTTGGGCAGGCTTTGTTCAGGTCGGTGTAATCGACGCATATTCGCCATTTTCCATTGGACTTTTTGACCATCATGACATTAGACAACTACGTCGGATATTCGATGTCGCGTATGAAATCGGCATCCAAGAGGCTCTGGACTTGCTCCTGGACCGCGAGGGCTTTATTTGGGCTCATTCTCCTTTTCTTCTTAGTAACCGGTTTTGAACCGGGGAAAACTGAGAGTAGATAGGAGATGAATTTCGGGTTGATTCCTGGCATATTGGCGGCAGACCACGCGAACGAATCTACATTGGACTTGAGGAGAGTGACTAAGCCTTGTTTTAGTGAGATCGGAAGGTTTTTGTTGATCCGAGTTATTTTCCAGTTTTCCTTCCCGCTTTGGATTTCTTCTAACTCACCGTCCGGTTCTAGTCTCTCTCCTTCAACTTTCCTCGTGTCCAAGTTTATCATCATAACTTTCGAAGAGTTGGAGGGTCGGGCATCGGCCTGGGACATTTCCTTTTGTTGCTTTTGGATTTCTAGGCTGGCGTTATAGCATCGTCGAGCCGCGACCTGGTCGGCTTTCACTATGGCAATTTCTCCTTTGTCGGTAAGGAACTTCATGGTCAGGGAAGCCATTGAGATAACAGCGCCTATCTTGTTCAACGTCGGTCTTCCAAGTATTGTGTTGTAGGCCGAGGGGTAGTACTTTGATCGTCCAGGTTTTAGGTCGAGACCCCAGGGTTAGGTGGAGGGCGATGTAACCCTGGGGGTGGATGTTTTACTTGGAAAACCCGATTAGTTCCTTCATGTGTATTTGGAGGTCAGCATTGTTTAATCTGAGCTTATCAAACATATCTCGGAATAGAATGTCGGCTGAGCTTCCTTGATCGATGAATACCCTTTTTACTTCGGCATTGACCATGGCTACGGAGATCACCATTGGGTCATTGTGTCCCGAAATCACGCCCACGAAATCGGAGCTTGAGAAGACGATATCCAGTATTGGCCGAGATGTCAGCGCTGGCTTTTTTATCTTACCAGAGGACACGTTGAGGACTTCTTGTAAGTGCTTTTTCCGAGATGACTTTGTGGCTCCGCCTCCTGCAAAACCTCCAGCAATGATGTTGATAGTCCTTCTGATCTGTTCTTCATCATTGCCTTGATTTCCTTCCAGCTCCGAGGTTCTCTGGCTCCTCAGATTCCTTCTTTCCTCGTCCCAATGATCGGGGGCTCGCCGCCTTCGCGGACTTCTTTGAGAAGCCACGTACTTCGCCAATTTTCCTTCCTTTATCAACTGTTCCACAGCATCTCGGAGGTTGTAGCAATCCTCGGTTTTGTGTCCAAAATCGTTATGATACTTGCAAAACAAGGACTTGTTTGTGTTGGCTCTCGTCTTGAGAACCTTTGGCTTGGGGAACCTTTCTACTTGACTGACCTCTCAGAACAGCTTGGATAGGGATACATTGAGGGGGTATACACATTGTATTTACTGGCCTTGGAATGTATGTCCTTCCTCGGGTGTTCGTCTTGGCCGCCGACTTTCCGGTCGAATTGGTGCCTCCCGGGGTTGGCTATTTCCCTCTCTATTTCCTTGAGAAAGATATACTTCTTGGCCCTCGTTTCTATCTCCTCTGGGGATTCCGGTGGTCTTTTGGATAGTGAAGTTTTGAATAGTCCAGGTCGTAATCCATTCAGAAGCATCATAATTGTCGCTTGGGTCTATACCTCATTAACAAGCAGAGATTTGGCGTTATATCGCTCGAGAAAATCTCTGAGCGACACATTTTGCCGCTGGTGTTTCCGAGGAGGCTGGAAACTGGCTTGGACTTGAACCTCTTGGTAGTGAAGTGGGCTAGGAAAGTTGAGGTAAGGTCAAAAACCGATTGATCGACCTAGGTGAAAGAGAGTTGAACCATTTCAAAGCGGTTTTCTTTAAAGTTTTGGGGAAGGCTCGGCATTTGACGGGATCCGAAACCCCAGCTAACGCCATTCTTGACTTGAAAGCATCCATGTGCGCTTGGGGGTCAGTGCTCCCATCGTATGGCTCCATGTCGGATGGGGGTTTGAACCCTTTAGGTGGCTGCATTCCCATAATGAAGTCGGAGAACAGTGTGTCATTGCCTTCTTCGAGGTCCTCGTACTATTCGAAGCCGCGCCTAGCATACCCTTCATTGTATCGAAGTTGGGATCGAATATCAAAATGTTTGGGCTGGCAGCGGACACTTCCTACTCGAGGCTCTTGATGGCTGTGGGCTGCACTCCTATGTTGTGAATCTCCATGGCGACGACGTTCCGTGTTGCAACTAAATCCTCTTGGACTTCGGCCTTTACGACTGTCTGGACTCCTATCGTGGTGGCGTCGGTGTCGTTCCCGACGTCGCTTTCGGTCTGATTCCCTCATGTGGTCCAGGTTTTGTTCCAGCTTCTGAATGCGAGTGGCTTGCTCCCACATCAGGGTTAGCATTTCGGTGAGCGGGTCGGTGTTGGCCTGAGGGTAGATTTCAACCCTAGAGGCGACCACGTTTCCTGTGATCCGGATGATGGAGCGGTGAGCTACTGAGTTCTCCTCGCGAAGTCGGTCTCCGGCGTCCGAAGCCGAATCGGAAGCCGTTTGCCCATCCATCAGCGGTTGGTTGTTACCTACAGGAGTGTGCCCAGCCGTGCGTTCTCTCCTTGGGTGTGAAGATATTCGCACAACTACGGCCGTGGTACGGTGGCGAGCAGCGTGCGATCCCCACAAACAGCGCCAATGTTCGGATGTAGGTTACTTGAGGAGCTTCCGAACCGAGAATGGAATCTCAAGCTGCTCCGGATGAGTACTTGTAACAACCCGATTTCTGACTTCCGATCTCGTAAGGTTTGAAATTTCCGATTTCCGAGTTTTAAATTCCGACTTCCAATCTTAGTGCAATGTCAGAGTTCTGATTTCCGACTTCGTCTCCAAGTCTTGAAGAGGACTGGTTGTATTTTCCGAATTATGACCTCATGCACGTAGTACGCAATTTCCGACCTTAGGAGTGCTCAAACGGATTGTCTTGAATTTTACAATTTCCGACTTCGTGTAAGCATGTAAGAATTCCGACCTCATCAGTAATAAATCCCGATTTCCGATCTTACTATGCTCAAATGGAATGGCTTGGATTTTCCCATTTCCGACCTTATGGTGAATTATCATGTATACGATATCCGATTTCCGAGTTTATCTGAATTGTCTCCAAGTTCGGCCAAATTTTCACGACTTCCGAATTCGAGGCTATTGCTAAGAGCTTTTCATTTCTATGATTTTTTCGATTTCCGAGATTAAGTGTTGAGTTCCGATCTCGAGTTTATTAGCAGGAGATTCTCATTTCTCTATCTTCCCGATTTCCGAGATAGAGGTCCATGATTCCCGATTTACGACTTTAAGTGCTTGGTTTCACATCAGGCTTTGCTTTCAAGTTTTGAATAAACCAAGGCAATATTTCCAAGTTTCGATTTCATCTGAATAGATAGGCACGAATTCCGACCTTAAGAGTGCGATTTCCGACTTCATGCTCAGATACGCAGGAATCGAGTTTCACTTTTCTGGCGACGTGGAGAGCAAATTTCACACAGAAGAGAGAGACATGGCTGAACTTTGCGCACAAAATTTTACCCAATCAAAGTTACTCATTTTAACTACCATTTCGAAGCCTTGTCTATATATATCCTTCTCCTGTCTCTTCAGCTCATTTTCCTACGTTGTTTTTCCTTCCTCACTTCAGCTCTCTTTCCTCTTCTCAACTCTCCCACTCTATCCAGCCTTCAAGTTCAACCCAGCCCTATTTCCAAACTCAAAGCAAGAGGTAGAGGTTTTAATTCTTGTTTTGGTTTTTCTGATTTTGAATGATTATCGGTGGTTTGATTCTTCGATTGTGATATATTGACTGAGTGATTCATAATGAACTGTGGCTGGTTTATTGACTGTTTGTGCAATTAAAGTTGAATTGGAAATAAGAAAGGATGCAGATTTAGAGAAGTTGAGAGGCTGGGAAACTCAAAACTCTCAGCAGTCCGTACGGCGAAGTGTACTGCTCCGCCTCCCGCCGTTTAAAATTAATGAAACCATTTTTATGTAAAACTAGACATCTAGGACTTTCTACACATATATCATATAAGACCGTTGGAGTAATGTTGAGGGAGATATGAATTTTTGAAGTTCGACCTAGGAATCAGGACATCCACCCGGGCAGTATGGGTTGAAAAGGGTGTAACTCACCCTATACAACTCCAAATTGAGTGAAACTAATTTTGTTGGAAAGCTTACACATAGGAGAACATCCTACCTGGAAATTCCGAGTTTGTTACTATCCTATTTGTTCCCAGTGATTTGAAGAAGTTAACCTATGTCCAAACTGGGCCAAAACAGAACAGGTCAGGAAGGTTAAGTTTCGGGGCTTATAACTCGAGCCCTACTGAGTCAAATGGAATGGGACTTTTTGCAAATGAAAGATGGTTCTATCAGCTTTAATATGAGACCGATTTCGTATCCTTTGAACCAGTTTTCGATTTTTAGTAGATTTTTACTTTTAAGTGTGCAATTCTGGCTAGCTGCTGGGCAGGCCGAGATAAAACCTGAATAACCTGAGTTATAGTTGTCGAAATTAGATGGGACCAAAAATGTTAGAAACTAGACACATAAAGCTACAACATATCCAAAAATCAGGTTTAAAGGAGTTAAATTGAAATAAAGGTGGGATATACCATAACCGGGCAGAATGAGGCAGAATCAGCCAAAAGCCCTATTGAAGCTTGTTGAAACTAATGAATGAATTTATGAATGTATGTGTATAATTGCTGCTCTATACTAAAATTGCAAATTGTATAAATGTATTGGTTGGCTGGCACTATTCATGGGGAAGCGGACACGTTCCGTTATGCTGCCGAAATTCCGGTAGAACCCATGCACAAGTTATGAATTCCATGTTAATGCATGTGCATTCTTAAGAAAGTTATGAAAGTTATGAAAAGGGTTATGCCACTATGAAAGTTCCATGCTACTTGGGCCAGCCCCGGATAAGAAGTTAAGGGGAATAGATCGATGGGAACGTCGGGGAAAGTAAACCTGGCAATTCCTGTATAGGAACGAGCTCGATCCTGATAAGCAGACTATTACCCAGGAGTCTAAAATGGCCAAGAACTCCCAGGGGACCAAGTAATGGAAAAGTTTATGAGTAATGAAGAAAGTATATGAGCAAAGGACAAGTTTATGAAGGAAAGTTCAAGAGCAAGTTTTGCATGATTGCATTAAGTGCATGATTACAAGTTATTTACAGTTTAACTATTATGCTTACTTACAGCATGTGTTCACTTATTCTGCTCATTATTCTGTGTATTACTGTTAGTAGTTTAGACGGTTCCTTATGCTGTTTAAAGTAAAACTGGACCTTGCCTCGGACCAGACATTTTCTTAACCTTATTAAATATGAATGGTTAAATTTGATCTCATGTTTTCATAATTAAATGAAACCCGAGGCAACTGAGAATGAAAGCGACGTCAGTTAAACGCCATGCACGACCCTACTGAGAATTTCCTTAAATTCTCACCTCGTTTGCATTTCCGCCTCATTCTCAGACGTGGACGATGGACACGACAGCTACCCTCTTCATTGAGGTGCCAGACTTGCAGCTCCACCATGACCCTGCAGTGGGTTCGCTGTATATAGCCGGCTCTTGCCAGTTCCGTCTCTACCTTTTTAGTGATAGGAATTTCGCCGTCCCTTTGCACCATCCCGCTTTTGATCCTGCTTCCCCTTACTTTGCGGTTCCATTGTATGCGGCACACCCTCCCCCAGCACCTCCTGCACCCGCAGCACCTGCAGCCCCTGCCGACCCTGCACCAGAGTCACCTCCGCAGGTCGTACCTGACATCCCGCTCAGCTCCGATAGCGACCCTTCAGAGGCCACCAGCTCAGCATCCTCCTCCTCAGGACCCAGTACTGACTACTCGCCAGCCGGGCCTGATATGGCCAACGGCTACCTGACTGAGTAGGTCAGCCACAGGCAGTATTGTATATAGCATGACCCTCTTTTGGCAGCATGCAGCTTTGGGTCATAGACTAGTGGTAGGTTTTTGAAATGTCCTCTGAGGACCACATAGGATCAGGTTGACTGACATGGGCCTTATGTCTTTTTGGTACACGGCCCCACTCACGTATCCTATTTTGAAACTTGTACATAAGTTGAAACAGTGGCTCTTTATATATATATATATAGTTGACAGCATAAGTGTAAATTGTTCTTGTCTTTCTATTGTGATGAATTAAACCCTGTCACGTTCTTTATACAGCGTTCCACTTCTTCAAATAAATAGATAAATAAATAAAGATACGGATAAAGGAAATGTAGGCAGTGTATTAACACAGTAACACAATCTACTTAATTTCGTGCTATGACTTAAGCATAATATTAAATTAGTAGGGTGTTACAGTACTTCCACGGCTAAGGGGGGTGTACTTGCAAGGACTCCGATGCTCAAGTTAGTGAGTGCAGGAAAGTGTCAGAAGTAGGTCGAGAAAAATACCTTACGTTCGAAGCTGGATCCATATATATGCGAGTGAGCAGTTGAGAGATAAGGAGGATTTGATCCCGCCTTTTGTAGGGGATAACCCTGGACGTCCATTATCTTGGGGGATAACGGATGGGTCTGAGTTTACCGGCCATGCACGAGGCAAGGACGTTCCGCGCTGTTAGGGAACAGATGGACTTAACTCGAGTTTGGGCCTTTACTCGGGTTAATGGCCCGAGATAGGCTCAGACTTTTAACAAATCCGAGCTTTATTTGGACCTAGCCATTGGGCCGAGTTGAGCTTCTATACTACTGTCTGGAACACTAATCATACAAATCCTCGTTAGCCATCCAAATTTAAGTTTAGAAGAATTTGCATTTTGTCCCAAACCCACTAATGAGATTTAACCCACAAAGCTTTTAAATCAAGCCAATCCAACTTAATAATTAAGTTGCCATTGTTTCCCTTTTTGCCCTCCAAAATTTGGCCCTCTTCTGCCACATACACATCTCCATTTTTCTTCTCCATCTCCATTTCCTTCTTACCACCTCCATGGTTGAGAGCTTCAAGCTCAAAGATGAAGATGGCCTTCTTGGCCTTAAAAGCACTTGATCCTTTTATGAAAATTGATCCTCATCTCTTCCTCTACAAACCCCTCTAATTATTTGATGATTAAGCATTAAGTTGAGACTCTTCATCTCCATATAGGTTACTACCATAAAGGAAGGAGGCTAGGATGTTGTTCTTGGCTCTCTTTCTTCCATAGTTTCAATGATTTTGAGGTAGGTAGCTTAAATCCTTAGTTTTGATTATATTTGTGGGCTATGTGGCTGATGTATTTGTCTTTGTACTACCCTTGGTTTATGCTTATATGATAGTGTTATTATTTTTTCCTAGTGATTTAAAATAGGAAAACATTGGTTTAGATTGAAGATTAGGTCAAAAGACCAAAAGGAACACAAAACAAAAAACTATTGGAAGGAACCCTCATGCGACATCCATATGGGGAGTCCATAACTCAACCTATGGAAGTCAAATTTGAGTGAAAATAATTTTAGATGAAACTAGACTTCAAGAGAAATCCAACCATATGAATTATAAGGCCATTGTATTTAAAATGAATTAGTTATGATTTTTAGAAGTTAACTATTGGAATTCACTTATTGTCCTAACTAGAGTGTGATGTGAGGGGCATGACTCACCTCATACAACTTTAAATTAAGTGAATCTAATTTTATTCGAAAGCTAACATATAGGGAACCATGTAATAAAAATTTTAAGATCAAATCATAAGTACATTTTTTCTAGTAATTCCTTGAAGTTGACCTATGCTCAATTTAGGTGGAAATAGGGTATCCCATTTGAGGAGCTCATAACTTGAGCTCCATTTACCAAATTGAAATGAAACTTTTTGAGATTGAAAGATAATTCTAATAGATACAATTTGATACAAATTTAGGATAAAAATAATTTAGGATGAATTTTTAGTGATTTTCTAAAGTTAAGTATACAAGTTTGTCCTGAAATATGGCAACTTTGAGTAAAATTTTAATAACTTAAGTTATACATCTCAAAATTTAGCAAAACTAAAGAGGTTTAAAAATAGACAAATAGAGATACAATGTATTAAACTTCTAGATCAAAATGAACACAAATGGAATTTTAGTGCAATTTAGAAGAACATGGCAGATTTTAGAATAAAGGCATAACTTAAGAATTATCTTAACTTAAGGGTCTCATAAGCCATGAAAGGTTCAAATGCATAAGTTTTATACAATTTCACACTAATATGATGTCATATTGATATATTATCCATGATGAATATGATTGCTATGACTAGATATTGATTGGATATGTTATCTATTTTAGGACTCTCCATATTTCAATCGTTATGCTGCCGAACTCGCGGTAGAAGTATATGAATGTTATGATTGTTTATGTGTGATGCATGTGAAACTCATGCATGCAAGAATATTTGAGAATAAGATATGAAGCATGTGAACCATGAAGAATATGAATAGACAATATGAGATCCTTTTACTTGCGGGCAGTTGTTAGGTCCCTCCCTGTGAAGGTAGTTAAACAGATAAGATATGGGTCACTTTACTTAGAGGCAGTTATTTAGATCATTCCCTGTAAAGGCAGCTAAAACTTTTGGGTCCCTCTACTTTGGAGGTAATTGGCCAGCTTAGTCCCTCCAATTTAGAGATACGTGGGTTCCCTTACGGGTTAGTACTTTATGACGACGATCACGAGTTAAGCTAACTCCTAAATCAAATTATCCAAAGGCAGTAAAGATTAAAGAAAGCTAAAGAAAGACAAGCAAAGACAAGTGCACTTGCATGATTTAGTTTATGTGCATCTGCATATACAAGTGCATATTCCATTATATTATTGTGCTACATAACTACCAATATTATGATTAGAAATTTTATTATTACTGCTCTTATGCCTGTTCTAGATAATGCCAAGTGATTCCTAAAAGTAACCCGCTTTAAGAAATATGTTTTCAAACTTAAAATTGAACCTATGTGTATTTGTCTAACTTTTCATAATAAACCGAAGTGGCTGGAATACTTATAATAACATTTATATGCTTAGTGAATTGAGTGTACCTACTGAGAATTTTAAATTCTCACTACCTATTTGTGTATTCCCATAAATATTCCAATATAAAGAACAAGCTTCAAGTGGTAGCAAAGTTTCGGGTATCCTACGAACTGCAGCGTGTGGATTACTTGAGTCCAACCCCAAGAACTCTGACTTAAGTGTAAAGTGAAAGATGTAGAGCGAAACCTATTATGTGTATAATGGTGCTTATATCTTGCATAATGTTGTATTTTTAAATTATAGATGTATTTTTCAAATACTTGAAATTGTAAATCCTTATTCAGTAATAAAATATGATGTTGTTAGGGCTATATATTATATTCTTTTCAAGTTATAAGTCTCCATAGGACCATAGCAACCTCTGAATATTACTCTATAGCTCGAGCATGACTTATATGATGGAGGGTGTTTCAAAGCAACAAGTATCAAAGCAATGCATAAATTCCAAGCAAGAGCCATAAAGGAGAAACCAAGAATGAGCGTTCAAAAATAACACAAAATTTGCCTTAGTAGATGGTTGACTTAAAATGAGCAAAATAAATTTTAAGCATTATTCCTTCACAAATCAAAATACTTACACAAAATAGGAACCCGGAAGCCAAAGGAAAAATAGAATTTTGTTCACACAAATTACACCAAATAATGGAACCCAAAGCCACTAAAAATTACAACAATCTAGGGAAACCCAAAACTTCAAATATCACATGACAATAAAGATAGCAACAACAACATCAAATGCTCCTACAAAACATGAACACTGATGTGCTAGTGATTTCAAACAATGGAGATCAATAACTACCCATATCACTTCCAAATCATGAAGATCGACTATGAAAAGATAACTCGCATGGATAGATCAATGTTGACGGTCGGTTGCATGGATCAACTAGCGTGGATTCAGTACGGCTCAACGATGTCGACGGTGGGTGGCAACATGGGCGCTACTCTTTATGGTGGAGGACAGAAAACCATAACCCATTTTGCAAATAAAATACTTAGATACCCTTTTAGCAAATACTATGTGGGGTTGTTTTCTAATTTTTAATATTGAACTAACATAATTCGCAAACATTCATGGATCAACGTAACACACACCCATGATGAATACCTCATTTTTGGGATCACTACATAAATAATTCAAGATAACTTTACTGCTTGGAGTTTTGTTTATTAATGCCTGCAGCATCATGGTGCTATCATAGTCCAAAAGGAGTAGTTGACTTTGTGTACCTTTGTAAGCAAAGACAATGTTATTCACCTAAAGCTTACTAAAGATAGGATCTAAATCAGGATTTTTAACTCCAAAACCAAACCAACACACCAACACCCCAACACCTATTAAGATAATGCTCTCTACAAGCACTCTATGCTGCAAGATTTAATAAGGAGTAACAAAGGGACTAACAGATTAATAGCATGTTTGGCTTAGCATTTAGGGGGTTTAGAATTGATTTTGACCACTAAAATTGATTTGCCAATTTTTGATGATGTATAGTTTTAAGAGATGAAAATCAATTATTGCTTAGAGAATTGATTTTGAGAGAAGAGAAAATTTTTTATTTTCTATCAAAATCACTTTTAGAGGAACTACCAAATAAATCACTTTACCTCAAAATTAATTATAACAAAATCAATTCAAAAAAATCAATTATGTCTAGGATTAATTTTATAAAAGCAGAACTAAATACGCTATAATTAACTGAGTAATTAATGGTGTACAACAATTGTATTTATCAAACACCTTGAATCTAATTTTTTTTTTGTAAGTTAATATATTTGATGTGAAATTTGTCATAGGCAATTTTTGTGTTTGCACTATTATATATCCAAAAATTTAAAATCCTCTAAAATAGTGTGCTAAAAATTCTCCTAATTTAAAATTAGTTATTAAGAAGATATAGCAATACTCTTGTATATCCTATTATCACACGTTGGTCTTAGACTATGTTTAAGAGTTATAAGGAGTGTTTGTTTGGGATTTTTTAAACAAAAAATCACTTTTTTATTAAAAAATTAGTTTTCTTATATTTGGACAATTTTTTAAAAATAATAAAAATCTAAAAAAAATATGTTTTCAACTTTTTCGTAGAAGCTGAAAAAAAGTAGCTTATGAAAAAAAATCAGTTTTCAAATTTTTCAAGTATATATTAAATTTAAAATTTAAAATCACTTTTTTAAAAGTTGAAACAAATACACCCTTATAAATGATAAGGGAGTGACTCATAATACAATAAAAAAAAAAAGATAAGGAGTAAAGTGGAATAGATCATATGGTAAATTCTAACATGGTTCTTGATGGGTTATGGATCAAGACGGTTCTTGAATACTATCTATAAAATAAATTCATCAATAATTATTTTATTATATAAAGAATATTATATAAAAAATTTAATGTACAAGATTTAAGGACTATCTTGATCCTTGATCATTTTAGCAACATCCTTTTTTTAGATATTTAACAAGTTTAATAAAGAAGGAGAAGGAAATTATATCTTATTTCTTCCTTGACTCCCTATCTAAAGATTAAAAAGATGGAGTTACCCTTTGCTTGGATCTAGAGAAAAAGGAGAGAAAGAAATTGGAAAGAAGGAGAATGGAGAGATTTTCAACTTTTCCTTTGCTTGGATGGAAGAAGAAAATAGAAGAGATAGAAAAAATTGATAGTGGGACCCACAAAATTTTTTTCTCTCCTCAACAGGCAAGAAAACTGAACTGAGGAGGTGATTTTACATAAAATGACCATTCTACCCTCGTCATTTAATTGTTATTGTGTGCTACAATGAAAAGAACTCTTCACTTCTTTCAATACTAGACTCGTTGGTGTTTCTCAAGTAGCTAGAAAATCACTCAACAACAAAAGCTATCAATCAAGACTCGCTTTCATCCACAAGCTTCAATCATTGCTCACATTCTCCTTTTTTTGTAGGTAAACCAAAGTCTATGTTCTCCATTCCTTCCCATTTCTTTTGTTTTCCCCCATTTTGAAATTTTTTTATGGAGATTTGATCTTTTATTTTTAAAGTTTCTTCCTTTTTGTCACCAAAAAGAAAAAGTTTCTTCCTTGCACAAGTTTTACATGTTAAACTGGTAGATGAAAGTTTTCTGTTGTTGATCATGATGTTAATATATTAATATATTAAAGAAAAGGCCAAAGGGTGGCTGAGGATTCACGTTTTTAGAAATTAGTAAGAGTGAGAGGTCCAAATGCCGTTCTATATTAACTAATACACAATGAAGCAGTGATTATGTAACATCTCTAATTTTGTCTAAGCTAATTAGCTCAATAATTATGACTAATTAGAGAGGTTAACGATTAACTGAGAACTAATCGGCTAATCTCGATGAGCAAGATCTTAGTAAATTGAGTCAAGTTAATAATTGAATCATAACGCACTAAATGTTTTAATTAAAACCTAATTATTCGAACCTCATTAATTCATAACTTAAAAATATAATTAAGTTAATCCAATCTTATTAAGTACAAGACAATTGTTCTACCTTACTCATTTGAGATAGATTAATTCTTACACTCTAATTACATAATTCATAAGAGCAATTTAACTAATCAAATTGAATTAACAACTTAGGTAATTCTAATAGCTTTGAAGATTTAAAAATTTCTCCTAATTGATGCACCAAATTTTGGCCAAGGACAAGAGCAAAATCTAACCATCCATTTGCCTTCTTATCATGCACCATTAGATCAAGAGTCTATGTTAGTAGTATTCCTTAAGTTAAGCCAATAGATGTACTCTCCTTCATCAAGATTGTGCCACTTGGAGTGATCATGTTCACCCAAGCCAATCCAAAGAGTGGTCATGCTTTTAACCACTTGAAAAAAATACTACCTGGTCTTTACCCAAGTTCCAAGACTCAAAGGAAACACAAACCACCCTTTTACCCCAAGGTTCCCCTACTCTCTTGCTTGTTGGAAGAAGCAAAATCACATCACTCCTCCTCCTCAATTTGCGCTAATTAGCTCCATCTCTCTCCCCCTGATTTTCATTTTTCATTTCCTCTCTCAAGTCACAAAGCTCTCACCTCTTTCTAAACCTCTCTTTGTTCTTCCTAATCTTCTTCTTGTTCTTCTTATTTTCCCTACTCTAACTCATCTCATTTCCACCACCATTCTCACAAGCCCTTCAAGGACCACCCTCTTTGGTTCTTGAGGAAGCAAAACAAACACTCACTTAGCCCCATTGTCAAGCTCAAGAAGAAGGAGGCCATCTCCAACATCTTTCTTTCTCTTCAAGCTTTCAAGAAACCCATTTGGTAGTGACTCTAACCCCTCTTTCTTCTATGTTTTTCAAGCTCTAGAACTCCTAAGCTCTCCATAGCTAGGTGGTTTTATGACTTACTCTAAAGGCCTCATGGCCATGCTTTTATTAAAAGAAGTTGTTTGTGATTTTGCTCTTTTCTTGGAAAATGATTTGTTGTGCATTTATTCTTATTTTGAAACCAACTTTTTAGAACTCAAAATATTGATTTTCACCAAGATCTCAAAGTATAAAAGTGGTTTGGAAGAGAAAAGTGGTCATTTGAGGAGAAGACTTAATGTTTTTACAAGAAAACTCATTGAAACCAAAACCGTGAAAGTTGAAAAATTCTGGCAATCTATATGGCGCAACTGATAACTCTTTCAATATAACTCCAAATGGAATGAAACTAAATTTAAATGAAAATAGACTCATAGAGCTTTTTATACATATAAAATACGCGAAATTTGGCCTAAAACAAGAGAGATATGAATTTTCAAAGTGTGCTATCCCCAGATGTGTTTCTGTTTGGGCAGTATGTAATAAAATGTGCATAACTCAAGTTATACAGAACATTTTTGAGTGGGACCAAGTTTGTTAGAAATCTAAGACATAGAGGAACATTCCCATAAAATAGTTTTTGTAGATTCCTTGTGAGGAGCTCATACTAAAGTCTAAAAGTCACTATATCGAGAATAAACTTAAAAGCTAAGTAGTCAGAATAAAATATGCACATCTCAAGCTACAAATTGAAATTTTGAGTGGCATTTACTTTGTTTAAAAATAGACTCAGAGAACTATAATTATACAAAATTCAAATCAAAATTGTAAAAGATGAAATTGTGGTGAATTTTTGAAGTTACTGCCCCACTGTAAAAATAAAACTAGTTATGGTTAAATTTTAAAGGTTAATGAGAAATAAGCTTAAAGACATTAAGACCCTTACAATAAAATATTGGAAAACTTTCATAATCCAACTTAAAAGTTTCAAAAAGGATAATAGACAAAATTGGCCTTATGCCTAATAAAAGGATTTTATACAAGAGGCAACCTCAATTAAAAACTTGCACCAAATTTACTAAGCTAAGCTCATAAGACTTTGTATGATATGTATGCCTCTATGTGTCAATATGATGACAATGATATGATGATGATGATTATGACAATGATATAATGATGATGATGATGATGATATGATTATGATAAGGATATATTAATGATATGATGCTTAATGATATGTGATAAAGGAATCATATTTGGGGACGACGATACGTAATGCCCAGATGTGGAAAAGAATTAGAATAATTTTGCATCATAAACTTTAATAAGAAGAGATTGAACTGAGGGTGTGATCCTTCAAAAAGGAAGATGACCCAAAGTAAGCTCCCCTCACCCACGACTCACATGAGGTATGGCATGACCCAGCTAGTATGAGTATAGGGGATAGGGCTTATATGAGGTATGGCATGATCCAGCTAGTGTAAGTACCGAAAAGTTATGGTGGCGAAGGCCACGGTATGAGCTCATTACTACTTATATTTAGTGGGTGAAAAGATAAGACTTAAGATAAATTCAAGTTAAGAAAAGAAAAGGGACTTCGGTCCAAACTCTTGAAAGGAAGAAGTTAAGAGAAGCTTATAGCATAGCCATGCATATTTTATATAATTATACTTGTACCCATGTATGTTATGACATAAATGATTAGAGGGTATGTTAAAATTGAATCCGCTTCGGATATTCATGCTTCAAAAACCTAGAAACTGAAACCTTATAAATGCTCACTATTTTCATTAATAAAACCGAAGTGGCTAGGATGATGACGATGACACTTTCGTGTCGGGTTGGAGTCCTACTGAGAAATCTCATTTCTCACCCTAGTTATTCTTCCGTATCGTCACCAGATCTCGATGGCATACCCTGTGGAGTGGAGCATGGAGCCACCCCATCATGAGTGGGCTTTCGACGATGACGCTCAGGCCATTGTGGCAACGACCACTACGGTGGTGCGCACCTATTTTACCTTGGCCATATACATGTGGATGTGGGGCCCGATATCCCGCTGCCCCGATTGACATTCTTGCCGCCTACCCTGGACAACCGTTAGGTCCTTGGGATTTTCCACCTGAGCCGTTGCCGGATATTGAGATGGAGCCAATATCTCAGGAGCTACCTGCTGCCGAGCCCTTATCGCAGCCGGAGATTCCTGTGATTGAGCTAAGCTCCACGGCTACCTCTAGGGCCGCAGTCGCCTCGCCGCCATACCCTGAGTATCATCCTGAGACTTCGGAGGAGGATTCTTCCGAGGAGCGGTCCTCAACAGCCAGCTGTGACCCAAATCAGGCTGGCCCAAGTCGCCATGTTCGTCGAATTGAAGTAATTCGTAGGCACCCCCTCATCATACGCACACCTCATGTCCCCCGAGGGCGAGGAGCTAGGAGGAGTTGCATCTTTGGGCCATGACATCAGTAGATCAGAGGGTGCATTGCGAAGACTGATCTTAGGGTGTGGAACTAAGGCGCATAGACTTATGAGATTTCTGTTTCCTTGTGTATCTTTGCTGCTTAAAAGCTTGCTGTGTTAAATTGTATTCTATATGTAACGGTGACTTAATTATGACTACCTTTATGTAATGATGGATATTATGAATTATATTTATGGGGTTTGAGTATGTAAGAATTTTTATGTATTATGTATCTCGTATGGTTTTTATTCCACTTGTGAATCGGATTCTCGTACATCACACTCTTTTATATTTGTCTTCTATCTCAAGGCTTTACTTTCCAAAGCACTACAAAGCGTCAACGTATTTCAAAAAAAAAAAAATCTTACTGTATTTTCCACGTAACTTAATTTCAAATGAAGTTTAGTTTTCCACGAGTATAAGTAACAACTAATAAAATGCCGTAATACGACTTAAGCATACTAGGGGTTTATTAGGGTGTTATATATTACATATCAAAGATTGTGGTTTAAGTTGAAAAAAAAGTGATATATTATTGTTGGTGGGGACAAACCAACGAACGTTAAATAGCTAATAGTAATGGATCCTCTTGCAGTGTGCATATTTTGTTTTAATGACCGGAAGGTTCTTTTACGTGCTTGTTGGATCAAAATGATTCCATTTTTTTTGTATCTGCCCCATTTTTCTTTTTATTGTAAAAAATTGTGTTTGGCTTTATCTAAAGCTCTGTTATTTCACTATTGCCCTGTAGGCTGCAGTTGCCTTCTTTTTATATTTTTCCTTATACAATACATTGATATCTCTAGTTTTATATTTTTATCCATTTAAATCGTTTGATATATCATTAGAGGTAATTCAGTTTTGAATTCCTTCTATATAGCGCTAAACTTGCTCAACTTTAATTCCTACATTTGTGTTCAATATTTGAAGGGTGTTTGTGTTGAACTTGCTCAACTTTCTGAGACATGCTTTTGACTTGATAAATAATGTAGTATTACATAGTCTATGGGTGGCCTGTTAGTGCATTTTTTTTAATGACATTTACTGCAGAATTTTAGGTTCTTTTTATGTTCATTGCAATGTAGTGCATTTGATGTTTTGGATGTTTGCTAGTTCATGACTTATGTATTAGTTTACTTTGACATTTTGTCAAGTGTTGTGTTTGGCTATAAACACCCAAAGCCCTGGTTTTTGCCATATATCGAAATAAAGGGAATGCTTATTAATAGGTATTAGGTTCAAATAAGTTATGGTTATCATTCAATAAATTTTATATGTAAAACTAAAATGGATTATGTTTAGGTAGGTGAAACTATGAAAGTCAATATATATTGTGTTTTTCAAAATAAGTAAATGACTTATGGTATATTTTCAAATGCTCTTTTCATGTACAATATTAGCTATCTGTACATGCTTTTTAGTTTTTTTAAAGTGCAGGAGCTATTATGCAATCCTATCTCATTATAATTTTGTTTGTTTATTTTTGTCACTTGTTCTCTCAATTCATTTTATCCCCTTTCCTTAGTAAGATATGCGCATAATTGTATAATAAAACTCAAACTTAAGATTAGGTTCGTGCAATTGAAATCCCATTCAAATCATATATAGTAGTGGTGCTTCCACCATGGGTAGCTTTATCACTACCTCATGATGAATATTGTATTTCAAATTTATACAGCTTAACTTGGCTTGCCAAACTTTTATCAATTTCATTGTAACCCTTCTATCATATATTATCTAACATGGTGTGTGCATATTTGCTTATTTAAAACATTTGGCCATTTAGCAAAGGGAATGTTAGGAATGTGAAGATGGATATAAAATGCTAGGACTTGTGCAATGCATATAGTTGATGTTAATCTCCCCAAGGGCATATGCCAAATCTAGTTAGAGACTAGTTATTTACTAAGATAATTGGGATAGTTTGGATAGTTGTGTTTTTTGAAATAAATATACTTTGTTCTTGACGCTTGAAATGGGGGTTAGATAAACTTATGTGGTTGCCACCTTTTTGTCTCTAGACTTAGTGGTAAAAATAAATTTTTAAGATTTTTATCAATAGGACATATCAGATAATTTATGAATTGATCTTTAATTGATTTTAAATAAAAAAAAGCTATCACATAAGTTGTCACATATTTTCATTGCTTTTGATTGAACACTTTCAAGCAACTTATCTATAAAAAAGGCATAGTTTCACAAAAGTTTTATATAATTAATGCATATACTGTTGTTATTGTAATGTATTCTCATTTAATCTCACATAATCAGAGTTATATGTATATATATAGATACATAGAGATGAGTTCCCGAAATATGGAAGAAGTGAAATTTGAAGACGAAATGGAAGGTGTAAATGATGTGGAGTTGCCAGTAAAGCAAATAATTAATTTTGGAGTGTCGCCTAAGTTGCAAATCTTAAACTATGTGAGAGAGAACTTGGGCAAGAGACAATGTATATGTGCTGTAGTTCTTTTATGTCACATGGTGCATGTATTGCATTTGTTGCAATTGCAATCACAGTTTAGACCAAAGCAAATTAGTGATGAAAATCTGGAAAGAGATGCTAGGCGTCTACAATTAATGAGACAACTACAAGGTACAAAAAAATGTCGAGATGTTATACGCATGGGGCCTCAAGCATTTATGCATTTATGTGACAAATTAAGGGCAATTGGTAGAGTGGAAGATTCAACACGCTCAACAGTCGAGGAGCAAGTGGCTAAATTCCTTCACATTTTAGGCCACAATGTCAAACAAAGAACCATCTCTTTTTGCTTCCATTGCTCGGGGGAGACAATAAGTCGTCACTTTCACAATGTCTTACGTGCTATTATTTCACTAGAGGAAGAGTTTCTTGTATAACCTTGTAGTGGTAGTAGCGATGCCCTCCACAAATACTTAACAATAGCAGGTTCTATCCTTTTTTTAAGGTACTTTTTTATTATTTTTTACCCATAAATACTCATATATGTAGTCAATGATGAAAAGCATCTTGCTAACATCTAAATTAATTACTTAAAAGGGATTGCATTGGTGCTATAGATGGAACACATATTCGTGTGAAGGTACCAAGGGCATAAGCCCGTCGATTTTGTGGAAGAAAAAACTACACCACATAAAATGTTTTTGCTGTTTGTAATTTTGATATGAAATTCACATATGTGTTACCTGGGTGGGAAAGGACAACATCAGATTCAAGAATTTTAAAAACAGCTTTAAGTAGGGAAGATCTACTTAGAATTCCCGAAGGTTGGTGATACATTAATTAATTTTACTATAATAAATATAATATCACATCAATTGAGTATCAAAGTATGTGTTGTATGCCACATGATGTGCATGTAATTGTTGTAGGGAAATTCAACCTAGGGGATGGTGGATTTATGCTAAAACGTGGGGTACTTACACCATATAGAGCTGTTCGGTATCACTTGAAGGAGTATTCAACACGTGGGCCACAAAATGCCAAAGAATTATTCAACCATCGACATGCTTTACTACGAAGCGTTATTGAAAGAACTTTTGGAGTTTTAAAGAAAAGATTTCCAATTATAGCTAGTGGCACTGAACCATCTTGTTCATTTGACATTATGGTTGATGTAGTGCTTGCTTGTTGTATATTGCACAAGTTTTTAATGGGTGTTGATATTGATGAGTTATTAATTGCTGAAGTAGATCAGGAGCTACTGCAACGTGACATAGATAGGTCACAACCTATTTCACAGCAACAATGAGATGAGGACTATAGACAAGGAGCAATTTTAAGAGACAATATTGCAAGCGAAATGTGGAATGCCTACCAAGTTTACGTGTGATTTTATCTTTGAAATGTTTTCTTAATATACGGTGGTATATATGTAATACATTATGTGTATATGTTGATGTGACATGGCTTGTGTTTACTTAAACATTGTTATGCCATGAAATTTAAACGTTGTTATTTGTTTAGTTGTTTTATTTATATATATTAATTAATCTTTTATGATTTACATAATATAGATATATGGCTTGTAATTAAAAAAAAGAAGATATTTTTATATTATTTTTAGTGTATTTTTAGTGTATTTTGAGATATTGTAAAGGTTGAAAGATGTCAAAGGGAACATTATAGTAGACACTAATCAGCCATCTAAAGACAATTTACGATGGTATGATGATATGGATCTCACTTTGTTAGATGCATTGTTAGAAGAATTAGTGAAAGGCAATAGGAATGATGGCTCATGGACAATTGAAGCGTATAACAATGTGGTGGGGGTTCTAAGAATAACAATGAGTCCACACACTACAAAGCAACATATAAAAAATAGAATGAAGACTCTGAAAGAGCATTTTGCTGAGGCATATGATCTATTTAATAGCTTAAGTGGATTTGGATGGAATCCTATGACTAAAAAATTTGAAGTTGATAACGAAGTTTGGGAGGATTTTATCAAGGTAATTGATCATTTATTCATGTTCATTTAATTTGTGAAAGTGCATGTATTTTATGGTCACTTATTTGTGCATTTATTTTTATTTCTTTCAAAGGATAAACCTTATGCAGCAAAATGGAGAAAAATGCAAGTTAAGCATTATGATATATTAAAGGAGTTGTTTGGAGCCGATAGAGCTACTAGTAAACATGCAAAAACTGCAAAAGAGAGGCTGAAGCAATGGGAAAAAGAACCTATTAACTTAAATGACTCATTTGAAGCTGTTGGGATGTCTAATGCAGATATAAATATGGAGACTGATATCCCATATGTTGCTACCAATTTTGATTCATTTAGTCCTACTTGCGGTCAATCAAATCAATTAGGTGGGACTCTAGCCTCAAGAGGTACCAAGCATGAGGCACACATGGTTGATATGGTGGAGACTCAGTATGAGAAGTTCTCCATGGGAATTAATACATTAGCTGAAGCTATGAAATAGGGAAATAGCCTTGCAGATAAGCTACATGAAGTGGCTGAAAGGCAAGTAGTAGTGGGTGAAAGGCAAGTTACACTTGCTGAGAGGCAAATAGAAATTGCTAAGAAAGGACTAACCATCATGCAGCAAAGTAGGCCTCGCCACTATAGTGAATCAGATGTATGGAACTTATTGGTTGGGTTAGGTGTCACAAGTGCATTTCGCATGTAGTGTTACTGATTTTTGTGTCAAAATGAACAGAAGAAATGAGAACTTTTTGGGGTTCCTGCTGAAGTGCGACTAGAGGCTCTTATTCAAATAATGAGTGAAGCAGGGATTCATTGAGAAGACACTATGCCATCATAAAGCCTTTCACCAAATTATTTGGTATTCATAGAAATTTTTAGTTGTTGCAATTTTATAATTTTCTCTTTTCATGCAGGAAGATTAAATACATGCATTCTAGTACTTCGATTCCCTTGACCTTTTGTTTATATTAATTATTGTTTTGTGCTTGTGCAGGACTTGAAATATTTTGTTCAGAGGCTTTGAAGCAATGAATGTAGTTAATTCCACAATCTTAGATGGGATGTGATCGATTGTAAAGCCACATGTTGAACATATAACAGCAAAGACTCATGTTTTGTATATGCTCAAATGATTGGAGCCCTTTTAGCTAATTAGGTGGATAATTTTGATAGCACTATTTTTGGACATGTGGCATGTTAATTGTTGTTTCTTTTATGTATAGTTTAGTATCTGGAATTGGTGCTTTTGCTTTAGGATTCAAGAATTATTATTTTAAGTTGACAAATTATTAGTAACAGGTTCAATTGACATTTTGAGTACATATTTGCTTCTTTTTATTCTATTCCAACTTCCAAAGTTTCTGATTTCTATGGTGTAAACTACTTAATCTACAACTATATGTTTACATATTTATGAGCGTGTTATGTTTTTGTTTGCCTTACCATAAACTTACCATTGAAGCACCCTTGAAATAATTAAGTTACACATCAATATGAAAGATAAGAGGATCCCTTTTATGCTTCATTGCTAAGTTGCTTCATTAGATCTAGATTTAATTTGGAAAGATGACTAAATGCTCAAAAAAGATAAATTTTTTAAAAGTTTTTTTTTTTTCCACCAAGGGGGAGTGTGGTTTCACTATATAGTGCATATATCTCTAATATATTTGGAAGTAGTTGACAAATTTTAATTGGTACTGTACAAATTTGGAGGTTCAAATGTATTAGTAGTGGATATATCAAATCACGTAGACACTTTATACAAAATTTTGATATAAGTTTATATACAAAGAAACTCATGTATCAACATCAATGTTTAGGCAAAATTTCTTCCTTCTATATTGTCTTATGTTTCAAATAGATAAAAAATTTATACAATTTATCAATAACAGTACCTAATTTTAATTTTTGTTATTATATTTTTAATGTGAATGATATTTGGAATTGTCCAATTTTATAATTTTAATGTGGAAAACATATCCTTGTAATTAAATATATTGTTTTAAGTTGGGTTGTCATTTTTTTTAATATTTGTTATATATTTAATTTATTATATCTAATTATTTTTTGGTGCAGTTTATTATATTTAATTTATAAAGAGAATACTTTCTATATGCCAACGGTGTAAAATAATTTTACATTGTTAATAAATAAAAATTCAAAAAATTGATAAATCATAGTGGATAGTTATCTTAATGGATAGTTATTTATCATGATTTAATATTTTTCTAAATTTTTATTGATTAATAGTGTAAAATTATTTTATTTTGATACTACATAAAAATTAAATCCATTTATAAATGAATTAAAAATAAAAAATATAGAAAAATGTTTACATTATATTATATTAAGGGTAAATTAATTATTTGATATGATTATATTTTCTTTTTCCTTACTTTTCTCTTTATCCAAGTAAGGTAAAGAAAATTTTTTTATTTTCTTTCTCTTCATTTTCCCTCCATCCAAATAATAAGAGAGAGAGAATTTTTTCTCTCTATTTTTTTTTTCTCTCCACTTTCTTTTCTTCCATTTTTTTTCTTCCCGTTTTCTCAATTTGATCCAAGCAAAGGGCTAATATGGCGGGGGTGTCCCCCATTGCCACTCCACTCCACTCCTTCCTTTATAAAGTCACTCCCAAGGGTAAGACACTCCACTCTTCGCCACTCTTTCCGTTATCCATCTTCCAAACATAGACTTATATTTTCGTGGGAAATCACGGAACGTACCTGACCTGAGGAATGTAATTGACATCGTCACCGTGCCTATAAGAATAGAAGTAGCGAGGCGGAGGAGCGATTGGTTGACTCAAACTTCCGTCGCTGAATGGATATCCATTAATAATTAATAACATAACATCGATCAAACCTCTCTTCCATTAGTCGTTGCTGTGGTCAGCATAGGAATGGAAGAAGGCGTAAGGAGATGGGTGGTGGACATATCGAAGTGGGACCCACACCCTCCTGACTTCTCCTTCGCCCTCTCCCTCCTTCCTTCCCATGAGCACTCCGCTGTTACCAGGTAGGTCACCCACCTCTATCTCTGCTTCCTCTTTAATACAGAGATGAATTACAAATTTTAATTTTGACTTTGTTTTATGGAGCCCCGCCCCACATATAAGACACTTACTTGATGAGTGTGGGGTTGTTCCGTTCCCGTTCCCATTCCCATTCCCATTCCCATGCCAAGCAGGCTCGGCACGTTACTGTTTAGAAGAATGATTAAGTTTTAGCACTTGGAAGTTTAGTCAAGTGAAGTGTTTCTGAGTTAGGTTGTTCAGAACGTACACAAATGGGTTTTGTTGGATCCCATGGCATGACAGTTAGGTGTACTTGTGTGCTGTGGTAGGTTTGTTAAAATGGAAGACAGGAAACGGGCACTTGTCAGCAGAATGCTTCAGTATGCTCTTGTATATGATGTGCTGCAAATCCCATTTGGCGAAATCGTCATAAAACGAACGCCGGAAGGCAAACCATATTTGGTATGGCTATATATTTCTTTGAACTAGCAGCGGTGAATTAAGAAATGCATGTCTAATATCATATACTGACTGACAATCTCAGTTTTTGTTTCATCAATCATGTTTTTTTTTTTAAATGTTATTTTGCATGTGTATGGGAATAAGAGGGAGATGTGCATCTAATATGTTGCTGCCAACTTCTTCAGAACTAACACGGCAAAGATTCAAACTTGGGAATGAGGAATAAATTAAACCTTGTAGTTATTAAAGAAGGATAAAAAGGTTCAAGTGGAATTTGCCATCATGATATATTGGTAAAGTAGTATTTTCCCTCCTGATTTACAAAGCTTTGCACATTTGAACCTAGTTTAATGTGCCTTTTAGCCAAATCCTATATGTAGTCCAAATTAAGGGTCATCACTTACAATTTGATAGCAAGCGTCTATCTGACTTTTTAGCATGAAAATAACTCAGAAACCTTCTGAGTGATGCTGAAAGTGAGGAGCTTGTATCTTCTAGATGAACTCTAATGATTATTGGAAGGGGTTTGTGATAGGAGGGCCGTCATAAAGAAGGTCTATACGGGGAGGGGAAGGAGGGTTAAAAGGGGTACATGAATGTGAACAGAAAAAAGTTAGTTAGGAGTCATTCAGGAGTTATCTAGTAACAGGAATTGCCTAGTGATGGCATTTTTGAACCATAGTAGTCAATCACGCGCTATAGCGGCACTATCGCGTCGTCACATCGTGTTTCGTAGGGTGGCCGTGACAAGGACGGCAGTCGCGTCGCGTTTTGCAGGTGCGGCTATCGCGGCTGTGAATCGCGCTAGTTCGCGGTTTCGCGGCCGCTTTTCGTTGCAGCTGTGAAGAACCCTATGTTGCCCTTAATATTCTACTATTGCTGAGTAAGTATAGGGGTATAAGGGTAACTTTCTCACGCATTTTAATGTCTGGGCTTCTTCATCCTGCTTCCTCCTGTTCGAGCTCTCCGACCCATCCTTTCTTCTTGCTTTCTTTGCTCCAACTTTTGACGAATTGGACTCGACGGCCATACTCCTCCCTGTCTTCTCTATTTCTTTTCTTTATCTCTCTTCCGTCATCTTTATTTTTATCCTCTTTGGTTTTTTTTTTTTGGCCTTTTCTTTTTCTGATTTTTACTCTTTTTTTTCCCAACGGCCCACTGCCACTCATCTTTTCAATGGCTCTTCCATTTGTTTGGTGTTTTTTTTTATTCACTATTATGAACTATCATTGCTTATATAGTTATAAAATTTATTTATTTATTTAATTTAAAATTTTAACCATGGCAGCATCATCATCTCTATGACAAAGAACTTCAAATGTTTTACCAATTTGTGTTTATGCATTAGATTTGGTGGTCTTTTACTTTTTTATATTTTGCTGCCCTTATGTTACTTGATAGTGCTGTGTTTTTTGTTTTGCCGCCCTTAGGACTTGATGTTTATGCATAATTAATGGTGATTGTGTGTTTTTAGACAATGGAATGGATTATAAATTTTCATCATTGATGTGAATGAGTTTAATTGTAGATGATTTCTTATTTTTGAACATTTATATGTGTTATATAAATTGTATAATAATTATATATTTTTTATCAAATAGCGGTCAGAATGCTATTCGCTATCTCGCTATAGCGTTTTTGGGGTTGGCCGCTACACGCCGCTATCCGCGATTGACTACTATGTTCTGAACATTACCCAGATGGGTTTTGGCGTGCATGATTCCCACCATTGGAGCCAAGAGGGAGCTCGCCCTTAATAGCTGCCATGGCTGCTGAGATTCTCTCCCTCTCTGGTATTGCCTTTAGATGGAAATACCTTTCCAACTTGTTCGCATAAGCATTTTTCACTGCAAAGAGAGGAATGCTGATCTTCCTCCACCGGTCATGGCTCCCTTTTTTTTCCTGCCCATCCCATTTTCTACTCCTGAATTGACATTGTGTTAGAACTGGTACCAGAGACAAAGATGAAGAAAGAATTGGGAATTTTATTGATATTGGGTTTTTGGCAAATCACCAAGAACCCTAGAAATTGGTACAAATTCTGTTATGAGTTAGTGTTTACACACAGAGGAGATAAAGAGTCCTCTCACCCTCTCAACTACTACACAATGGTCAAGACAAAAGAACATCTCTAACTAATTCCCCCCTTATATGCTTCCCTAACTAATCCTAACTAACTTTCCCTATTCAGTCTTCGGAAGTTAGTCCTGAACTGGGCCCTCCAGGCACACTTCCCTATTAGCTCTTCTCACATAAACTTGTCTCGCAAATGGGGTCCTATCATCACCCCACCCCCACCAAAAAACAAAAGACACACCTTGTCCTCAAGGTGAGAGTCAAGAAACAGCCTCAACAAGTCAGCCAGTGGCTCCCAAGAGTCATTGCAAGAGTGGCTTCCACCGCACTAAGACCTCTGCTGCCCTTGCCTGGTTATAACGAAAATCCATCAGTTCCTGCAGCACTGCATGCATTTCCCAGTTTTCTGCCAACTCTTCTGGCAAATCCTGAGCCTGGCTAGATGGTGGGAGGGCCTTGTTGAGTAAACTGACATGGAAAACTGGATGTACGTGGCTGGAAGGAGGCAAGGCTAAATGGTAGGCAACTGAACCCACCTTCTCAATCACTTTGTATGGGCCAAAGAACAACTCAGTTTCTCATTGCGTTTCTTAGCCAAGGATTTCATCCTATAGGGTTGGACCTTCAAGTAGACCCAATCACCAACCTCAAAGGTCAATTCCCAGCTATGTCTATCAGCAAAAAACTTCATACGTTGCTGTGCCACCTGCAAATTCTCCTTCAGTTGATCCAAAACCGGGTCGCTACCAGCAACCAGCTGTTGCACCTCCTGGACATTAGAAGGATAAATTTTTCCTTGATAAACTGTGGGTGAAGGTCTGCCATACAAGGCTTGAAAATGAGTCATCCGAGCAGAAACATTATAAGTGGTGTTGAACCAAAACTCAGCCCAACATAACCATGATGGCCACTGATTTGGTTTTGTACTTGTGAAGCACCGCAAGTAAGTCTCTAGACAATGATTTACCACTTTGGTTTGCCTGTCAGTTTGTGGGTGATATGAAGTGCTATACTTCAACTTAGTGCCAGTTTGTTTAAACAATTCAGCCTAGAAACGACCAAGGAGTAGCTGATCCCAGTCAGAGACAATAACCTGAGGAAACCCATGCAAGCGAACCACCTCCTTAATCAAGCATTGAGCTACTTCATTGGCAGTAAAAGGGTGTGCCAGGGCAATGAAGTGAGCAAATTCCGTCAAGCAAACAACAACTACTAGGATGGTGTTCTTGCCTTTGGCCTTAGGCAGCCCTGAAATGAAGTCCGTAGAAATGTCCGACCAAACTGTGTTTGGATCAGGGAGGGGCTGCAACAAACCCCTAGGTGCTAGAGCTTCATACTTATTTTTCTGACATGTTTGGCAAGCTGCCACATACTCTTTGACTGCCTTTTTCATCCCTTTCCAGGTAACCACAGCTGCTAATTTCTTATAAGTCCGGAGGAAACCCGAGTGACCACCCATGGGAAAATCATGATATTCAGCCAACAACAAAGGAATCTGACCAAAGGATGCTGGCAGTACCACCTTTCCATCAGCAAACAAACGGCCACCCTGCAGCTGGAAACCGGGGATAGCATTGCCATCAACAGACAATTGCTGAACAATTTTGCTCAAATGGGGTTCCTGCTGCACTTTCTCATCAATTTGCTGCCAAATACTGGGGTGCAGTAAAGAAATAGCCCCATACACCATCTGGTGGAATATGGCATCAGCAGCTTTATTCTCAAATCCTGGTCTATACGTTATTTCAAAATCTAAACCCATGAGCTTGGCTGTCCACTTGAGTTGATCCTCACCCAACAGCCTCTGGTCCGTTAAAAATTTAAGGCTTTTCTGATCTGTGAGAATCACAAAGTGTCTCCCTAACAAGTAACGACGCCACTTCTGGACAGCAAACACTATGGCCATTAATTCCAGTTCATAAGCTGATTTGTTTTGAGCCCAAAAAGATAAAGCTTGGCTCAAAAATGCAATTGGCCTTCCTCCTTGTGATAGCACCCCTCGAATGCCTTGGCTAGAAGCATCTGTCTCCAAGACAAACTCCTTAGAGAAATCTGGAATGGCCAAGGTTGGCAAATCTGCCATTGCAGCCTTAAGCTTTTCAAATGCAAGCTGTGCCTGCTCTGTCCAAACAAAGCCATCCTTCTTGGTCAAGTCAGTCTATGGCTTAGCCAGCACCCCATAATTCTGAACAAAGCGTATATAATAACCTGGAAGACCTAGAAATTCCCGCAGGCCCTTGATATCTCTCGGTGTCGGCCAACTCACCATAGCAGCAGTTTTCTTGGGATCCTATATGTGGTCCAAATTAAGGGTCATCACTTACAATTTGATAGCAAATGTCTATCCAACATTTTAGCATGAACGACTTAGAAACCTCCTGAGTTATGCCGAAAGTGAGGAGCTTGTATCTCCTAGATGAGCTCTAATGATTATTGGAAGGGGTTTGTGATAGGAGGCCCGTCATAAAGAAGGTCTATACTGGAAGGCGAAAGAGGGTTATAAGGGGTAAATGAATGTGAACAGAAAAAAGTTAGTTAGGAGTCATTTAGGAGTTATCTAGTAACAGGAATTGCCTAGTGATGGCATTTGTGAACATTACCCAGATGGGTTTTGACGTGCATGATTCCCACCATTGGAACCAAGAGAGAGCTCGCCCTTCCATAGCTGCCATGGCTGCTGAGATTCTCTCCCTCTCTGGTATTGCCTGTAGATGGACTACCTTTCCACCTTGTTCACGCACGCATAAGCATTTTTCACTGCAAAGAGAGGAATGTTGATCTTCCTCCACCGCCCATGGCTCCCTTTTTTTCGCTGCCCATCCCATTTTCTACTCCTGAATTGACATTGGCTGTGCGCTGATTTCTATATAGGTCTTGGATAATCTCATCCAACTTCCTCATGATTTCTTGGACTGCTGTCTCCATGTTTTTGACCTGAGCCTCCAACAACAACCTTCGTTAGAGTTGTCTTCATGCTGTCACCTCAGTTCTTGTAGGCTTCTCTTTACTGTCTCCAGGCATGCATCCATTCTTCTTTCAACCATATAAGGCTCCCTGGATTAGGAAGCTTTCATACCACTTGGTAAAACTACACCTCAAAGATAGTAAAAGGAGAGTAGAGAAAGGAGAAGAAAAATGATGTGTATTTACTACAACAGTGACATCTGAACTAGAGGTAGATGACAATGATACTCTAGAGTATTCAAGAGACCTTGTTCTCTCCCTATCCTCAACACTTCTGACCTGTTTGTTATCCATTTTTTCCCCTCTGTATTCTCTAACCTCCCTTATATATAATTTCTGTTGCTAATTAGCTCCTAACTGACAACTATTTTTTGTTTGTATTCATTTATTTGAGGAATTATCACTTGTAATCCTCCTTCTCCTTCTAGTATAGGCCCCTTTTATGATGGGCCTGCTATTATTTTGGCCTTTTTGAGTCATTTTCCTGCTCAAAAGTCACCGTTCTCCATGTGCTGCTTAAACCATGAGTCAACCCAAATTTGGTTGACCGGTGGGACACTGCATAAAGTCATATTAAATCATGTGGTATTGTGCTTAATTAACTCAAGTGTAAATTACAATTGAATCATGGTGGAAAAGTGCAATTGACCCAGCAGTAAATTCTGTCTGATGGCTGTAAAATGTGGGCAAGCAAAAAAAAAAAATGCAGGCAAGCAAGACATTTCCATTCATCAGTCATTATCAAACTTGTCTAACCTGTTATGGTAGTTTTGTTAGTGAGATACGCCAAAGTACTTGTTTTTCTCTCTTCCCCAAAACTTGAGAGCTTTAACCAGTTTTGAACAATTTGAATAAATGCAGAAGTTGATCTTAAGATGTTCGTATATATCTTACAGTGATGCTATCCCTCCCCACACTGCATTCTTCTGCCTCTTTTTCTGTTTCCTTCCTTATCAACTTGTTTATGGGTGCATTTGGTTGTGCTTCTGGCACACCAAAAGTACTTTTTATTTCAAAAAGAAGTACTTCTAATGGTTTTAGCTGTTTTCGTTTGTGTTTCTCAAAAATAGTAGAAGCAGAAAATGATCGGTTTTTTGTTTTTTTAAGAAGTAGGTAGGGAGTTGGTTCTCCCAGAAACAAAAGCAATAGAAGAGAGAGAATTGTGTTTCACGAATTTTAAGACCACTACCCTTTGCTTCTTTTATGATTTTATTCTCCCGCTCTCATTATTGTTCTTATTCTCTCACTCCTTAAATTGTAATTTTATAAGTAAAAATACTTTTATATTTATCACATCCTAACAATTTAACAACTTCTGATTCTAATAAAAAGTACTTCTATAATTACATTCAAACGTCAAATAATTTTCTGCTTCTACTTTTGCTTTTGCTTCTGATTCTGCTTTTGGAGAAGTACTTCTCCCAAAATCTTAACTAAAGGGGCCCTATTTATCTAAATATTGATTTGTTTTGCTTTCTTAAAGCATGAAAAGCTTTTCAATTTCTCTCGTCTTTATCACATTTCTAGTTTGTCTGTCCAATTTGAATAAATGGAAAAGCTGATCTTGAGATGTTCGTATATATCTTATAGTCATATTTTCACTCCTCACATCGTGTTCTTCTGCCACTTTTTCTGCTTCCTTCCTGTAGCCTTACTTATTTCTTTATATTCTTTTTTCGTTTCAGGTGAATGATAAATTTGGTCTTAGATTCCCTAATTTCAATTTCAATGTATCCCATCATGGTGACTATGTGGCCATAGCATCTGAACCTCTATGTGTTGTGGGGTTAGACATTGTCGCCTATGATATTCCTCGGGGAGAAACAATTACAGAATTCATTCATTCATTCTCATCATACTTTTCCAGTTTGGAATGGGATAACATAGTCAATGCTGGCACTTCTGATGATGTATTAATTGAATTTTACAGGTATGGTTGTATTCTATTTGTACATTTTTGTCAAGGAAATAATTTAATTAAAAACAGTGCTTGTGGTTCAGATTTTATTGCTGCTGCTGTTCCAGACTTCCAGTATGCAGATAGTGAGCAGTTTTTTTTTTTTTTCCTTTTATTTTTTTGGTTCTAGGGAGCACCTAGTGGAGGTAGGGGAAATGGGGAAGGGGATGGGAAAACGGGGATTGAACCTCTAACCCAAAGCCAACAAACCCTTTATCACATGGACTAAGGGAGATGCCACTCGAGCTATAGCTCATTGGCGATCAGTTTTTCTTTATTGCTGAGATTTTCGTGCTTGTAATTGCTTTTTTTTTTTTTTTCCCTAGTTTGGAATATTTCTTATTCTCTCCTAAGTGGTATTTTCCTTCTATTCTCTTTAATAAAACTTTTTTTTCTGTCACCAAAAAAAAAAAAAGATCTTCTCAATTCTGCATTTTTCAAAATTTAACTGCCTTGACATTTGACATGCCTGTGAAATGCCATAAAAATTCATTGCGTTGTCATTTGTTTGGGAAGAAACCCAATGACAATATGCAAACAATAGAGTACTGCCTTTCATTTTTCAAGAATATGAGCACACTCTTTCCTCAAAGGCAGCTAAACAAATGACATCAGTCAACTGTTAGTATGCTTGCCTAGCTTCATTCCAAAGAGCTGTTATGTTCACACCCTTAATGAAAATGCATCATAATTTCTAGAATTATCAGTTTTTCACTTTGGCAAAATACAATGGAGATGATGCTCTACATCTTATTGCTATGTAGTGTAGAGTTCAAGATATTCTCTGAAATTGTATGCTTTATATATCAATTTGAGACATTCCTGGTCTCATAATATATTTGTATCTGCTGAATATGTAGATTGTTAGATATGAAATGATTCTTTGCAATGAGAGCAGACCATGCCAAAAGTCAAATGTGGACTTGCTTTGCAGGTATTGGAGCCTAAAAGAAGCATATGTTAAAGCCATAGGGAGTGGACTGACTGAAGAGTTGAATAACGTGGAGTTTACTCACATGTGCTGGACGGATATAATGGCTAAGGTGGATGGGAAGGCTATGACAGAGTGGAGATTTTGGCTGTTTGAGCTTGGAGAAAGGCATTGTGTGAGTTCCATTTGAACTTTTCATGAAATGATTTGTTCGCATACATAATTATGATTCCAGAAATCCCTGATTGTACTTTTTTTTGGGTTATGAATACAACTAGGAAAAAGGTGGGATACAGAATATTAACTGAATAATAAATTGATTGTAATCTGTAATGCCCTTTTCAGTCACATGAGATTCTGTATTTGTTCAAAATTTTCCTGGATAATTGAGTCGTTCTTTCGACATTCATATAGTTAAATCATATATCTGTTAGTTACATTTTGTCAGGTTTGAAATTTCATTCCCTTTCCCTTGAGTGAACTTAAGGGGAGCTACCATTATATTGATAGGCTGTAAACAAGAGAGAAAGAAACCATTCATAGGATTTTGTTTCTGCTTTTATATGGATCATATAGTTCAAGCAAAGGATTGCTCAGATTTCTGTTGCAAATACAAGACACATTTTTCTTGGCATTGATATTCACTTCAAATTGGTATGAGGTTCTGAAGAAATTTAGGGTTTAGGGTATTAGGTGGATTCAACAAGCTGATATTGAATGTAAATTTGGACACATTCCAACCCAAACGTTATCTATGTAGGATGGCTTGGATGAAATCTTACTCCAAGATGCTCTTGCTCTATCTAATAGCAGTTTGACTTAAGGGTACAATAGTAACTGCTAGGTCTTCTCTAACCGTTATGAATTTATGCACCCTACTATTCAAACTCACTGGTATTCCCCCCCCCTCCTCTCTCTCTCTCTCTCTCTCTCTTGTTTTACAGGTATCAATTGTGAAAGGTCACCCAAGATCAGCTGCTATGAGCTATAAAACAACGTTGAAGAAAGTAGACTTAACTGAAGAAGAATATCATATAGGTCTTCATCTTCCAAGTGTAGACTTTGTTGAAATAAGTGTAGAACAACTTGTTTCAGATTTACGGAAAGCATCTTGAGTGTAAGCATCGAAGTTAGGTGTTAATATAAATCTAAGAAAAAGGTTTATACATGTGCTTGTAACAACCCAAGGGTAATAGGGTCTTTGAATTTAATAACACAAGGGCATATGAGTCCTTGTAAGAGAGAAGTAACTTGGCATCAAAAGAGCATTCTGTTAGGCAAAGTTGTATACAAGGAGGGGACCCCTCTCATTTTGGTGTGTGGAGCATTTTGGGGTGAACCTTAGTCACGAGGGCTCTCAGAATAACTTCATCTCCCTTCTACATTCTTACATAGCTCATTTCCTTATATTTCTGCAATTGTTTCCTGTATACAAATACCATACATCATACTTATAGTTGATACTTTGGAATTATTTTTACACATCAATACACCATATCAGTTTCTGCCATTGTTTTGGCTATTTGTTCTCTTTGTTTGCTTGTGGGTTGTTAGAATTTGGTATTCAAAGCTAGGTTACCGCTGCTATGGTCGAGATGACCCGTTGGAAGGATGTGAACGAGACCTTGAAGAAGAACGAAGCTAAAATTCAGGAATTCATAGAGCAAATAGAATTAAAGATGAAGGAGTTGAAGCTAGACCCCGAAAACACGATGAGGGAGATGACGTTTGAATCAGATAAGAGGATGGCCAAAATCGAGTGTTTCATGGAGAACTTGCTGAAGACCCAAACTGATCGAGAGAAGGAGAAGGTGATTTTGGGGGCGATGGGTTCCACCTCAAGCTCAAGCTCCAGGGGGGATGTCTACACGCCCCCTCATCGACAAATGTAGGTGAATCAGTGAGTGCAGATCCAACAAATTCAGCCACCTAGGATTTTCTAGAGTTTTTCGGAGACAACCCCCTCACATGGATCAGACATTGCAATTGCTGTTTTGCAATGTTCCCAATGGACGATCAGGTGAAGATCAACTTGGTGAGGCACTACATGCGGGAGAGAGCTGACCTGTGGTACATGGAGTATGTAGAATGGAGAATGGGAATATCTTAGGGGCGTTTCTGTGCGCTACTCCTTGCAAGATTTACCCCCATAGGTAAGGAAGATGTCCTCATTGAATTTAGTAATTTGTTCTATGAAACCAATATTGAGACTTATCTTGAGAAGTTTGAGAAGCTTAAGGCATTTGTTAGAATTAAATACCCTGCTCTTGATAATGAATTTTTTATGTCTAAATTCGTGGGGGGTTTACCCATGGAGTTTAGGTTAGAAGTGTTGAAATTCAGGCCTAGAACTCTAGAGGAAGTAGTGAGCATCACAAAATTAGAAGAGTTCAGATTAAGTATTCTAGGATCGGCTCAGAGGGTGAACACGTTGTACTTGGGGGGACCCAAAAGTACTATTAATATGAGTAATGTGTATGTTAAAAGTCCACATAAGGCACTGACTCACCCTCAACCAAGCCAAAAACTACTTACCTATCCAGACAAAGAGAGATTCGTTTGTCTCAAGTCTGCCATTGAAGAAGTTGACTCCATTAGAATATCTAGCTAGGAGGGAAAAGGTTCGTGTTACCATTGTGATGAGAAGTATTCAATTAATCACAAGTGCAAAAATAGGCAATTTAACTTGATTATTGTTGAGGAATATAATGGTGACAGGGCATATATGGAAGGGAAGAATGAAAGGGACTCTGGAATGGAATTAGCCATGGATGAAAACAATATTTCCATTCATGCTATCATTGGCAACTGAGCTAAAATCACTCTCAAGATCATTGGCACAATTAAGAAGAGTAAGCTAACTATTCTTATTGATAGTGGCAGGATCCACAGTTTTTTGGGCTATGATACAGCCAAGGAACTAATTTTTGAAATGCAGAAGACTACACCTTGGATGGTGACTGTAGCTAATGGAGGGAGAATTCTCTGTAATGTTAAATGTCCCAATTTTGCACTGCAGATGCAAAACCAGACATTTGAAGTTGAACTCAGAATTATTTCCTTAAGGGGGCTGTGACATGATCTTGGGGGCAGATTGGATGTGGATTGATGACCTTGTTACTTTTAGCCATAAGCAAGGCATGGTCACTATCTTCCACAAGGGATGGGAGGTGGTGTTGAAGGGTGTTGAAGGGTGTTGAAGGGAATTCAGATGACAGTCTCATAGCAAACAAGGGACCCAAACACTTGCTTAAGAAGGCCTCTCATGACCCATTTGTTGGCAATGAAGATTGTAGTTGCAGCTTAGGTTATGAGATTGAGGCCACCTTGATTGAGCGATATTTTGAACTCAACAGCCTTGAGGACAAGGCTGTTTGTGAGGGGGTGGTGATGTAACAACCCAAGGGTAATAGGGTTTTTGAATTTAATAACACAAGGGCAAATGAGTCCTTGTAAGAGAGAAGCAATGTGGCATCAAAAGAACATTCTGTTAGGCAAAGTTGTATTCAAGGAGGGGAGCCCTCTCATTTTGGTGTGTGGAGCATTTTGGGGTGAACCTCAGTTACGAGGGCTCTCTAAATAACTTCGTCTCCCTTCTACGTTCTTTCATAGCTCATTTCCTTATCTTTCTACAATTCTTTCCTATATATAGATGAGAAGTGATAGAGAACTACTTATGAGGCAGTGTCATTCATTCTTTCATCCACCACTGGATGGGGTGTGGACCCAGTATAAGTGGGGTCCACACCCCATCCAATGGTGGATAAGTGATGAGTCGATACGGTGTCCCACAAAAAGTGAGTCCTCTCAACATTTCTCTATATAGATACCATACATCATACTTGTAGTTGATACTTTGGAGTTATTTTTACACATCAATACACCATATCAGTTTCTGCCATTGTTTTGGTTATTTGTTCTTTTTATTTGCTTGTGGGTTCTTAAAGTACTTGAACAGAGAGTATGAAAAACTGAATATTATTGCTCTGATGATTATTTTTGGACAGTGGATTTACATTATATAGACATTTGTCAAATATTACCTAATAATTGATGATTATTGCTTGATACCAATTTCTCTAAGTCAAGGTACTAATACAGGTAATGTATCTATCCTAATAAATGAAAATAAATCTATACAATATTATACAATAATACATGGTATCTCAACATATCTCAACATTCCCCCTCAAGTTGGTGAATAGATATCTATCATTCCCAGCTTGCATGTAAGAGAATCCTTCTCATCCCCTACCTCAAAGTGAGGGTCATCCTTTGTAGGAGTACCTTCAATGTGGCTTAATTTCTACCAACCCTTGAGAGTACGTCGGATAACTTGAGCTCATTGCAAATAATTTCTCCTATTAAGGTGGTAGGTAGGGTGTAGGACAGGGAGGTCATTAGGGTTTAAAGGTGTGGGTTGAGTGGGTTGTGGAGTGGGTTGTTTGGTGTTTTCATGGCTGCCTTGGTGGAAGGGTGGATGAAGGTGGCTCCGGGTGGTTCGGTGTTGGTTGCCAAGAAAAAGGAGGCTAGAGTGAAGGCGACACTGCCCTCACGCATTGCAAGCTAGAGTGAAGGTGACACTGCCCTCAAGCATTGCAACAACATCAGTGCGTGAGGCTATGCGTAAGAGGTGGAGGTGGCCTGTGGGGGAGCATCTAGCAGTGGTTTCCAATGGGTCTTGGTGAGTGGGCTGGTTTGGAGATGACATCTTTGGTGACTGGTTTGGTTGGTTGTGGGGGTGGTTGGAAAAGGCACTGGCAGCAGTGACAATGGTGAGGAAGGAAGAAAAAGTGTGGGAAAGAGGGAAAAATAGGGAGAAAAAAAAAAGAGGCCTAGTGATAAAAGAAATGTGAGAAAAAAAAAAATCTGAAAAAGCAATTAAGGTAGTAAACTTTTCAAAAGGTCCAAAATAAAGGCTGGAAGGAGATGCAATGAAGGCAATGGAAGGTGATTAGGCTCCTAATCGAGACCTCTGACACCAATTTGTAATCAAAATATGAAAAATTAAATATTATTTCTCTAATGATTAAATTATTGCCTGATAATTATTAACTAGAATGAGACCTGCACGTTGCATGGAGTAGATAAAATATAAGAATGATTGAGTGAATATTATATGAATAATTATAAGTGAAATGATTATGAAATAAAATAAGAATATTATTTATTTATGATAAAGACAAAGTCTAGTAATATAAGAAAATAATGGCCAAGTCACAACCTTACAACCAGTACATTGATTACTAAAAGAATTTTCTTTCTCTGTGGTATTAATTTGTGTACATCTTTGGATGGTTCTAAACTTCAAATAGATGATAAGTAGAAATTGTAAGGCTGTAAGCATCATTCATCCACATTAGACAAATAAAACCTATTTTGGATCTTATGTTAACAGCTTCTAAACTTTTAGGTTTTAGCTTTAGCAAATTGTAGTAAGAATGAAGTGCAGTAGCTCTCATATGAGGAGTGCATTATTATGAAAGTCATGCTGAGTTTCTTATAATACTTGTTATCACAATTAAAGAACCTTCCACCAACGTAACATGTGTTAGGAAAAATCAACCAATCGTTATTCGTTTTAAGGCAATAAGAGCACAAAGGAAAAGAATTAAAATATGTAGAATAGAAGGTTATATTACTGTTAAAGAAGACAATTAGTAGTATGCATTTATATGAGAATTGACTATGGTACTAATCATTCATAAGGGGAATTTATAATTATTTATGAGAGGAATTTAAAGTTATGAAAATAATTAAACAGGATGCCTAAATGGAAAAAAGACAGCTAGGAAAAAAAGCTACATGGCACTGTTATCAAATAGTGAAGTGTCAACTTTTTAACATGACATAACTTGGAGCTCAGAATTAATATATTATAAATAGATTATTGTCTAATACTAATTTCCTTAAGTCATGGTACTAATATATGTAACATATTTATCCTAATGAATGAAAATAAACATATACAATATCATGCAATAGTGGATGATATCACAACATATGTCAACACTTGTTTTGTACAGATAAAATTAGTACATTATCTAACCAAGCAACAACATCTTTATGACATCATTTACCTTCTTTCATTGATAGCAGAAAAGAGAATAAGAGGGATCTTCATGGAAATATTATGATGTTAGATAAATTCTTCATTTTGATTCTCTCTTGTCTACAATTTCTACTTTTGCAACTCTATATCTATCTATTGCATATATTATCCAATTATTGTTTTGAGATTAAAAGCTTGACGTATAGGTTGCTTTCTTGATTTCTTTATTGAGCCAAGTTATATTATCCACAATATTTGTATCTTTGCTAAAGTTATTGCACTATGAGTATAGTTTGAGTGCATGAAAAATAATAATTTCTCAAAGTTAAATTAAATTTTTTTCAATTATCCAATTCATCTCCTTCTTGAATGATGGTTGCCATGGCTAACATAATTAATATAGTAGAGTTATTATTTGAGAACAAAATGATAAAACTCCCTAACTAACAACACTGCTACCCAAACTACATCACTCCATCATAAATACATGCTCAGGTCACTCAAGTATGCGTTTCAATCCAATTCACTCATTTAGTCTCTTACTCACATAGTGACTTGATTGTTGGAGCACTATCTGCAGGCACATTATCCCATCTACTAGAGTCCAAGTTAACATCAACTCTGAGATCTCAGATCAGGTATGCTCTTGTCCTGGATTTCTGAGGTCAATATTGGAGTTCTTTGTGGGAATCGATAAACTTCAATTCCCTTCACCACCTATTGGAGAATATCGCACAATGGCCTACACATGAAAGCAAGGAGGAACTGCGGATCCTAAACAACCTCAGGATGGCCTTGACGCCTCTGTGATCCGGAGCTAGTGAGGTGAGCTCCATTATGAGGATCCTTAACTTGTAAGGAACAAAACTATGGAGCTAAATTTGTGATGCATGTAGGACCTTGAGCTTGTTCATGCTCAACTCTAGCAGATTAAGGAACAAAAAGTGCAGATCAAACAGTTGAAGCAACTCATTAGCTAGGAAAGAATTGATAAATAAAAACATGTTGGGATGAAGGGAGAGCCAGAATTAGCCAGATCCTAGACACATCTGAGATCTGTTAGTCATCCCAGCACCCTTTCTCCAATTTAATTATGAGTGACTCATTCCCGAAGGGTTTCAAGATCCTGACCAACATTGAGCCGCGTATGATGGAAACTCTGACCCACAGGAGCATCGCAACTCTTTCAACTCGTCCATGCTTCTAGAAGACAAGACAAATCCTATCTCATGTAGAGCTTTTTTATTAACGGTAAAGAAAGCTACCTAGATTGGTTCTTTTCACTACCGTCCCGATCTATTGACAAATTTAAGGGCTCACGTCCTAGTTCAGGATCATGACTTAGTTCAAGTAAGGCATATCTAAAGACTTCTCCAAGCCTCATCGAATTTTGCTAGGGTCGTGACAAGACTTTCTAGGATTACATGACCCGATTTAGCATAGAATCCCTCTAGATAAATTAGTCGGACAAAGTAGTCTCCATGGATCCATCATGGCCGGCTTTCGGCTCAAACCTTTCACCAACTCATTGGCTAAATACCCACATTGTGACCTCGATGACTTGAAATGCAGGATTTGAAAAATACACTAATATGCTCGGGAATCAAAAGAAGGATCTACAAGGAAGGTTCTTGAATTATGCCTCTCTTATTGTAACCCAAAGCAGGATCCTTGAAGAAGTTTACCATGTTGAGTTTCCTAGCATATGAAGCAAAGTCGATAGTGGTACATGGTGCAACCTGAATAGATCCTAGTGATGTGATTATCACAATAGATATGGCCATCGCACCAATGAGTATGTACAGCTAGAAGATGCCATTGAGATATTAATTCAAGAAAGATGTTTGGAGCCTTGCATGCAACACAACCGATCCACAAGGCAAAATGGAAATTATGTTAGGCAGAGTAGGAGTCCCGACCTTATGCAAACCCCTTTATTAGAAATCAAGATTAAGTGAAAAATGATTCATTAACTTAGTGAAGTGGAGTACAGTACCAAATATATACAGAGGCGAAAAATGCTAAAGCATCTAGAATATTCTTCCTAACTAATTACAACAGCAAGTTACTCAACTTGTAACTAACTGTAACTATATTACTAACTGATCTATTCCCTAAGACTCCCCCTCAAGTTGGGATGTACAAGTCTAGAACTCCCAGCTTGGATTGTAACTCATGGAACTTGGCAGATGGGAGCAATTTAGTCAACAAATCAGCAACTTGGTGTGAAGACTTCAGATGGATGAGATGAAGAAGGCCAGACTGCACATGATCTCGGACAAAATGACAGTCAATGTCTATGTGTTTGGTCCTTTCATGAAAGGTGGGGTTTGTTGCAATGTGCATGGCAGCTTGGCTATCACACAGTAACTTCATAGAGGGAACCACCAAATGAAAGTCTTTGAGCAACTTTATTAACCATAAGACTTCACTTGTTGCATTGGCCATAGCTCTATACTCTGCCTCTGCAGAAGAACGGGCTATGGTGATCTGTTTCTTGGATTTCTAGGAGACCAGAGCATAACCAAGGAATATACAATACCCTGGTTGATTTGCGGGTGTCAGGACAAGCACCCCAATCAGCATCAGTAAAAGCAGAAGGGATGAGGATGCTGTCCGAGGGGAAGAAAAGACCTTGTCTAGGAGTCCCTTTCAAATAGCGCAGCAAGTGATGAGCAGCATGTAGATGAGGTCTCTAGCGCGAGATACAAACTAACTCAGTTTGTTAAGAGCAAATGTGATGTCTGGACAAGAAATTTGGAGATAGGAAAGCCTTCCAACCAACCGATGGTACAGGGAAATGTCCTCTAGAGGTTTCCCATCAGTAGCATTCAACTTGGAATAGGGATCCATAGGTAAGGAAGCGGGTTTGCTGCCAAGGAACTTGATATCATCCAACAATGTTAAAACATACTTATGCTGGTTCGGTACAATTCCTTTGGTTGAGCGAGCAATTTCTAACCCAAGGAAATATCTAAACACCCTAAGGTCCTTGAGTTTGAAGTGTTGTTGAAGGTTCAGCTTGACTTGGTTCAATATAGCAGTAGAAGGGCCAGCCAAGACTATGTCATCTACATAGACCAGCACAACAACAAAGGAATCACCGGAGCCCTTAGTAAATAGAGAGTAATCATTTTTGGACTGAATAAAACCAAGAGTCAATAAAGCAGTAGAGAACTTAGTGAACTATTGTCGAGATGCCTACTTGAGGCCATAAATTGACTTATTAAGTCGACAAACCAAAGTCTCCCCCTTACTTGAAACCTTGGTAGAGGAATAGCCAAGTGGAATAGACATGTATACTTCCTCAACCAAATCACCGTTGAGAAATGCATTGTTCACATCTAGTTGGAACAAGTGCCAACCATGAGCTGCAGCAATGGACAATAATACCTGCACCGTAGTGAGCTTGGCCACTGGAGAAAAAGTTCTCAAGATAGTCCACACCAGCCTGTTGAGTAAAACCTTGTGCCACTAAACGGGCTTTGTGTCTTGCCACGGATCCATCTGGATTGTATTTGACTTTGTAGAACCACTTACAATCGATGGGAGTTTTGCCAATGGACAGCGGTACAACCGACCAAGTATTGGTAGATATCATGCCATCTAACTCACTCAGCATGTTTAACGGCTTGGTGAAAAAATTTTGGCTCAAAAACTGCAGTAACATTATTGATGAATGTAGAATAAGAGGCATTTAAGCAGTTGTAAGACAAATGCTTGGCAATAGGATGAGCAACCGCACAAGCAAAGTCTCGAAAATATGCAGGAGGTCTAGAAGGCCGAGAAGACCTGCAAAGTGGTTGTACAGGCTGGTTTGGTTCATGAGGAGGCTGTGGAGGTGGGGCAGGAACTGCAGTAGGTATAGGAGACAAGGTGTCAATGTCCAAGCATCCGGGAATAACAAGAATTGGGAAATCAATAGCAAGTGCAACAGCTGTCATGACAGAATCCTTAAGGGGGAATTTGTCTTCATGAAAGACCACATTACGGCTCACCAAAAACTGTTTAGTCTGAAGATTATAAACCGTGTAACCCTTTATCCCAAAAGGATATCCCACAAACACACAAGGGTGGGCCCAAGGACTAAACTTGTGTCTTGTGGAAGGTAAAGTGGAGATATAGCATAAGGAACCAAAAACCCGAAGAGAGGATAATCCGGGTTGTGGCCATAAAGTAGGGTGTATGGCACGGCATTATTAAGGACAGGGGAGGGTAGCCTATTAATGAGGAAAGTAGCAGTACCAACACAGTCTCCCCAGAAAACCAATGGCACATTTGACTGAAAGAACAGAGCTCTCGCAACATTCAACAAGTGCTGATGCTTTCTTTCGACAACAGAGTTCTGCTCAGGGGTTTCAACGCAGGAGAACTGGTGTTGTACACCTCTCTCAGCAAGAAATTGAGTTAACAACAACTCCTTAGCATTATCTATTCAAACAGCTCGAACAGTGGCAGCAAATTGTGTATGAACCCAAGCAATAAAATTTTTCAACAGCAAAGTGGCTTTAGACTTGTGCCTCAACAAATGAATACAAGTGTAAAGAGTGTGGTCATCAACGACGCTCAGAAAATATCGATGTCCAGTGTGAGTAGCGGTATTAAATGGCCCCCATATATCACAATGTATCAAATCAAACACATGCGAACAAATATGATTATTAGAAGAAAATGGAAGTTTGTGTTGTTTAGCCAAAGGACAAATAGAACAAGAATCAATAGAACACATTTTATTAGATGGAATGTGCAATTTGTCAGACAATACAAGCAATTTCGTACGTGAAGGATGTCCTAGACAAGAATGCCAAATGCTAGGGGAAACAGTATTAACAGGCAAATCAACATTATTCATAGCAGATGCTAATACAGTAAATGAATTATCAGAAAATTGACAAACAGGTGAAGTATTAATGGGCGGAGGAGTGGTCTTGAAGAGGTATAATCCATTCGCAAGCTCACCCTTGCCAATCATCTTCAATGTCCTGATGTCCTGAATGTAAAATGAATTAGAAATAAAAGTGATTGTGCAATTGGAATTACTCAGCAAAGAACTAACTGATAGTAGGTTCAACTTAAAGTCTGGAACATAAAACACATTCCGTAGAGTGATGTCAGGAGATAAAATCACCGAACCAACAAAATGCACAAGGATCTTAGTATGATTAGGAAGTTGAACAGAGTGATTAAAAGCAGGCTGAATGTGAGAAAATTGAAATAAAGATGAGGCAATATGGCAGGATGCACCAGAATCAAGAATCCAACAACTAGAATCAGGAATGGAAGCGCTAAGCGCAAAAAGAAGAATACCTGACTCAGGAGGTGGAACAAGAACATTGTGATCAGCATTTGGCTTAGACACTTGTGACATATGAGACTAGAGCAAAGTTAAGAGTTGTTGGTACTGATCAGCAGGAATATTCACACTGTCACCACTGGAGCCAGAAACTTGATTGACCACATTAGATTTGGATTTCGGCTTATAGCCAGGGGGATAGCCATGCAGTTTGAAGCATTTGTCAACACTATGTCCGTGCAAACCACAATGAGTACACAGAAGACGGGATTTCTTGGAACCTTTGGCCTTGGCATCGCCAACTTTGGCCACGAATGCAAGATTCAAAACAAGAGAAGATCGGCAAATAGTCTTTTGGCGTTCTCCTTGAACAACGAAGGAATAGACTTTGTTAATCAGTGGCAGAGGCTCCATCATCAAGATTTGGCTGCGAACTTGAGAGAATTCATCATTTAGTCCCATGAGAAACTGCAAGACATGCTCAGTATGCAAATGAGCCAGAAAAGGTCTCAAACCTTCACAAGAATAGGTCAGAGTAGGGCGGTGTTCATTCATCTCTTCCCAAAGCACTTTCAGCTTTGAGTAATATTGTGCCACTGAGGAATCACCTTGAACCAGAGTCATGAGTTCACGCTTGATCTGATACAGACAAGGACTGTTGCGTAATTGGAAGTGATCTTTCAGATCGGACCAGATCTCCACTGCGGAGTGGTAATACACAATCGTCGAAAGGATCTCCTTCGAGATCGAGTTCAATAGCCACGAAATCAGCAAGTTGTTTGCACGAAGCCAAATTTGGTGCTGAGCACGATCAGCGTCAGCATTAGGAGCAGGAAATCAACCATCAACAAACGAGAACTTGTCCTTGACGGAGAGAGCAACACGCATGGCGCGGCTCCAGGAAGATTAATTGTCGCCGATGAGAGGTTGCGACACGAGCACAAGGCCAGGAGTATCCGATTGTTGAAGAAGAAGAGGGTTTGCAAGGTCATCCATGGCGGATTGACACGAGAAGAAGGACAAGGAGCAGAGAAGAGTATCGCAAAAGCAGAGAGAAAGTTACTCTGCTGATACCATATTAGAAATCAAGATTGAGTGAAAAATGATTCATTAACTTATTGAAGTGGAGTACAGTACCAAATATATACAGAGGCTAAAAATGCTAAACAATCTCGAATATTCTTCCTAACTAATTACAACAGCAAGTTACTCAACTTGTAACTAACTACAACTATCTTACTAACTAATCTATTCCCTAAGACCCTTCTTGATGGCAAAGTACACTAGAATCTAACTAGGAGGACAGGCCCCTCCGTTGTCAAATCACAAACAACCAGTGATAGCAAGACTGTGTTGATAACCATATATCTATCACGCCTACATCTATCACTAAGGAGGATGTAGAAGGAATTATTCCTAGGCATGACGAATTCATGGTTGTATCGGGGTCATAGCTAACACTGAAGCCAAAAGAATTTTGATTGGCCAAGGAAGCTCTGAAAACATCATGTTCTTCATGTCTACAAGCACCAGGAACTCCTCGTAGTAGACTTTCGATCTGTATACAACATAATACTTGGCATGTCGGCATTGAATGAGTTTGGGCAGTAATTCCACCACTCGCCTCTGCATGAAGTTCATTCCAAATAAAAATGAAGCCATGGCCAGGAGCTGCAATATCATGAGTCTTTGGCTCAAACCATCCTGAGTAGTCAACTCAACACATAGGAGAAACGTGCCTCCGCTCCCAGGTCCTACTGGCACAGTTGAATAGAGAGATGAGAAAATAATGAGACCCATGAAAGTTTCATCCCTCTGAGTCATTTCCTCTCTATTGTGAACTAGCAAACAAGGAATGAACCTAATCTCGTCAATTCATTCATTTCCTTTCTTTTCAATTCTTAGAAGGCCAAGCAAAGAGTTGTACAATTCTTATGAAAATTGAAAACTTTTATCTAATTTGGAATAGTTGAGCAATTAAGTACGCCTCATGACATGGTGTGAAATTGAACTAATGCTTAGGATAATTAAAGGACAATACTTGTATTTAATTTCTTATACTTTTCTCTTTCAGTTTTAAATTAAAGAATAATATTAAAAATTTTGTATACCTAAATTAAGAGTTAATAATATCTAATTAAATTAAAAATAAATTCATATATCACTCTTTAATTTACGAACCAAATAAACTTGCAAAGAGTTAGTTGAAATGTAAGCAACTTTGATTCTTTGAAAAAAGAATACAAATTTAAATCATAACAACACAACTTTTACCAAAAAAAAGTCAAAAAGATTACATGATTTTTTATACTTCTGCAGTCAAATTAATTTTTTATTAAAGCAGTCAAATTATTGCAAATTATTTTTGACTTCAAAAATAATAATAATTTGCAGTCAAAGTATTTTTGAATCTTGCATCGTATCAAAATTATTAACGGTTAATAATACGTTTGCGTCTTTAAGTTAATAAATAATATAATAAGCAACAACAAAACCGAGGTACTTGAGGAGTTTTCTTCTTCCCTCTCCCGCAGTATGGCGCCATCGAAACCCCAAACTAAGACACAATTAGGTGCTCTTTTTTTTTTTTTTTTCTTTAATTGATGAACAAACCCAATATAGAAGTGGGAGATTACAATAAATGAATATCTCAAAGCCTGCAGTTGAGAAGTAGGCACAAAAGCTCAAAATAACTTACTTGCTATAGTGGAATTAGAATACATTGAAATCCAGAAAAACATTCCCTTACTTAATTCCAAACAAAATTTTACTAAATTAAACAATCTAATTTAAGAAAAAAGATACATAAAGGCAATCCTATTTTATAGGAGCTCTCTAAGTTTCTTCCTGAACTTGATCTTCCAGTTGTATACTCGGATTGTCGCTTTATCAACCAGCAGAAACTTCATATATATATATATATATATTCTCTAAATAAGACAAGGCATGATAAATATACAGATGATATAAAATAACAAAGTAAAAGCCCCAATAGTCCACCACTAATAGAGAAAGTAGATTTATTACCTATTATAAGTGCAGTACTTCGAAGCCACAAAAGTGTAAGTAACCGCAAGAATCACAAAGATGTGAAAAATCCATACTTTATTCTCCTAGCCGGACATTGCTATTAAGATATACTTTCTAGAAGGAAAATCAAAACACACCTCAAATAGTGAGGAAGTGAGACACACATAGACATGCTCAAAGAATAATCAGAACAAAATACAAAGGAAAAGAAGATAAGGGGGGTCACCGAACCCACCATGGAGGGGATGAACCACCTCCATGGGGTCAGTTGAACAACAAAAGAAGAAGAGGGTGTTACAGAGTGGGGGTAGCTGTTGCAGGGAGGAAGAGGGAAGCTGTGCGGCACTAGGTATTCTAAACGTGGCTGCTTGCTTCCTCTTTAACATTTCTTCCTTCATTGCTACAATTCCTTTTTTTTCTTTTCTTTGTTGCAGGTAGAGTGTGGGCAATGAAAGCCATGAGCAAGAATAAGGTCCAATATGTGGCTCCATTTTCGCATGTATGATTCGCTCCTCAATCTCTATTCCATTCCCCACACAATACATTGTGACAAAACTAATGTTTAAATAGATTACATAAAATAAAAAACTCTTCGCATACTGTATATTCCTTAGCCCCTTTATGAAAAAAGTCTCTAGCTCCAGCATAAGACAAGCACCATCCACTATTTTGATGTACCTTGGTGCTTAAGCTTCCTTTCTCTTGTGTCTCCTTAACACTTTGACCGCCACAGACTGTGTAGCTGTCACTCTCTTCACTAATTTCTGTTTTGCTATTGCTTCCACTACAAGTTATGTTTTCCTCTCTTTCTTCCCTAACCTCTGTGCCCAAGTCTTCTTCTGTTGGTGGTTCCTCTGCGCCTTTTGAGCTTGTTACAGCTGAAACACTGCATATTACGCATGACTTTTCCGATGAAGAGTCTTCAGTTGCATAGCTTTCGCTGCTATCAACAACACACAGCAGTGCAGAGACAACCTGCAATGTACCAAGTTGATAGTGCATATATTTTTATCTGTCAAATGATGCTTTATCAACAAGTTACTATTGTATTAGATTATTAGATGATATGATGCCTTGAGCATGAACTGAAAGAAAGTAATCCTATTAATTTGGGGCATGTATCTTAACTCAAGTAAACTATTTTAATTAAGCTTTTATCTTTTGTGACATTCTGCCAGTGTAAAGCAGAAAAGCCATGCACATCTTCTGCTGTATGGGTGTTTGTTTAGTGCTTTGATGTGCATGTGGGTTTTAAAAGGGAATTTCTTTCTTATATACCACTGAACAGCTTAGTTGAGAAGATTTTTTGTATTATATGTAATACTTTTACATTTTCTAATCATTAGTAGAAGGAACTTAATCCTTCTTCTTTACTTGTCGTGTCTCCCAATTGAACTTCATTTACTTCAAAAAATTTGAGTAAATTAGAAAATTGTGCTAAATGAACCTTTTTTAAATGAAAATAGTTGTTACGAGAAATTTATAATTTGTAGTTATATAGGAAGCACAGACACCAACACAGACACTTGACACAATACGAACATAGACACAAAGACACACTAAATTCATAAAATTACAAAATATAGACACGGCATATATATATATATATATATTAAAAATTTAAGAAAAATTCGTAATTCATAATATTATATTACATTAATTTAGATATTTATAGATGTCAAACTACCAATTTTTATTACTTTCTAAACCCCTCCAAAAAATATGATGCATTCTTAAATATATATCATGTGTACTTCTTATATCCCTTTCAAAAAACATGGGGCACTATATTGATATCTCAAAAAAGATTCCTAAATGAATTTGGATTTTTGGGTCTTTGAATTCTTTTTTGATCCAACAAATAATTAGAAAAAAAGTACTAAATCGTGTCCTGATTGTGTCCGAACTGTGTTCATATGATATCGTAGCCGTGTCTAGCCATGTCCGATGCGAGTCTAAACCAAAAAATAAAGTTTTTTAAATTGGACACGTAAGACCACGTGTCGACACGCTGTGCTTCATAGTTAGTTACTGTTTTATTACAAATGTGTCAAATTTTAGGTTCAATGATACACCCACTTGATAAAACTACGGAGAGTAGGAACTCTAGGAAGACTTGTAGGAACTCTGGGAAGAGGAATAGTTCGGATGGAGGGCAGCATAATGGTTAGAGCCTTAGAGACAGAGGGAGGCCAAAAATAACTATAGGCAAACTTATTAAGAAGGACTTAGTTTTAAATAGCTTGTCTATAGACAAGGTTTATGATTGGACACAATGGCCTCATTTGATCCATGTATCTTATCCCAATTAAAGTAAGAAAAGGCTTGGTGGTGGTTGTTGTTGACGTTATATCTTTACATCACGGCCATAATTATTCTTAAACTATTGGCTTTGTAGTGACATAAATATTTATTCCATGAGGTATCATTGTAGCTTATTCACTAACCTTCAACAAAAATATGGCACTGTCCTCCACATTACTGTCATATACTCATAGTGTAGAAGTGACTTTATTCAGATGAATCTGACCAGAAATGTTAAGTTTTCAATGTTCGGGTGCACTATCATAGCTTCATATGAAGATTCAATCAACTATAAACCATCAACTACATGATCTTCATTCTATCAAATTTAAGACAAACCAAATTGTGTTTTGCATGTTTTTGGTTATTAAGTAACCAACAATCAATCTCGTTAATACCCAATCATGCAGTATTATATATGTTTCTTCATCATGTAATTTTAGCTCTTCGACTGGCATATTTTGGATATGAATCTTACCATATTCATAGTGAACCTTTCCTTAGGATTCTTTCTGAGACACATTTCTGTTACTTGGACCAATGAATCCAGTTCTTGTTCATTATAGGAGCTTCTGATTTCTGGATCCACCAACTGCAGGTACTTCTTCCCTCCAAGAAATGGCCTTGCCTGAAGAAATTTGTGCAATGAACATAAGGAATGAAATCAATGCAATGAAACAGTCCTCTCTTTAGGACTTCTAGTTTCAATTTAATAGAAATATTTGAAGCTATAACTGTGCATCAGAGGAGTAAAAATAGATTGTAGAATAGTTTTACAAAAAGAAGCTAGTGACATCATCACTTCATTCATATATTCGTTCTACGGAGATTCCAAAATGACAAGAAATGAGTAAAGGGGATAATCATACAGCATAAATTAATTGCAGTAGCCTGTAATTTATAGGAGTAAAATCAAATGCATCTTACCCATTCAATAAGACACTTCTGTTCTGATACTTTTTCCATAATCATACAGCCGGTGATCAGCTCTAGAAGAATTGCACCAAAAGAATATACATCCGTCTTATGTGATAGGTTTCCACTCTCCTGACACTCTGGCGCGCTGTATCCACCCCTATTTTTATCCTTGCAGTAATACTTCAATTCACGTCTTTCTTTTCCAAACACAAAATCTCCAAGCTAAAGATATGCATTGCATTCACCAAATGGTTACTTTGATAAGATGATAAATAACTTAACTATATTGAAACTTAGCTTAATAAAAATAGCTTCACAGAATTAAGGTTCAAGTAAGTACCAGTGGTTTAAACTCATGATTTAGAAGAATGTTACTTGGTTTTATTCTTCCATGAATTATGTTATTATCGTGTAGATACTTTAGACCTCTGGCGACACCTATTGCAACTTTCATTCTTTCTCTCCATGTCAATGATCTACCACTTGCTCCTGCATGATTCAGAAATTTCATTTGGTATTGACTTACTTTTTTAACTGAAAGTCCATGTAGTTACTGTCAAATATCATTTAGAATAACAAATTCTAAATTTTGTAGAAAATATGGTTTCTGCAGAAAAGCTAAAGTGTAATAGGCCTAGGATCTTAGGTGCAAGGAGATTAAAAGATAATTCTTATTATTTTCAGTCATAATTTCCAACCCATGCAACATCTCCTTATATACAACTCTTAGAAGAACTCGAGAGTTGTAGCTTAATTGAACATATATGCATAGTACCTTATTTGAAGGAAGTAATTCGTAATTAGTAATTAGTGTTGTGCCTTATTTCTAATAACTACTGAGTACTTACCAGCCTGAAAAAAAAAAAGAAAAAGAAAACACTACTAACTAGAATCATGGAATTGAAAACACGCATCATGAATATAAAAATTCTGAACATATATCATGACTGTAAAAATTTTAGAAGTAATTCCTAACAAACGTAACATTCACATATTTATTCTTACTTGATAAGTGCTGGTCAAGTGAACCGTTGCATGCATGTTCATATACAATAAGCAATTGACTTTCTCGTATGCATGAACCCAATACCATGATCAAATTTTCATGCCTAGCATTTGTGAGCAACTCAACTTCCGAGATAAACACCTTCTCTGCCTGGAAGCTTGTGATTTGATGTTGCTTAACAACTATTTTCAGCTCGTTATCTAGCTGGCCTCTGAAAGCAGGGCCATATTCACCTTCAGATAGAGAATTCTTAATTGAAAATCCATCTGTAGCAGCTTGAAGTTCTTCATAAGTAAATATCTTATGCCATCCGTGATTCGGGCGTCTACTTTTGCAGATTGAGCATACAGAAGATTTTGAACTCTCCAAAGTGATTTTGCCTTCATTCCCACTCAATAAATCCTCATTAGAGCTTCCCTGCACTTGTTTTTTATCCTCACTGACTTTTTGTTGTTTGTCTACTTCTTTTTTACTCATCCGTCCAATGTGCAAGCTTCCGTTAATACAATCTTGTTCCTGGCTCTTCTGATCATGGTTTATCTGATTAGGAATGTTATTTTCGACAATTACCATTCTGGACATCTCCTCCCGATGAGGGTTGCTCTGCATTTGTTGTCCATCTTGTCTCAGCTGGTCAGCTTTACTCTGACCTATCACTTGAGTAGTTTTAATTGCCAATCTTAAGCCTCTCTCCTCCCCAAACGGTTTGCTTTCAATTTGTTCTTGTGTTTGAATCACCGGATCAGCCTTTATTTGACCTACATTTGGTTGTTGTTAAGTCCCTGTTGCCTCCTTTAGAAAAAAAAAGCTAAAAAGAAACAAAGACAGCGGAAATCTTTCTCTACCATTTTGGCTGTGGGGATTAATTTGGCATAAAAAAACAGGAAAGTAAGAGTATCCATCAAGTACGACTAATGATTAACTGGGTTGAAATAAGATCCTTTTCCCCCCTCTTTGTTTACCTGCTTTTGGGGAAAGATGTCATGCTGAAAAGATCCTCTTCATCTAGTGATCATGTTGCTATGTCAGCTTAAGCTATCTGGGGCTGTTACATTGTTCTTTTTGGGGATTTTATTTTTTGAAACTTCTTTCCATCCTCATATATGTTTAATTCTCACAAATCACTCAATTGACTAACATGTTAAGGCTGAATTATTCACCCAAAAAAAAAAAAAAAAAGAAAAAAATCCTTTTACTTAAATTAATGGATATTCTCCTCTACTTTAGAAGAAAACACTTTTTACGCCCATCATAAGTTGTGTATCTTAAGATTTCCGGATCTTTTTCCTTAGGCTTTCTAGTTCTAGTCTTTCTTATTATTTTCACCAAGATATCTTGCTTTTCTAATTCATCTTTCTACATTAGCTCTCTTGTTGTAGTTTTTTTTAAGTTACCTTGTGAACTACCCATGGCAGGCTCACCAGGTGCTAAATATGATTTGTCTGGTGAAGAATATTCAATTAAGCAGCACTCATCTGCATCTGCTAAGCCTTGTAATGCAGAGACAACCTGGAATAGCCAAAATAAACTTCATGTAAGTTTCAAATGATATGCTGTTGACAATGTATGTTAAAGACTTGTGTTCTTGTGGACCAGTGAGACAGGTAAGCCTATGTTTCCTTTCTGCATTTGATTACCTTGTGAACTAATCATGAGTCAGGGCTGGTTTATTTACTGTGTTTCTTTCTTTTCCTTCATTACACTGTGAACTGCATATCTATGCTTTTACAGTATGTTAATTTAGTACCATCTATAGAAATTATATACCTTTTCTTCAGAATGTTATCTTGGGTTTGACTTTTATGTCCACCATTAGCCTTACAAGTCTTTATGAGGTTTCTTTTGGGTCTGATGTATCATCCACCTTCATACCGAAGGTTTGAACCAACTTTTCATATAACGTCTTATAGCAAGTTTGGTTTTCAGTTTGAAAAACCTCCAAACCACGGTTTGGGTACAAGTTTCTCTTGTATATTTTGGCCTAACCATTGTTTGGGTTTTCCAAATAGAAAACTAAACATGCTATTAATCTTTTAATCAACTTCTCCCACACATTATTTGTAGAATTTTCCTTTTTCTTTGTCCTTTTGTCCATACAGTACGTCTGACCTCAAAATGTACCTGGTTAAGAGCTATAAAATCATTTTTGGGCCCTAGCAGAATAGTTTAAGCTTTTAGATCTGGAGTTCAACTCTGTTACCCTCTGTTATATGATTAAACTTTCAGCGTAAGGTAACGTATAGTTTCATTTGCAATGTATCAAGTACCATGTGCTTTCATGAGAGTGTCAGAGTTATTGTTAGTCTTCATATTGGTATTTGACATGGTATAAAAGCCTCTGTGACAAAGTTTTCAAGAGTTTGACTTATGCTGCTACCAATTATCTGGTTACATTATAAATTCAGAACATGATTTCGGTGGACTTGCCCAAAGGGCCTCCATATCAGAGAACATGTTAAAGATATAAAACTGTTCTTTAAATTTCAACCAAAAGATTAAGCCTTTTAGGATGACTGGTTCTTGACATTTATGAAAACCATTTTTAAGACTTGCTTTACAGTTTAAGATTAGGTCATGCTGGTCTTTGGCTTCTATAAAATTGATCTACACTATCTTATTTATCTAGTAACAAATCACGAACCCCATTGAGTTATTCTGTACCGTATGAACTAGCATGTTTCCTTATTTTTTTGTTTTATGTACTTTCTGATTGACATACTCCACATCACCGAGACTTACCATATTCATTGTAAATCTTTCCTTAGGATTCTTTCTGAGACATTGTTCTGTTACTTGGACCAACCATTTTAGTTGTTCTTCTTCATAGGAGTTGCGGATTTTCGGATCCACCAACTGCGGGTACTTCTTTCCTCCCAGTAGGGGCCTTGCCTGGAAAGGAAAAGTTTACAAAGAAAGGATTTCGTCTGATGCTCATGAGCAACAAAATTATAAAGTAAACACCAAAGTCCCAAAACCAAGTAATAAGATGCATATGCAATTATTTATACACATTCCACGACAATATTTAGTCATGAGACTTTTGGTTCACGTGACTGTATCATCTATATAAAATGAAATATAGATCAACAAAAAATGGGATGTGAAATAAATTTACAAGTAACCACTCCACTGCATTCAGATAAAGAAATATGACTAAGTACAAGGTTACCCAACAGCAGATTTTGCATGACATTGCTCATTCATATGCTAATTTTACTATTCATGCGTATATCATGTTTTGATGCGTGGTAACTTTGGAAAATTATGGGGAACATTACAAGTAACATGATAAATACAGCTTGTATTTCTTGCTGAAATAAGGTGGGCTTGCTTGAGAACATATCAGAGAAGTCATTATCACAACACAATATAACCTCTGATAACTTTTAGAAACAGTAAGGAAGATGAGAAGGAACTTTTTGTTTCAGGTATCCCCAGACATCAGCTTTTAGAAAAATAAACATTATTCACTTTCGTTCTAATATATAAAAATTATTAACATGCGTCTCTTACCCATCCAACAAGGCTTTTGCCTCCTGGTAATTTGTCTGTAGCGCTCCGGCCACTGATCAGCTCTAAAAGAACCACTCCGAAGGAGTATACATCTGCCTTACTTGATGGTTTCCCACTTTCTATGTACTCGGGTGCTGTATATCCAGAATTTCTTGCTTCCTTATCTTTGTCTAATTTCTTCAGATCAAGTTTCACTTTTGCAAAGCCAAAATCTCCAATCTAAAGATATTTAAACAATTAAATATAGAAGTTTGGTTATTAGGACAACATACTTATAATGTATTGAAGCTTAGAAAAAAGTTTCACATCTACCAAGGTTCTAGTATGTACCAGTGGTTCAAAGTCATGTGTTAGAAGAATGTTACTTGTTTTTATACTTCCATGAATTATGTTATTCCCATGTAGATACTTTAAGCCTCTGGCGGTACCTATTGCCACTTTCATCCTTTCTCTCCAAGTCAATGACTGGAAATTTCCTCCTGCATAATGTATGTAGTTCTCTCAATATGCCTTCACATCAATATCAATTTCAATTCTCTAATGAAGTTCCAAGCATAAAGTGCTTAAACTTCATTTATATATCAGAAATAACAGGTGATGTATTAGTCCTTACTTGATAGGTACTGGTCAAGTGAACCATTGCATGCTTGCTCATACACAATCATCAATTGGCTTTTCTCTGTGCATAAACCCAATAGCATGACCACATTTTTATGTCTAGTCTTGGAAAGCAGCTGCACTTCTGACTTGAAAATCTTCTCTTCCTGGGACCTAGTGATTTGATATTTCTTAACAACTATTTTCAGCTTACTCTCTAGTAGTCCTTTGAAAGTAGGTCCATCTTTACTTTCAGATAGAGAATTAATGATTGAAAATCTTTCTGTAGCTTCGAGGAGTTCATCATAAGTAAAGTCTTTTTTCCATGCAATACTTGGGCGCTTACTTTTGCAAATAGAGCATGCAGAGGATTTTGAATTCTCCATAATGATTTCACCTTGATGTCCAGCCAGTAAATTCTCATGGGAGCTGCTCTGCCGATGTGTTTTATCAAGGATCTGTTGATCTGCTTTTGTTCGATTTATTGTTCCACTAATAGGTGCCGTTCTTAAGCCTATCTGCATTTCAGCAAAGCTCCTCTCCTGTTCTTGATCGTGAATCGGCTGGTCAACTATCTGACCTATCATGTGGTTAATGCTTATTTCCTGTGTTGAGATGCCATTCCCATAGAGGTTGTTTTTCATCTGTTCTTCAAACCCACTCAGCTGATCAACTTCTGTCTGACCCATCATGTGGTCATTTTTTATCAAATTTCCTGTGTTCCTTTCCTCCCCTAGGGGCCTGCTCTGCATCTGTTCTTCGACCTGGCTCAGTTGATCAGAGTTTCCCTGGCCTAATATGTAGAAGTTAGTATTTCCAACTCTTAGTCTTAACTTCCTTTCCTCCATATACGAACTTCTCTCTGTCTGCCCCTCTTCCTGGCTTGGCTGATTAGTTTCTGTTGGACCTGCATTTGTAATCGTTAAGCCCATTTGCCACCTCCAGGAAGAGATTTAAAGAAATAAATAGGGGTGTTCGCGGTGCGGTTTGGATCGATTTTGAGCAAAAAATTCATCCGATCCAAACAATAAAATATATAACGGTTTGAATTGGATCAGTTTAGTTTAGATTTTAAATCCAATCCAATCCGAATCAATCTTTTGTGGTTTAAATTGAATTGGTTTAATCGATTTTTTATTAAAGAAAATCTTAAGTATAGAATATTATAAATATAAAGTAACTTAAATTAATAAAATAAATAAAAATAAAATAAAAATAAAAATGACTAATGTAATATGCATAACATAATATTTAAATGAAAATGACATACAAATATAGAAAATTATGTGATAAATTAAAATTATTATAGGTAAAAGTACAAAATAAAAAATAAAAAATTATATTAGATGGTATTATTCGGTTTGGATTGGATTAGATCGGTTTTGAAAATTAAATCCGAAATCCGATCCGATCCAAGCCATTTACGAAAAATAAGATCAAATCTAATCCAATCCAAATTTTTGCGGTTTTGATTGGTTTTCAGTTTGGATTGGATTGGATTTGAACTCCCCTAGAAATAAAGGAGAAGGAATCTACCTACCTAGCTTCTCAACTATGTGTTCCACATGTATGCGGGATTTAGTTTGAATATAGAACACAAAGATTAAAAATGTTTGTCTGTGTACTTGTAACTGAGTTGAAAAACATTTGCACTAGTATTTTGCTACTTTCTCTTTTGGAAAACTTTCTATGCTGAGTAACCTAATACCTTTTCAACATAAGCTGCTTGACTGTCACTGTGTTACATTGTGCTTCTACAGTGATTTTGATAATTTTGGTTGCTTTTAGTTCTTTTTTGCATTGTATCTTGACATCCTTTAATTAACTAACATGTAATCAGTTATAATAAAGCATTATTATATAATAAAATACTTATGCTAATGCCAATGAGGGTTGGCTTAACTGGGAGTCGATTTAAAGGTCTTGGTTTGATTTCTACTAGAGGTCCTTCATTTGTTAGTACCACCATAGTTCAAGAATTTTCCTACATTTTTAGCTTTCAATTTATATGTATGCCTAAGCTTTCGTGATCTAGTTTTTACTTGTCACCTTCTTAACCTTTTATGTCTAGCACAAATCTTGAATATGATATACCTGGATTAAGGACTTCTGTCATGTTGCCCTGTTCGCTATCTTCTATGCCTTGTAATGCAGAAACAACCTGAAATTTCCCATGTGAACATATTGATGTAAATGATACATTGTTGACAATTTATATAATTAAAAAATTGTACGCCTCAATGTGTGAGGCAATAACAGGCATGAAAACATTTTTGTCTTCTTGGAATGAATCCAAATAAATTTTCTAACTTATTTGTTTTCCTTATCGTACTTGTTATGAAAAAGTGAACCATGTTCACCCTATCATGAAATAAGAATCGTGCTCTGCACACACATATTCTGCGTCCACACAAAAGAAGGTACCTAATCAGTAAGGGTCAGTGCATATATTGATATTTGGATATGTTAACAAGGCATACTTGATTATGATCCTATGATTAATGATCATTAGTTAATATAAAATGTATCTTTGGTCTATTCATGAAGCTACATCTTGAATATATCTTGAAAATTCATTTTGCCATCATAGAGCATCCTTATTGTTCAATTTAAAATTTCTCTTTATTATGGCCATAATTTTTTTTGAAATATTATTATGACCATAATTTTTTTTGAAATATCATTTATATTTATTTCATTTATATTTATTGTGTACACAATAAATATAAATGATATTTCAAAGAAAAATTACTTTGAATGGAGGAGTGCTTTGGTTATTATAAATTCAATTGCACAACTATAAGACCTGCAATATTTTATGTGACTGAATGTTAGATGGTAAAAAACTAACAAGAGAACAAGCTCAATGTTGCATAGATGAAGGTGATGCATTGAATGAGTGGATGCGCTAGATAATATATGATTAAGAATGAATGCATTAAAGATAAAGTTGAGGTAGTACCTATTGTATAAAAGATGGTAAAATCTCAATCTAAGGGGGTTGATCATGTGAGAAGGCAACTAATAAAAGCCCCAGCAAGAAGACTATATCAAATGGAGGGTAGCTCAATAGGAAGAGGTAGAGGAAGATCAAGAAACATTACAGACAAAACTATTTAAAACAACTTAGATCTTAATGGATTGTCTATAGATTTGGATTATGATAGGACACAAAGGCATGTTTGATCAGATCAATGTAGCTGATCCCACATAGAGAAAAAAGGCGTGGCTGTTGTATCATTTATATTTATTGTATACCTATTACCTTACTCTAAACTTCTTTTATGCAACTTCAATACATAACAAAATATTTCTTCACAATATTGTCTTGGATTCAAGGACTTTCATTATCTTCTACATTACGCAGGAGTTAATTTTAATTTTCATGTTTTATACAAGCTATTCCTTTTAATTTTCGTTGTGTGGGTTTATTATCCAACTTCCTTCTTTTGTTCAGTGCATTGAAGGTGCAAGCACCTAGGTAGGGGAGGGAGATACAAAGCCTGGTGATGGATCCAACCTCTGACATCATCATCACACCCACAGCTTAAAGATTTGGACTAGTGCCAATTGAGCTATAAGCCCGTTCGCTTATATTCAACTTTTTGTTGATGATTGGAATCAAGTTTTCACTTACAACCATGATTCAGTCAACTAAGCTTTCACATACACCTTATGTATAATTTTGCATTTCTTTTGTCATTTGGGAGTATATTCAGTCCCAGATTAAAGCTACATGAGATTTGACCTTAAATTATATAAAAAGAAAAGAAAACAAGTGTGATATGGCATGACAGTAGAGCATTGTTGATCACTTGATCTGTAATTGTGGTTTAAAGTTTGATCATTCCTTACCTCATTCCTACTATCAAAATATTCAGTTCAAATTAACGTATACTTTGTTTACAATGTTGCAGGCCCAATGTACTTTTACAAGAGGGACCTTGTTAGAGTTGTGAAATCATTTTTTGTTTAAGCATTAAGGTAGCAGGTATTTAACAATTACTAGGTAGGATATGAAATATTGTTAATTATTGGGACCTACCATATTCATGGAAAATCTTTCCTTGGGATTCTTTTTGAGACATTGTTCTATTACTTGGACCAGCCATTGAAGTTTATCTTCTTCATATGACTTGCTGATTATGGGATCTACCAACTGGGGGTACTGCTTTCCTCTAAGAAGAGGCTTGGCCTGAAAGGAAAAAACAAAAAGAAAATCAATTTTGTATGATGCGCATAAGAAACAAAATCACTGAGAAACTAAACATCCAAATTTCTAAACCAATTAATGATTCAATTCTATCTAAATTTTGTCTGTGTGAGCGTGTGGCAGTTTCTATACCACTGGATTGAATCTGATTCAAAACAGAAGTTTCTTTTTTTCTTTTTCTTTTTTGACAACTTTTCAACAGTTCAGAAACTGCCACTGGTGCAATGATTGCAGCAATGACTTTGCCAATTTGTCTATCTTTCTATATATCCGTTTTTATGACAATAAAATGCTAATTTTCCCAAAAGTTAAAGTGTTTTGTTTGTGACACAAGAAAGCTACGACTTATGTGGGACAATACGTTTAAGTTTATTAGTGCAGAATATTGTATTCTTTAATGCAATAGGAAGGATATGTTTGAAAACAACTCTGAAAGGTTATAAGGTTAAGTTTTATCACAATAAATATAACAACTCAGGCATAAACTTGTAGACATTAAACTTATTATTGATTGCCATTTCAGTAATTCAAATTACCAGCAGTTGCTTTTGGTATGTGAAAGTAATATTATGTGTCTCTTACCCATCCAACAAGGCTTTTCTCTCCCGAGAGACCCGTAACCCTCCGTCCAGTGATCAACTCTAGCAGAACCACCCCAAACGAATACACGTCTGTCTTAGCTGATAGTTTTCCCCTCTCCTGATACTCTGGTGCTATGTATTCAGAATTCCCTATGTTTTTATCTTTGTAGGACTTCTTGAAGTCAATTTTTTTCCCAAAGCCAAAATCTCCAATCTAATTATATGTTTATCATTTCAGAATAACAGTTAGTTCCATAAGATGATAAAATGTACATTTATATATTGAAACTTAAGACAGATAGGAAATATATTGGCATCACAGCTGTCAAGGTTCAAGTATGTACCAGTGGATTGAATTCATGTGTTAGAAGAATGTTACTTGGCTTTATATTGCCATGGATGATGTTATTCGCATGTAGGTACTTCACACCTCTCGAGAGACCTATTACCACTTTCATCCTCTCTCTCCAGGTCAATGGTCTGCTGCTTTCCTCTGCGTAACGCAACAATTTCCTTTAGTATTAGTTCAAATCTCCACTGAAGTTCACATGATAAAATTCTCTACTCCTTTATTCATATATATATATATATATACACACACATACTCGCACACACATATACACATTATGTATATATCTATATATATATATATATATACCGTTGAACCATAGGTCTTACTTGATAGATACTTGTCAAGTGAACCATTGCATGCATACTCATATACTGTCAACAGGGAACTTTCTTGTGTAGTTGAACCCAAAAGCATGACTACATTCTTATGTGTAGCTTTGAGGATGGATTGGACTTCTGATTTGACCTTCTCCCTTACTTGAGAATTTGTGATCTCATGCTGTTTAACTACTATCTTCAACCCGCCCTCTAGCTGGCCTTTGAAAGTCGACAGATATCCACTTTCAGAGAGACAGTTCTTCAATGAAAACCCATCTGTGGCAGCTTGGAGTTCTTCATATGTGAATTCCTTTCTCCGTTCAATATTAGGCTGTCTAGTTTTGCAGATAGAGCATTCTGAACTTTCCAAAGTGCTTTTCTTTTCCTGGGGATCCAATAAATCCCCATGGGAAATGCTTTGTATCAGTTCATGTTTCCAGTTCAGCAGATTATCTTTTGTTCGATCAATCTGAATCATTTCCTCAGTGTTTGATAGATGCCTTAAGCCCCGCCCCTCAACATGCAAGCTCTGTGTCTTCTCTTCATCCCGGCTTGTTTGCTCAGCCACTTTGTGAGCTGTTGTTTGATCATTGTTAATCACAAGTGTCGTGTCCCTCTGCTCCTCACGGGGCATGCTTTGTATCTGTTCTTCATCCTGGCTTTGCTCATCTCTTTTTATTTCACCTATCATTTGATTACTGTTTATGTCTTCACTGTTAATCACAAGTGTCCTGTCCCTCTCCTCCTCATCGTCCCTGCTTTTTATTTGGCTCAGCTCATCAACTTTTATTTCTCCTATCATCAGATTGTTATTAGTTGTAACGTTTAGATGCGCAGGAATATGTAGAAAGAAACATGCAATGAAACAAGGGATAGACAACAAATGTCTATCTCTCAGTGGAGTTTTAGGAAAATTGAAATTAATTAATTATTGAAAGTGGAAAAGGTAGATCAAGTTAGTGTCCCAGTAATTACTCTTAGGGAAAACATCAATACTGAAGAGATCTTCATATGTACGTTCTGGTAAACTTTCATCAAATGTTTCATGGCTGTTGCATTGTATTTCTATGGGGAGATCAAGAGGTTCTCGTAGGCATACAATCCGATTGTTACGCTTCAATCTTGATATACCACAAGAAAGCTTCTGCAGGAAAAACTCTTCATCTTTCTTCATTTGCCTGTGAACCAGGTGCATCTTAGATTAATATGAGTAAGCATAAAACCATAGGTCTTTTTGATTTGACATTTGTATTATTAAATAAATTGTTGCATTAATTTATTTTGCAATTAAAAGACATTTCAACATGATTTTATTTAAACTTACTATTTTATAAACTGTATCTATTGGATCTGGTGTCTACATGCCGTTCCACTTTATAACATTTTAGATATAATAAAACATCAAGAGAATTCAGACTATTTGTTTGTTTTTGCCAGACCTGTCAAGTATCAACCAAGTTGCCTTTAGGTTTATGGCTGCTTTTAAAGCAACCTCCTTTAGTGAAGATCCTGTAACCAACTGTATCTTAAATGCTACCTGAAAATATTATGCACGAGAGGTTTTACAAAATTGCAAAATTAGTAAAGCATGTAACATGACAGGATTATAGCATTCTTCTCTGATAATTATCTTGTTGAGAACCAAATAGATGCATAATAACATCTTAATGGAATAAAAAAGACTATAAATCATTGAATGATTTTCATCATCCGTTACTTCTGTTTATTATATCTAAATTGAGGATGATGTATAATGCTTTCTTGAAAGTCTATTTAGCATTTCTGAGTCAGCATCAATGTATTAATAACATAGAAGACATTGAATGGTCCACAACTGTGATTCTGACTTCTTGAAGAGTGTACTTTTTTATGTTTGATCAGCAATATTTTGGAAGAATACTTTTGTTTTGCTGCTAATTTTTGCGTGTGGAGGAATTCTAGTTTGTTGCAAAATTTCTGCAAAATGTAAATCTGATTTCGAGTGCCATGATTGATTATATTAGTTAATATTCATGTTACCAAAGATAAGAGTGACAGAGAGAAGGGATCATATATGTTGTGCCTATTATATCCACAAGGCTTAATCTTGCAGTTTGCTGACTCAACTGTTTACTTTTTATTAAGAATTCTGCAAAGAGTAATTCTATGCTGTTACTGTTTTCTCTTAAAATATTCTGAAAATACCTCAGATTATTACTAAGTTAATACTGTGCTATAGCTATATTATTTTGTACTAAATTTATTAGTGGAACTCCCTCCTACCACACAATTATCGCCAGTTTATGTGGCACAACTTTTTATTATTTTCACATCAGTAATCTATAGAGAGGATGTTTACAGCAGCAGAGAAGTCACTCCTTAGCACCTAAGCACATACTCTAATTGAAATCTTCCAGTATCATGTCTAAAAATTACTAGAAACTTCAACCTTGGTATAATGAAGTTTGAAAATTGATGGAATACCAACAGCTAAGGAGAAACTGTTGGGAAAATGTCCTCAAAAATCATCTACTCTCTTTTAAATTCTGTCATATGTAGTAGCTAATATACTTGTTATGTCAGGAAATTTTTTTTTTACTGCTGCAGTGCATTTGATATTTGGTTCTTCCAACCTATTAAGTACATATCAACTTGCAAGCTAGACTTGATGCTTCCTTATGATCGTATATCTTGGAGAAGTTCAAAAAGAAAACCAAAATAGACAAAAGATTGACAAATTACCTCACTTGATTCATACAGTTTAGCAATCTGAGCAAGCTCCTCGTTGTGAAGATACTCTTCTATCTTCATTGCTGCTTGTTCTGCAATGACCCTCCTATTCGCTTCGTTCACACTGCAATTGTACCCCACTACAAAGGAATTGGTGGAGTTGAAGACAGAAAATTTATTGATTGGTGAAATCAGTATATTGCGCAGCAGGGTTATATCATGCTTGATCATGTTCTTTGTTTTTTTTGTTTTGCCACTTTCTTTATATTCCAGTATTTTCATGATGGGATAAATAAGAAGAATTTCTGAAAAGATTCCTATGCAAGGTAGATTACGTACTAGGAGTATAAACCTGATGCAGGATTGAAACTAGGGTGACCTTGTCTGCTGGCATAAGTGATAAGCCATTATTTATAGCCCAATAAAATACTCTCAAGTGAAGTTCTTTAGACAAATCCTGGATCACCACCACACTCTTTGCTTCGATGGCCATGACTTACAAGGTGCAGGTTCTCAATATCTGAACTTTAGGTGGTGCAAAAGTGGTTGGGGAAATAAATATAGACATGAAAAGAGCCCACCAGCTTGGCATAGCTAGTGGAAAATCATGTTGAACTAACAGAAGAAATTCATTAACAAACTGGAATCTGCGGAAGATCGTGATAAACTGTGAGTCTCTGGTTATAAGGGAGGGACTGTACAAAGTCACTGGTTTGTCATTGTGTGATAACATCTGTCAGGATAACATTTCTTGCGCATATCGGGTATCCTAAGTAAATGTTCCTCTTAAAAGTGGTGATTTCCTTTGATGTCACAGCTGACACTGTGACATTTCTGGCAAAATCTATGCTCATTATCCCAAAGATCATTGTCCCTTTTTGCTTTTGTCCCAGACAGGAGAATATATTTGACAAAGCTGTCGATGAAAACTAAGCATTTCTTGGTTGAGTAACGAAACTACTAAGCCTGATTGAGGCCCCAACGCATATTCCATCTACAAGCACAGTGCTCAGGGTTTGTAGACAAAGCCTAAAAGGCAGGAAAATGGTGTTATGTATATGTCTTTTTCGGACGTATGTATTCAAGTGCGATGGATCTTAAACTTTTCCTTTTACATCACTTTCCTGGAATGCTGTAAACACGGCTTTGTATAAAGATTGAGAACTACAGCAAAATTGCCATGGTGATGTGGCTATCACGTACGTAACACAACTTAGGCTAGAACAAACTACGAAGTTGTTTCTTTGTCTAGGACCAAATATGAAATGGCCTTTTGTCTTCACATTTGATGTCTTAATAATTGGCTGATCCGTTTTCTTGTGGGTCTGGTTGAAATCTATTGGGAGTTTTATTCAGGAAATATTTAATCTAAGTCATAGTTATTAAATTCAAATCTTTATGTAAGAAGATAGCTTTGGACATTTCACACACTTCCAAGCAAAAGGTGTAGCTTATCCCCAGTTCAAAATGCGCCATCAGTGCTTTGCTAGGTCTTGATTCGATCTCTGCCAGTAATTTTCTAATTAGAAGTCATTTCTAAATTCTAAATACCACTGCAAGCTTTTAGAGAGACGTGGTGCTGTTAGAGAGTATTGGAAGAGGAACAAGGCTGCAGTACTCACAAGTATGTTTTGGACTACCGTACTCATAAAATTTCTTTTTGTGAATAGCATAACATTGGGGATTAGTGTTCATTTTTTTTTTTTTTTAAGATTTTAGTTGTGTATTGGAAATATAAGAACTATTCCCCCTTTACTTTTTTATCCCTTACAGAGGAACTATATATAAAATTATGAGATTTTAACGTATCGATTAGGGAAGTTGATTATGTCTCTTTGCCATTTTTTCATATGTCCAAACACTTGTGAGATCCCCTAGTAAACATACTGAAATTTCTAAAAATTGATACTTAAATCTCCATTAATATCATATCACGAAAGTTTCCAAAGAGAAAGAAAACTTTTAATTCCCTATTAATATAAAAGAGTACAAAATAAAATTTTTTTAGAGAGAATCAATTTTATCCCCGACCACAAACTAAAATCCCCAAACATTTATACTAGCATCCTCACTCACATCATTGTCCCAAAAAGTTTTTTTTGCATCAATTGTGAGGATCTAATACTCCTTATATGCTTTTGTAAGGATTGTACACAAATCCTAGGAAGTGATACACTTTATTTCTTTCTTATTTCACAGACTCTCAAGTTATAGGAATCACAGAAGAATTTAGTAAACTTAACATATTCCATAACTTTCAAAATTAATAAAAAATAATTTATGTTAACTTCTAACATAATTGCTTTAACTTCTAACGCAACTCACACTAACTACATAACTCCAACATTATTCTCCCAAATAACCAATAACTACACAATAACTAGAGATATTGTCCGTGCGTTGCGCAAGTTTTTTTTTATAATTACTTTTAATAAGAATATTTTTAAAAAACACAGTAGTGGTTAAAACTAGATATTGAAAGAATATATTGAATTTGTTTTCTTTAATTGTTCTACAAACTAAAATGAATTAAAAAAAATTACATTGAGAGAATTCATTCATTGAACATGTGATTGTAGATAATATTTTTAGTATAGTCTATGTATTTCTCACTCTCCTCAACTATAAGAACTCTTAATCGTTTACTGATTTTGGCAAATAACTCTCATAAAGTTTAATGAGTGTCCTTAACATTTTTGTTTTATTTTTAAACTAAATTTAACATGCTGAGGTAACTAATCTCAAAATTTTCAAGAATGTATATAGTTTACTTGCATCCATGGGACCAAAATATTACAACATATAATACATGACTATCATTGCAAAGTTTAATCTCCTAATCAGTTTCTTATTGGATTTTCAAATTTTATGATGAAAGAAGAGGCAATAAGTACTACCGCATAGTTATAATAAGTAAAACTCTCATATATGCAACACCTGCAATGACTTGACGAATATAAATTATTGTGCATTAATTTGAATTTATTATTGTATTATTGTATAAAGTTAAATTTCTTAATTTATTTTTAACGTTTTATGTAATATAAATTATTCAAATATAGGCATCGGTTTGAAGTTATTATTGTTTATTAAGTGGGTTTACTCATTCTTTTTTTTTTTTTTATCGATTCATGGTTAGCTTCCCTCTCTCTTTCTTTTAGTGTCTTTTTTGCGCTTACAATATGATTAGAGTTGTTAAAGTGGGCCAACCCAGCTCACCCGAGTTGGTCCACCACGGGTCATGAGTCAAGACTAGTTATATGGGTTAGCTCATTTTTTCTAGTAAATCATAAAATACCAACTCGGCTCAACCCACCCAAGCTGGTGGGTTAAATGAGTTGGCTCACCAAAAAATAATAAAAATTAAAAAATTAGAAAAAAAAACCTTAAAATTAATTAAAAAAATGCTAAAAAAGGTTAAAAAATTAAATAGGTTATATATACACTGGTATCAGAAACTTTGACTGTACAAAAATTAATAGAAATTATGTAAAATAGGAGGAACAACATACAGAATTCAACACAATAAGTAAATGTTCACCAAGGTAGTAACAAGTAATAACCTATAATCCTATTAGGTAGTAGTTAAGATTGGTCAAACATAACAATTAAACAACCATATAAAGTACTATATATTATACATCATAGAGTATAGTTATTACTTGTTAGTGTTATCCATCATTTCTTACTAGTGCTAACCTTTTTTTTTTAAAAATGTAAAAAAAAAAAAAAAAGAAGTCAACCCACTTCCAACCCAACCCAAAGCCACTTAACCCTCGAGTTATACGAGTTGGGTCAAATTGACCCACTTTTATATGAGTTGAAATTTTGCTGGCTCAACCCACCATTTTAGTGGATCGAGCTGGACTGGCTCACAGGTTGCGACCCACCTTAATGGCTCTAAATATGATACATAATGTCATCATTGCAACAAATTTTTTTTTTTTAATTTTCCTTTATATTCTTGCCAACTTTAGTACACTTTAAAATTTATGACACACAAAATTAACTTCTTTTTTTATAATCTTAGGGTTGTTACTTCCAGCCTTTCCTACTGTGTAATGTGAATTAACTAAAAAAATGAAACGTCATTCAAACACTTCAACTGTTAAATTTCTCTAATAATATCTTTTTTCTTTATTTTTCTTCACAATTTAGATTTGATATCTACATTTATGCTAAATTGTAATGCCTTTTATAGATAATTATCAAACAAATTGACTAATTTGTCATTAGAAATTTAAGTGATAGACCAACCAAAAGAAATTTAAGTGATAAAATATATATTTAATATATGCATTACACTTGAAACATAATAGATGCCAAGTTTCTTATAGTGTTGTCACAACCTATCTTCGGATCATAACCGGCGCATAGAGGCACATCCCCTAGATAGCCTAACACGAACATTGGGGATCCAGGCACACAACTAACATACATGAAATCTTATAGTCGAATATCATACATTTTATTACAATACCTTTCTCGTTAATACATAATACATATTATTTAACTACATATATAGAAACAATAAACCATCAACTCAACCACAGAAGCTAGACCCTGCCTATGGATTATGGAGCATTACAATTCAGAGATCCAACTAAGGATCCTAAAGGTCATGTCAACCTACAACTGAAATGGAGATAAAGGGTGAGTCCAACTGATTCAATAAAGGATTGAGTCTATAACAAGCATAGGGCAAGCTCTCAAAATAACTAACGATAGTCAAATGAACAGTATAATTAAGTAAGCTCAAATAAAGAATTTGCTTTTCCAAAATGCCATTTGTAGAAAAAAAAAATAGAGTTAAAATAACTAGCATGAGATTAAATCCATTTGAACAACATAACTTTTCGATAAAACCAGATTCGGGGAGTTTATCAAATCGAGGAAAAACAAGCAGGAATCACACTTAGGTGGCCTTCTCTTTATGTGACCTTGAAAATAGGCAAAAACCACCCTGTCGAGTGGCCCTAAAAACATGCAAGAGCCACCTCGCTGAGTGCCCTTAAAAATAGGCGTGAACCACCCTATGAGTGGCCATGAAATCATCAAGACAAGGTAAAATACAGAGTGATCAACTTCACTCCAAAATCAAGATCTTTATGCTAACACCTATTGCCGTTAGCATACAGATCCGGTCAGAGACTCTCCCTAAAACAATTTCACATAAACCAATACTTCAAATTGCTTTAATATCAAAATTTTACAATCAGAGCTAAGAGTTCAGAACCTGATATTGATTGGATTCAAGTTCCCAGTTATCCAAATCCTTCAAAATGCCAAAGCATAATTCACATTCAAAATAAAAAAACAAAATCTATTTGATTGTAAGATCCTCAATCCTTCTATATATTTGAACAATTTTCAAAAATACAAATCTTTAGTTGATTAAGTAAATCTAGACTTTAAACTATCTTGTAGCAAGTTCAATTAACATGAATAGTTAAGTCAACATGAACCATTTGCATGGAGAAATCACCAATCAACTTTTCTAATCCCTTTGGTAAACAAGTCTAAATCCTTTATCTTGTTCAAAAAGAATTTAAGTTATAAATGTTTAATTTAATGAGGAGCTTGACCCATGAGTTTTAGGAGAAAACATAAACATAGTCATAGTCTTTCATGTCATAACAATCGCTTTAAACAAGAACTCAAGTATAAATATAGGTATAGAATCGCATAAACACAAGTTATAGACAAAAATCCATTCACAGAACACTATAAGAGGTGACAAAGCAACTTCTTAGAGCCTTGAAGCCAAAAGTTGTTCCTGGAAAGGATTCAACAACATAGACAGGACAATTTAATCAAACATTAGCCATAGGAACCAAAGACTAACATACTATAACCCAATTCACCAAACCCCAATTCCCTTAAATCTAGGGTTTCTAAAACCCTCTAATTATGTAAGAATCAATAATTCTCAGGAAAGAAAAAGGAAAAGGTGTTAAGAATTACCCTTAGAAGGAAAATGAGGAAGAGAAAGGGAGTGAGCTTCTTGATGTCACCTTCTTTAAGCTCGAAGCTCAACAATGGTGGTGGTAGGGAAAAGAGGAAAATATTTAATGGAGAATTTGATGTTATGTGTGTGGGAGTAACTGAGTATTTGATGTAGATTTGGCATAAAAAGCTTTGGGAATATAAGTAGTTGGTGAATAAAGGGTCTCTAGAGAGAAAGGAGAGAGTTTTTGGGCTAGAGAGAGAAAGAAGTTGCGAAATGAAGAGAGAAAATGCATCCCGGGCCATATATGGCCCCTCGATAATCGATTACCACCAGGAAAAATTTAGCCCATGGATGTCCAAAGGAGTTAGTAATCGATTACAAGCCTAGGGGAATTGATTACCCACTTCCAAAACTAGGTTTCCTTGTAACATCCCCAATTTTCCTTGTGTTAAATTATCTCAATGATCCTGAATAATTAGGCACTTAATGAAAAATTAAATAATAAAGGCTTAGTCAAAGGACAAAAAGGGTAATCGAGAGGAGAAATATTAAGAGAATGCTTAATTGAGATTAGAGAATTTTGAATTAAACAAATCGAACCCTTAAGAGCCTAATCAAATACTTATCACTAATAATTAGCTTAATCAAGTTTAATTAAGGCTAATTAAGCATAATTAAGAATTTAATTTCGTTAATCATGACAACATGAGTTAATCACCAATCCTTAATTAATTAAGTCAAATAAGTAGTATGAACACTTAATCACATTATTAGAGTTCAAATTAAGTCAACTAAACAATAAAGTATTAATGACATCACTAAAATGAAAAAGTAGAAGACAACTTTGCTTCACGTAAGAAAAGGGTACAAGCTTTGTCCCTCATCATCTAATTTGTCTCCTCTTAATCTCAATTAGCACAAAACAAAGAAAATATCTTCTCCTTAAGCCTATGACGGTTGCGGCCTCACCCCCAATAACACACTCATTTTCATTTTTGCAACTTCACATTCTCTCTCTAACTCTCTCTTTTCCAAAATTATCTCTTCTTCTTCTTCTCCATTTCTCCAAAGATTCCATGACCAAATCTTACCAACCTTCACCACTAGCCCTTCAAGGATTACGCTTTTTGGTCTTCGGAGACAAAATCCAAACACTCAAATCTCCATTCTCTCAAGGAGAGCACAAAGCTCCCATCTTTTTCTCTCTACAAGTTGTGGCCACATCACACTTGGAGGAGGTTATCCCCATCTTTTTCTTTTCTTCAAGAGGCATAAACTATACTCTAGGCAGTGATTCTTCACTTTCCTTTTTAGCTGCTCAAGAAGCTTTCACCATGGCCAAGAGCTCTAAGTGACAACTTGAGAAAAAGATTCCATTTTTTTTAAGAAAAGCTTGCATCTTGATTTATTTATGAAGTGTTTTCTTGTTGTTTGCTAAAATGCTCTTTTATTTGATGTTCTAAAAGGTTTTTATCTTTCTAAGTGATCTACATGTTCTTGATATTCTTTTGAATTGATAAAAGATGCCTTTCTTGAGTCACCTTGTTCTTCCCTAAAATAATGTTCTTATAATTAAAAAGTTCCTCTTTTTACACTCACAACATGATTTTGATATGACCATTAATATTCCCTAACCTAAAAGTTGGAAAAAGTTTGCTTCTTGAACCCTAAAAAGTGGCGCCTAAGGGTATGTCTCCCTAAAAGTCCATTTTGTTTTTCATGAAGATAAAATACTAAGTAAAGGTCCAAACTTTCTTAAAGAATAAAACTTTTTAGTCATAAAGGTTAAATCTTGCAACTTTATTTAAAATAAAAATCATTTCTTGATGATGGTGAGCACATGATATTGTTATGTTCATGAGTATAAGTATGCTTTGTCATGATCCAAGGGACTAAAGGGATCTTGAAATTTCTTGGGAGTAGAAATATGATTAGGGCTCCAATGGTCGTGCCATGAGCCTATGAATCACTTGTATACCATTTCAAGGAACTAAAAGATTTTGAAGGCAAAAATTTTAGTTGAAAACTCTATCTAAGGTTACGGCCTTAGTAAGAAGAAAAAGAGAAATAAAGTGTTAAAATTTTAACTCAAGAAAATTTAACTCTGAAAATGTGTAGATAAGAAACCTAACAAGTTACATGGTAACTATGAAAGTTAAGATCATAATCATAACCATGATTTTAAGTGATAATGTAAGAGGGAAAGATATTTAATATTTAATCTCAAGATAATTAAGACCCAATCTACAAGAATGGATAAATTGATATTTCACCTAAGACAGAAATGAAGAAAAAAGTATGAGAAACCATTAAATAAAGTATGACTTCACTTGAGATATAGGCAACTAAAAGCTTGCAACACATCTTTATTCCAAGCTATGTGATCCTCTCATGAGTGGACATAAGGGTTCTCATAATGATTCATAAGATTCTTCACAAAGTACAAGGAAACTATAGATATCCTTTAGGGTGTGAGTGTGTGATGCTTTTATAAACGTTGTTTGGACAAGATCAATTTGAATTTGACTCATTGGTTATTAACTCATGATTGAATAATTGTTGGTACTTGATATGATGATATGAAATCAATATGGTTAGTTGTTGGTTGAATTTCCATGCTTGGCAATTTTGGGGAAGCTCTGGTCTAGCCGTTATGTTGCCGTATTTTTGTCAAAATTGTAGGCCTAGAAATATCTATTACATGCCTATATGCATCTTGTCTTTGAGCTTAATGCATTTAAGATGTAAGATGTAATATCAAGTTGTATGTTGAGAAAAGAAATAACTGGACATGATTCTTCAGTAGGGAAGATGATTCACAAAGACTTTGAGATCCTTCTACTTTGGAGACACATGACCAGACTAGATCATTCCAATTTAAAGGCACATAGATCCCCTTGTCAGCTAAGTCTGATTTAGATTGGTACTATGTAACGGCAATCATGGAATGAGCTTATATCCTAGAATAGACTATCTAAGGGCATGAAAAGAAATAATGTTAATCACGTGCTAATTATGAAAGTTAAGTAAGCCAAGTCAAAGTCTATGAAAATACGTGAAAGTGCATGCATCTTCATTTCCTCATATCCTTGGTTATGAATGTTTTATACTATGTTCCCTTATGTATATACATGCCTTATGATGTTGTATCACTATGTGTTAAGATTATAAGAATAAGATTAAAAGAAACAAACCCACTTCGAAAGCTTATATTTTTCAAACCCTTTAAAATTGAACCTATGTATGTCTACTTTTTTATTATTAAACCCAAAGTGGCTGGGACGACACTGATGGCATATTAATTGTCTAGTCAGAATCCTACTGAGAAATTTTGTATTTCTCACTCTTGTGATTTCATTGTCATCTTCAGAGGATGGCATCGAGAAGTGTGATCATTTATGTTGAGTTCCCTGTTCTACATTGGCACTTTGACCCGATGCTAAATGCATCTATAATGACCGCATGCACTGCTATGAGGGTCTACATGTTTCATGGCCATCAATTTCGTTTGCTAGTTATGAGTCCATTCTTCCGCCCATATGAGCCGTATGAGAATATCACCCTAGATGATGTAACCTCCCTTTCATCCCCCAATATATACTACTGATGGAGAGTCCAATTTTGATACCCGTCTAACCTCAACATACTCAGTCGAGTCTGGCCCTTTGAAGCTAACATTCACCTCCGTGATCCGACTAACTTCAGATTCTTCCTCATTTGTTGCAAGCCAAGCACCACCCTTGAGGCATAGACGAGGTATTGTCTGTACCCATGTGATATGCCGAGGATAGGGCCGAGCATGTAGAGGGGGTATGGTGATGATGCATCGAGAAGATTCGGGAACGGCTTTGTTCCATTCTAAGGTTAAGGGATGATATGAGATAGCACATGTGGAGCTTGGATGCAAGCATAGCTCTTTTTGTTTCTGGAGACTATTTATGTATTTCCTTTCAATTTGGTATTCGAACCTTATTTTGGTATGGATGTTGTATTGGGCTGAATGTAGTTATCGGTCATCTTGTTATCCTTATGATATATATATATATATATATATATATATATATATATATATATATGGAGCATATCATATGAGAGGAGTGGTTAATTATGAGAGTGAGAGGGGTAAATATTGACCATTGGATCTTACGTGAATGATCAAAATTAAAACATAAAGTCACATGACTTTTTGAAGTGATCATGTAACCTTTAAATAATTTTAAGATCCAATGGTCAAGATTTGCTCCTCTCACTCTCATAATAAAGCACTCCTCTCATATGATACGCTCCCCCTATATATATATATATATATATATATCTGATAGTTATGGAAACATTATGACTACTATTGAATTGAATGTTTACTTATGTTGGTTTTATTTATTTCCGTGTGAGTTTGTATGTACTAGACACTCGATTATATACATTTATGATGCGCTTATGGTTCATGTTTTCAAATAGTTTACTTCTGCTATTGATATAAAAAAAATTACCCCTATTTTTATTATAAACTAATTTTAAAAAGTAAGTTTAGTTTCCATGAACAAAAATAACAATTAATAATTTCCGTAATATAACTTAAGTATAGTATGAGATTATTAGGGTATTACATTCCTCATTCCAAAGCCCCTTCTAAGACCAAGGTATTACACTATCCTATCTTTTAAGCCCCTTCTAAGACCAAGGTATTACACTTTCCCATCTTAAAAGAATTCGATCCCTGAATTCAAACATATACAACAATCATACACTCTCCCAAAACAAATGTGTTGCATTTGAAGTTTTGTGCCAAGTTCGAAATCATAGCATAACTTCACACAAGATAGAGATTTCAAAGGAACTTTGTAAACCATAGCATGGTCGTAAACATCCAGAAAATTAAATTTTATTTCATCTCTCTTTCCTATATCATGTGACACTAAAACAACTTATCAAATTATGAGCATTTGAGCTCCTTTGTTTTGGACCTTGCTTAGTATTCATATTCTTGGTACTCAACTCCATCATTATCCCTAGATTGATCCATTTTCTCACAAGTCATGTATTAACTACTCCCTCAGTTATGAGCACTCTCTAGAGGCATTCCTCATTTCATAATTGCAAGAAGAAAACAAAATAATATAAACACCAAATCGCGGGAAGATGTATCAATTCATACTAGTTTTACTTCATAAAAAGATATCTTATGGTTGAGAACAAAAGCATGGTTAAAACATACAAATCCCATTTATTATCAATTTTCAGACTCAATACTATAATGCTTAATAATCACAACACAACTCATATCAGATATGCATGCTCAACCAAAAGCCGCATTTCCCGGCATATTATCCATCCAGTATTCATTATGCACTGTGTGAACACAACATTCAACACCCTCAAGTAACATGAGTGAAAAGTAAGTTACTTCTGAAAAAGTATATAGGTAAGTATAACTAGTTCATTTTAAGATTTCATGCACATAGTCAAACCACTTACAAGAATCACACTAACAAGCATAGGATCAGGCTCTTTCAATTATAGTAAACATAAACATAAACATAAAATCAACCATTTCAAACCATACTTGGTCACCAAAAGTTCCTTCCTAACCAATTAAGTACATACCACACAAGATGTTTTCTTTAAAAGTATACTAGTACTCATGCCTTCTTTAAAGTTAACCTCATACACATCTGATCAAAGCATACTTCATTTTAATTAATTTAGAGAATTACACAAATCCCCTTTTTCAGTTTAACTTCATGTGTTGTCATAGACTCTAAAACTGTCTAACCTCCATATCCATTTACTAATTTCTTGTTGAAGTACTTAAACTTCTCATTTCCATTTGAAAACCATTTCAATCAACACACTTCATGTTAAAATTCGACATAAAGCTACTAACACCTTAGTAAATAAATACCAAAGGTTTATTAATTCATCATTATTACTCCAGCAACATAAATAGAAAAGGGAAACCCATACCAGACACTATATACATATCGCATGCACACAACTCATAAGAAATGAGAACATTCGCAGTCTATGCTACCATACAAAATAGTAAGGGCACTCAATCTCAAAGGAAGCAAAACAAAGTAGAACAATAGTAATCAACAGTTCCTTTTCAATCACGGTGAAACAAATTCTGCCCCTAAAGCCATAGTTCCCTAAACCAAGTTAAAATAGAACAATAATATCAATCAAACTTGGTTAGTGACAACAAATAAGCTAGGAAATCAAAACTACTCTAAAACAGAAAATGCCTACTAAGAACAATGTGAATACTGCTCAATCCATGGACAATATCTCAAGTTAGGAAATTCTAATTAAAGTGAAACCAATTTTAAATGAAAATACACTCATAGAGGAGTATACCCACTAAATTTGAGGTCAATTGGGTTTAGGATAAGAAAGTTATGAATTTCCAAAGTAGACTATTATCTAAAAATCCTAGTACTAACTAGTATGTATTGTAATGAGCATAACTTACCCTATACAACTTCAATTTGAGTAAAACTACTTTTGTTAGAAAGCTACAATAATAAATTGGTAGAGTTTTAACTTCAAATTCCTTGTGAGTTGCTCCCAATAAATATATGGTGTTACCTTATGCTCTGTATGGGTTAAAACAGGACATCTCTAATGCGGACCTCATAACTCGAGCTCTACCTACTCAAATTAAGTGAAACTTATTGGGTTTGAAAGATAGTTCATATAGGTATCTTATAGCCAAATTTTGGGGCAAAAAATATTAAGATGGATTTCTAGTTTTAGATGTGCAAGTTTACTTAGAAACAGGGTAGCAGTAAGTAAAACTTTAATAACTTAAGCTATGCACATCAGAATTGAGTGAAACCAAAGATGTTTGAAAGGAGACTAATAGAGCTACATTCCAATAAAATTTCAGATGAAAATGAATTAAAACAAAATTTTGGTCCAATTTGAAATTTCTAAATAGATTTAGGGAAATTGAACCAAACTTGTGAGTTAGGTGCCTTAAGGAACTCTTAACTATATGGGACTCAATTTGAATGAGATTATGCAATTATATGTTAGGCTGACACCATATAGAGGTATTAGCCATGCATTGGAATTTTTAAGTTTGAGGCTTTTATGCCTTTATGATGATGAGTATGCTTGAATTATTATGGGTGTTATGTTGAAATTGTTACTTCTATAATTAGTTTGCTGGTATTTTTGTTGTCAACTTTGAAAATCTTCATATTATAGCCATCATGCTACCGAATTATCAGTAAAAGTATGTTGAGGTTAAGTTATGTGGCATAATCATAAATGCATCAATCATTTGCATGCATATCTACGAATGAAAATTGCACATGAATGTATGAGCTCACAAGATGACCATAAACTCATATTACTTGCATGATCAGTTTATGTGCATCTGCATATGCATAAATTCTATTCTTTCGTTAACCTATTGCTATTACTACAACATTTCTTCTGTATTTGTCAAGTGTGTGAATAAAATGAACCTGCTTTGGATAAAGAGTTTACAAGAACTTATCAACTGAAATCTTTATTCTGTTATATGTTACAAACGCATTTTGAAATAAACTAAAGCAGCTGAAAATGATAATGAAGTCAATGCACGTGATAGTCTAGGAGACTTAACTGAGAATCTTAAATTCGCATCCATATTGTGTGTATATCTGTGTCATTCTTAGACGACAATGATGGTGGCAATAATGTTCTTCCAATACTAGAAACACGCAAAAAATCAAAGGAATTACCGACGGAAAAGTGAAAGATATTCGTCGGTAATGTGCATGTTGGAAAAAAGAAAATTGAATATTATCGACGGATACGTTATCAATCGGTAATACTGATGATTATAGCGATGGAAATTGTCATCGAAAATATAAAAAAATGCACCGGTTAATGAACGTCAGAAAGCATTGAGTAGGCACTTATATCGATGAATTACTGATAATTATCAATGGATTATTCATCAATAATTTAAAATTATTTTATAGATTACTAACGGATTATTCGTCAATAATGTTAAAAATAATATTTTAATATATTTTTATGTGAATTATTACTAATAGAAATTCTGTCAGTAAGATAAAATTTTTATTTTTTTTGTTGGTAATTTTGTATTATTAAAAATTGAAATTAGTATTTCAATATTTCAAATTATTGTTTTAAATATCCATAAATCCATATAATTAGAAAAATAATAAAATATTAAATATATAAATTGTCAAATAAAATAAAGACCATTAATAATAAAAGCAATAAAACAAAGCTATCAATATATAGTTCTAAATACATATAAAAAACCCTAAAAACTCCAAATACTGATCAGCATCAATATCTGAAATGTCTTTAGAGCCATCAGGTGTGCTATCATGTGGAGAATGCGGAGGCGGTGGAGGTGGAGGTGGTAGAGGTTGTGCACCAGACAATGAATTGCCACTCTCCATTCGCTCGAAGTAGGTATACATTATCGTCATCCTCTACTATGAACTACAGTTGCTAATTCCATTGGTCCTTTTCCTTTGCATACTGCTCTTGTAGCTCCATATACCTTTTATTAGCCTCCTTGAGCTGTTTTTGCACTGATTCATTTAGTGCATGCACTTGATCACGGTTGTCATCTACATCAACACCAACAAGCCTAGCTCTAGACATAGAGGCTAGAGAATAAGACCTGCCATATGTGGTCCCCATACTGTAAATCCGCCCTTTGTAGTAGCCGCCAACTGTCTGGGCCCATATCTCATCGTAACTAATAGGTGGCTGATAGGAGTGCTCCTATCTCCCTGCTACGATCGAGTCTCGATCAATCGCTTGGTGAACTCATGCTATAATTTGAACAAATAAAACAAATTAAATTAGATTTAAGTAATAGAAATTATAATAAATTAAAAGTATTGAAAAATAAAATTATAAGTACTTATGTATGTGGTCTCCGATTGAGTATCGACCCACTGAGACTTGTCCTGATTGTAATGTCCCAATTTCCGATTTCCGACCTCATCAGTAAAGGTTAAAAATTTCCGATTTCCGATTTTATTAAGACTCTAATGGACGGATTTTCCGATTTCCGACCTTATGTACATAATAAACGAGTTCCGACATTAGGTGAATTAGAATGTACACGAAATACAATGTCCGAGTTGATCTCAACCAGAAGTGGATGTGAGATCAGGTCTCTGAATATGGTCTCCGAGTTCGACCAAATTTACACGAGTTCTGATCTCGAGTTTATTACCAAGAGCTTTTCATTTCTCTTATTTTCCCGAGTTCCGAGATTGAGTTGGAGAGCCGAGATCCTATAAGTTCCGATTTCCTGGTATACAAAATTAATGTTTTGAATCCCAATCTCCGGTGTTATACTTAGAATCGATTCAAGTTTACATAATGTCCCCCGACTTCCGGGTTTGAGTGTTTTGGTCTCATATTCTTGTCCTCGACTTTCGATTTTAAGGTGATTGTGCTTTACGATTTCTGACATCCGACTTTGCTTTCAAGTTTCGAATAAACCAGACAATATTTTCGAGTTCCGATTTCATCTTTTTGCACGAGTTCCGACTTTAAGGAGTGTATGAGTTCCGATGTCATTTTCAAATACAATGGAAGCGAGTTTCACTTCTTAGGCTTAAGAGAGATAATTTTGTCACAAAGAGGAGATACATTGAACTTTGCCCACAAAAATTTCACCCAATCAAAGCCACCCATTCTAACTACCACTTCAAAGTCTTGTTTATATATTCTCCTCCTTTCTTTTCAGCCCAAAGTCTATGCCACTCCTCCTCTCCCTTGCTCAGCTCTCTTATTCTCCTCTTCACTCACTTAACTCCATCAAAGCTTCAAGCTTAACAAGGTCTTGATAGCCCCAACCTCAAAAATAAGCTAAATCATTCATAGCAAGAGGTAGAGGTTTAAATTCTTGTCTTGATTTCCTGATCTTGGATGGTTGGTGATGGTTTAATTTCTCAATTTTTGATGTATTGATTGAATAATTATGATGATATATAGTTGAATTATTGGTTGTTTGTAGGATTGAACTCGAATTGGAAGCAAGAAAGGATGAAGCTAGGAAAAGCTAAGGGGCTGGAGGACCAAAAACCCTTGGCAGTCCATACGGCAGAGTGTACGGCTCTACCTACAGCCAGATAAATCCGATGAGATTATTTTTCTATGAAACTAGACATTCAGGGATTTCTATACATATATTATATAAGGCTATTGGATTAATATTGAGAGATATATGAATTTTTGAAGTTTGACCTAGGAATTAAGACATTCACCCGGGCAGTATGGATTGAAAAGGGTGTAACTCACCCTACACAACTCCAAATTGAGTGAAACCAATTTTTTTAGAAAGATTATACATAGGAGAACATCCTACAAAGAAATTATTAGTTGTTACCATCCTATTTGTTCCCAATGATTAGAATAAATTACCCTATGTCCAAACCGAGACAAAATAAGGCAGTTCAAGAAGGTCAAGTTTCGGGGCTTATAACTCGAGCCCTACTAAGTCAAATGGAATGGAACTTTTTGCAAATGAAAGATGGTTCTGTTAGCTTTAATATGAGACTAATTTCATATGATTTGAGCCAGTTTTCGATTTTTAGTAGATTTTTACTTTTAAATGTGCAATTTTGGCTAGCTGCTGGGCAGGCCGGGATAAAACCTAAATAATTTGAGTTATACTCATCAAAATTAAATAAGACCAAAGAGGTTAGAAAGTAGACATATAACACTTTAACATATCCAAAATTGAGGTCGAAATGAGTTAAATAGGAATTATGGCATGATTTACAAAAACTGGGTTGAATACAAATAGTGAGACAGTGAACATGTTTTAAAAAGCAATACTTGTGCCTTAAATTTGATGATTGAAATATGAATGAAATATGTTGAATTATGAATGGTATGAGATGATTTCTTTGATGAGTTGATATGCTAAGTATTGGCACTATTCATGGGGAAGCGGACACGTTCTGTTATGCCGCCTAAATTACGGTAAAGTATATGCATGAGTTGTGACATACATGTTGATACATGAGCATTTTCAAGAAAGTTATGAAAGTCATGTTATGAAGAATATAAAGATTATGTTATGATGAAAGTTCCATGATACTTGGGCCAGCCTCGGAATAAAGTTAAGGGGAATAGATCGGTAGGAAGTCGAGGAAAGAAAACTCGGCATTCTCAGATAGGAGCGAAGCCTGATCTTGAAAAGTTTACTATTACCCAAGAGTCTAAAATGGCCAAGAACTCCTAGGGACCAAGTAATGGAAAAGTTTTATGAAATGGAAGAGTTTATGATGAAAGGTTCAAGAGCGAGATTTGCATGATAACATTAAGTGCATGATTGTATCGAACAGTCATTACAAAATGTTTACTGCTTCTCTGTTATATTTACTTACTGGTGAATGTTCATTTATCCTGTCCTTTATTCTATGTTTTAATGTCAGTAGTTTATTCTATTCCTTATACTGCTTTAAGTAAAATTGGACCTTGCCTCGGATCAGACATTTTTCCAACTTGATTAAATATGAATAGTTAAGTTGGATCTCATGTTTTTATAATTAAATAAAACCCGAGGCAACTGAAAATGAATGTGATGTCGGTCAAACACCATACGCAAACCCTATTGAGAATTTCTTCAAATTCTCACCTTGTTTTGGATTTCCGCCTAATTCTCAGACATGGACGATGGACACGACAGCTACCCTCTTCATTGAGGTTCCAGACTTGCAGCTCCACCATGACCCTGTAGTAGACTAGCTGCATATAGCCAGCTCTTGCTAGTTTCGTCTTTACCTTTTTAGTGATAGGAATTTTACTGTCCTTTTACACTATCTTGCTTTTGATCCTGCCACCCCATACTTTGAGGTCCCGCTACACGTGGCACACCCTCCGCCAAAGACTCTCCTCGTGACTCGCAGTCTCAGAGTCTCCCCACTGACCTCGCACAGAGTCACCCCCGCAGGTGGTACCTGACATTCCGCCACCCGAGAGCGACTCCTTCGAGGCCACCAGCCATCATCCTCCTTCCTCAGACCCAAAGATCGACTACTCACCACCGGGTCTTGTGATGGCCAATCCGCCATCTCGATCAAGAGGTCAGCCACAGGCAATGTTGTATAGGACCCTCTTTTGGCAACATGCAGCTTTGGGTCATAGACCTAGTGGCAGGTTTTGAAATGTCCTCTGAGGACCACATAGGATCATGTTGACTGACACGGGCCTTACGTCTTTTTGGTACACGGCCCCACTTATGTATCCCTGCTTTGAAACTTGTACATAAACCTAAATAAGGGCTTACATATATATATATGTATACATATATACAGTTGACGGCATATATGTTATTGCTCTTATATTTTCTGTTGCGATAAATTAAACTCTGCCACGTTTATTATACAGAGTTCCATTTCTTCTGTTACAAAAAAAAAAAAAAGAAACGTAAACGGAGTATTAACACGGTAACATAATCTACTTAATTTCATGCTATGACTTAAGCATAACATTAAATTAGTAGGGTGTTACACTGCTTCTGGGTATGGGTCTCTCGGAACAACTCTCCTTGAGTCTATAGCATGTTCATCATCTTTTTCTACATTTCAAACAATTTTCACTTGACAATATAATATTTAACAAAAATTAAATAACTGATAAGTGTAAAGGATGATATTTACCATCCTCGGCAGTGTGCCCTCAACGATGGCGGAGCCTTCAATATGTAGTGAGCCACCTCAAGCTGATCCTCTACTCTCTCAGGCCTTTACTTTCTTCGCCTTGTACTCGAGCGAGTCCCAATATGCCCTGAGTGCCTGGAGGATATCCTCAGTTAGCCAGTGGGTGCTAATATCATTCTCACAAATGTCGTGAAACATATCGTGGAGCCACTTGTTGGTCCTAGTCCTCCTCGCATGGATCAACAGTGAAGAAGCACTGCACATGAGTAATATAATAGTTAGCTTCCTTATAATAAACAAGCATGCATAAGAATAAAAAACAAAATCAATAATAACAAATAATTATTTTACCCTTTACTCTCTCCACCACATTTGCTATCTAGCCTCATGTGCCTTAAAAAAAAAAAAACTCTTATACGAGCCATGGAAGTTCTCCTGGAACACCTCAGTAATCCTGTGCAGGATTGGAGCTGGTGGAATCTGACTGTGTTATAAACAATGGACTAAGTCAAGTATCAGTTAATTAAATTTTTTTATTACAATTAAAAATTAATAATAAATTTATATTTGAAAATATTTACTAGGATTTACTGTCATATCTAAGCTCCACGCGCTAGTTCATAGAGCCTTGTGATGGGCAAACGATGAGGCCTGGGCACCCTATGAACAAAGCTGGCTTGGGGTAAGGGAAGGGGTGGAACCAGGTTTGGGTAAGGTGCGATCCTTACCTCCTGAAGGTGGGGGTGGAGATGGAGTGAGCTAAAGGGTGGGCTGAGGGGAAGTGAAAGCTGAGATCCTGGTTCCATATACCTAGGATTAGGTATCATAACAAACTCCTGGCCATGTGGAGGATGACCAAGAGGGATGAATGCAGTAGCAGTGGTGGAAGTGGTAGACATTAGTGCAATAGAGGTGGTAGGTGCAACCTGAGTGTGTAACACCTTTCCAAGTATAATATTATGCTTATGTCATAACATTACTTTTAGGAGTTGTCACTAATAATTGAATGGACCTTGATTTATTATTCACCTTAGTTTTTGAGAAAATACAATATCTCTTGCATTTCACAAATAGTTGTATTACAATACAGCTTTTCCCAAAGCACAAAAGTAATGTTATTAGGAGTTTCAACTATTGAAACAGTCATCTAATGCTAATATGTGCAGATGTATTCGTCAGTTGTCTTCAGTAACCAGTCCAACTACAGTTGAATTATGTTGGGTTAGTCCTCATTGAGATCTCCTGAGCTTTCTAGAGACGACATGGGAACACACAAAGACGTAAGAATTTTCATTCTTAGTAGGCTTCCTAAGCTACTTGACAATTTATGTCATCGTCATGTCCTAACTGCTTCAATTTATTTAGAAAAGTGTGATCTTATATATAGTGATATTCATTTATTAAGTTTAGAAAATGTATTCTTCTAAAGTAGGTTACATTTAACAATCACTTAGTTGCTTCTAGAATAGATATAAGAATAGTAATAAATAAACTTCAACCATAATAATAATAATAATAATAATTGTAAAGTATAATGTGCTAGTGGAGTATGCATATGCAGATGCACATGCTGAAACATGCAATTGCACTTGACTTTCTTAGCTTCCATTTCTCTTTCTTTACTTAACACACCTAGGCATTATGTATCATTGTCCCTAGTGTGTAATATTTCTTATCTTCCTTTACTTGGTCCCTTGGAGGTGGATAGCCTCTCCTACCTATAGGCAATAGCTTGCTTTTCAGGATCGAACTTTTTTCTATACAAGATTGTCGGGTTTACTTTCCCCGACTCTTACATCGACTTATTCCCCTTAAATCTATTCAGTAGTTAGCCGAAGTAATATAGAATCATAATCATATTAGGGATCATTTATTCATGAATGAATATGCTTAAGGGACTTATGATCATGCTACATAATTTATGCATTTCTGCAGAAATTCCATTAGCATAACAGTTGAATATGAAGGGTTCCAAATAAACAGTACAATTAATCAACCAACCGGTCACAGCAATCATAATCATCATCAACAATATATCAACGTAAGATTACTTTGGTATGGAATCGCACAATTATTCATGTCATTGAGTTTCTCGTGGAACCCATAGATTATGATATTCTCAAGTTATTCTACTTTCCTTAAATCTGCCTTAAATTTCTAAATTGCACCAAAATTCTAATTTAATTCATTTTAGTCTTAAAATTTAATAGAATATAGCCCTTTGATTCCAAATCTCAAATTGAGGAAGGGAATCACTTTCTCTCAATAAGGGTATCAGGGTTTCCTGTGAAGTGTACTACTCGACTCAATAGTCGAAGGATAGCATAGAATAAAGAACATAGAACTCTGATTAAACTAAATGAAATGTACATACAAGAATTGAAATAAAAGCACTAAACAAAGTAAAAACTGTAAGCTCCAGTGCCTGACTAAAACAGTCTCATAACTTAAGATGATTCAAGCTTTTAAGACTATGATGTATACCAAATCAAGTTTTAAGTAAATCTTTTGGATATTGAATGATTTGTTTAAGTTAAACACATTCTTTTGTGAGTAAAATCATTGATCTCAAGCTTAAATAATTATTGAACCAAACAAAGCATCTTAATCCATGGTACTTCGCTTGGATATGATTATACTGGAACAACTGCTTTTTGTTATATATATTTGCTCACTCAAGAAGCAAAAAGAAAGTTCAGGAGGATGATGTTACAGCATCAGAAAGGTAAAGACATGTCATAAGAAGGATCACACTGCATTCAGAAGGATGACTCAGCTCAAAAAGGTGATCATCAGAAACATGCTTCTCATGAAGTGCCTTATCTTGAAAGCTTCTTCCATACGCTTCATTGATAAATTCAAAAAAGATCAAATATAATTTGACAATATGCAAAAGAAATGCTGACAAGTCTGAAGAGTGGGTGGAGAATTCAACAGCTACTTTTCCTCTTTTGTGTTATCTTTACTTGTTAAAGAAGAAAGCTGCATTTTCTTTTTCCAGTCATAGACCAATGATTAAAGTGGCTCAAGGCTCAAGATCTACAAGCCTCAATGATAACATCTTGAAGTCTATATAAAGCTGGAAGATGAAGAAGAAGAGAGTGACATTGTTCAAATTTTTTCAAAGCTACAACAGTTTCATTCTTCAACTTTCTCGACTTTCTAATACTTCAGAAAGTTACTCATTGTAACTTCTATATGAAAATCTTCTCTACTGAATTGTAATAGACAACATTCTCATATTGAGAATTTAGAGAAGTCACACGCACTGTACGTTCTTGATCATACTCTGTGAAGAGTTTTAGTGTGAGTATTTAAACAGAAACCATCCTATCAAATATCTTTTAACCAGACCTATTAGTAGTCAAAGTAAGCTTGAAAAGGATAAGACAAATACTACTTGGATGTAAAAGCTTGGAGAGGCTTGGAAAAAGAATACTCGTTGAATAGAAAATCTCAACAAAGAGTTGGGGACTAGGCGTAGGTATTTGTTTGGCCGAACCAGAATAAATCTTGTTGTGTGATCTTTCTATCTCTTAACTTTATTTACTATGTTCATTCTATATATAATTTTGAGTAGCCATTTTAATCTATCTTAAATATATTTGTATAAGCCAAACAATTATTTCTGACTAAATCACTTCCACATTCCAAGTCTTGGACTTGAGAAAGTTGTTTCACAAACAATTTTTAGGTGCAGAATTTTTATCTGATACACGATTCAACCCCCTTCTCATGTCGCAATTTCCAGCGCATATAACTCAAGGGAAGGAGGTTTTGGGCTTGTTTTAAAGCATTTTGATAATACACAAAGGAAATAGTAGAAGATTTGGGGTAAGTGTAAGCAAGATGCAAGAGTGTTGGGTGAGTAGGAATAAGTTGGAGAAGAAAAATGGAGATGGAAGGGATGAAGGCATTGGCCAAAATTATAAGGGAGAAATGGGGAAAATTGAGCTATCTTCTTTCATAAGTTAGTTTGACTTATGAAGGATTCTGATTGGTGGATACCAAAGGAAATTTAAATTTCCTTAAGCTTCTTGTTGTGTAGCCTTCCTTTGGCCACCCATAGGGCTAGTGTGGCTAGTTAATAGCCATACATCATAGGGTTTGTAATTGATATTTATACCACCCTACAGTATAGACTCCTGCCAATTCGGTTATTGTATTGTAGGACCCTGCTAGCGAGACAATTTCCTCTAGCTAGCAAAACATTGCTATTTTTGTTTTTTTAGAGAAGACTTAAACTCACAGTATCTTATAATTAATATTTTCTCACTATTAATTAATCTCTAATAGTGTTAATTAGCTAAATCGGGATGTTATAGAGTGTGTGATGGTAGACCATGCTTACTCGATCTACCTCTGCTTTGTCTAGAACCAAATCCTTGTCTTACCACCAAATCCTTGTCTTATCAGAAATGACGTGTATAATATGTGTGTAAATCAGTACACACCCTAAACAAACATAATATGTATATAAATATAAATGCAAATAATTAAACTCTAATAATTATTTATTGCATAACAATAATTATTTAATTCAAAAAATATTCTAAATGATAAAAAATATTTGGGTAAATTTTCCCCTTAAATTAGGAACCTTCACAAAAATTAATTCAATATTTCAACACAAATAACAATTATTTAATGCATAATAATAATTATTTAATTTAAAGGTTATTTTAAATGATCAAAATATTTGGGCAAAATCTCCCTTTAAATTAGGAGCCTCAACAAAAATTAATTCAGCATTTCAACACAAATAACAAACACATGTAATCATGCAAATTAATCAATTAGTCCTAAAAACCGTTCTAGAGTGCATACCCTAATTTCACATCATGCAAGCACACAGCACCACAGCATACAATTCAAACAATAGGAAGGAACTCTAAACTTTTCCCTAGTCATGCAATCCCATTCTCCTGCTTCTATCCTACAACTCTATCCTAGAAAATTTAAGTCTCTAATAATTTAGAAAACATAGAGTTAAAAACAGAGTATAATGTACGTACCTAATATGCCACAATACTCAAATCAATGAATGCACTACAACAGAAGCACTCCTAGTGCTCCAAATGAGATCTTTAACTATAAACATAACACAATATGTTAATTAAGTAACTAAGAAACTAAAAACTTTGACTAAAGAAATGGAATAAAAAAAAGGCTAAATAAAAAAACTAAACTGATTGAAATGCTCAAAAACATACCATAAACATAATGGTGGTCTCCAGTAGTAAAATGGAAACTTTGGCAGTGGTAAAATGGCCAATGGCTGTATGGAGGAAAGAGAGAGAGAAAGAAAGAGAGAGTAGAAAGAGAGAAACAGAGTTCAAATGAGAAAGAAGAAGAAGAAGGTTCATTTTAACGTTCGATTTTAAAATTACCGACGAATATTTTGTCAGTAAAATGCTAATGAAACGAATCATTTCATTAATGCCATCGATAACATGGAAGCCAAAAAGGTGGTGGCAAGTAATCCGACTTTCAAATATCAATGGAATAATTCATTGATAATATTAAACAAAAAACCAAAAAAAATTATAAAATAATTACCGACGAATTATCTGTCAGTAACATTAACATATTAATTTATTTACCGACAGTAAATCCACTGATAACATATTCATTTTTTAAAAATTATAAGTTGAATAAATAATTCTATATCGACAGAATTTTTGTCAATAATTTTTTAATTCACCGACGGATATTCCATCGGTATACATGCAAATTTAAAGAAAATATAAAATAAAAATTAAAAAAACTACCGACGGATGTTCCGTCAGTAAAATTGTGGTGCTATTATGCACGAACATTTATCGATGCTTTTATTGACAATTTCTTTGTCCGTTGGTAAAATACCATGTTAATTATTGTTTTACGGTTTTCCAACGGGTGTATCCGTTGGAATTATCAACATATTTTTTTCGTCAGTAATTTCTATCTTTTTGCTATTTTCTAGTAGTGTTCACCGAGGCTCCTGAGTGGCAACAGTATTACGACCATTCCCTAGACTCCTTGCATCTAGCGGGTTGCTCGCGGTTGCGACTGTCATATTTTTCCAGCAATCGTTTGCAGTTTCGATCTTGAGTCCTTTCTTTAATCCCAAGGCACCTTTTGACGAGATTCCTTTGTTCATGGCGCACTTGATATTCAGCCCACCTCATCCTTCACCCCCAACTTCTATGGAGATCGACCCTTCCAAGGCGAGCTCCTTTTCTTCGTCAACTCCTTCATCTAGAGGTAATGGGCATCCACCCAGTGATCCACGAGCTTCGGTCATCCTGGAGAATGGCTTCCACAACCCCAAGTTGGATTAGGATAGTACGTAGGACTTTTTGGGAGGCTGTTCAACTACTATAGGGATTAGCTAATTTCCCTTATATAGGTTGACCTTCTTTTGAAATTGTATGTTACATGATCCATAGGCATAGTGTAAGGTCCCGATTTCCGACCTCCTTACACACATTTTCCCGACTTCCGACGTTATTCAACTCCAACAATAGACGTCCGACTTCACCTTCAAGTTTGATCAAATCCCATTCCCGACTCAATCTTCGAATTTCAGATAGAAGGGATTATTTCCGAGTTCCAAGTTTATCTTGCACAATTTCCGATTTCATGACCTCCGATTTCCGATTTCATCTAATTTTGACTACTCCTGATTTCCGACTTCATCTTATGCATATTCTCCGATTTCCGAGTTCTACCACCAATGTCTACGACTTCCGACTTCATCTGGATTATTCCCACGACTTCCGAGTTTGCTATTCGAGTCCGAACAACGTGGGTGATTTCCGATGTCCGATTTCATACCTCAAAGGAAAACGGACCCATTTCTGATCTCATAACTTATCTCCAAGTTTCAAGCAAAATACACGCGAGCTCCGACTTCATGATCAAAATACTGTACATAGTTTCCGACTTCATGGACTCGGACATAAGGTTTCCTACTCGGGTACCATTTCCACCTTATGTTTAAAAGGAAAGATCCCGACTTCCGGGTTCAAGCATTTGGTGTTTGATGCCTTTTGAATTACCGAGTTCCGACCTTAGAGAGTCCATTCCCAGCAGTCATATTCCCGGGTTCAAATAGGAGTTCCGAGATCATATGATTGTGAACTGAATGACTCCCGACTTCCGACCTTGCTCCCAAGATTCGAATAAACCAGACGGGATTTCCTCGTCACTAGCAAGAAGGCATGATTTTCGACTTTAAACTCAAATGGGACGAGTTCCGACTTCAACCATAATAGACACAGTTCCAATTTCAGGTAGAGCGGAAGCGTATCCCACTTGTGGGCGATGTGGAGAGCAAATTGGCCAAAAAAGTGAGAGACATTGCCGAACTTCAACCACAAAACTTCAGCCAATCAACACCACAATTTTCTTGTATTTAAGTCAGACTTCCCCCTTCATTCCCAGCTGATTTATGTCTCCCTCTCCTCTGGCTCCAACCTTCATCTTCTTCCTTTCCTCTCTCAAATCCAACTCCATCAATCTCCAAGCTTTGGCAAAGTTCCATCAATCCAGACTCAAATTCAGCAAAGTCATACTCCAAAGAGGTAGGATTCTACTTCTATTCTTGAATTCCTTGCACTGTGATTGCATGAGATTGAACTCTTTCTTATGTATTTGATGAATTATTGGATGTGTCATGATGGATTATGATGAATTATGATTAAATTCATAGGAGATTTTGAATTAGAATTATGATTAGAAGGAGAAAATTAGAAGAAATGGATGGGTTGGAATACTGCCTGAGTGAGAATTCCACGGCAGTCCATACGACGGAGTGTACGGCGCCGCCTACAACTGGTTAAATCTGATGAAACCATTTTTAGATGAAATTAGACATTCAGTGCTTTCCATAGACATATAACATAAGGCCATTGGATTAGTATTGAGAGAGATATGAATTTTTGAAGTTTGATCTAGGGTTCAGGTCTTTCATCCAGGTAGGGTGACTTGAGGAGGGTATAACTCACCCTATACAAGTCCAAATTGAGTGAAACTAATCTTGTTAGAAAGCTTACACATAGGGGAACATCCCAGTATAAAATTTCGAGTTTGTTATGGCACCAATTGATCCCAGTGGTTCGAGGAAATTACTATATGTCTAATCCAGACCAAAACAGGGTAGTGCGGAAAGGTCGACTTTCAGGACTTATAACTCGAGCTATACGAAAGCAAATGGAATGAAACTTGTGGCAATTGAAAGGTTGTCCTGTTAGCTTCAATATGAGACCAATTTTGTATGATTTGAGCTTAGTTTCGATTTTTAGTGAATTTATACTTCCAGGAGTGTAATTCGGGCTAGTGACTGGACAGGTTGAGGTAAGATTTGAATATCTTGAGTTATATGGATCAAAATGACATGGGACTAAAGAGGTTAGAAAGTAGACATATAGATCTATGACATATCCAAAATTCAGGTTCAAATGAGTTGAATAGAAATAAAGGTGGATCATATGAAATTCGGGCAGATCCGAATAGAATTGGCAAAAGTGACCCAATTGATGATTTCACAGGTATTAGTAAAATATATAAGGTATGAGTTGAGGATCACGCCTGACTGATATATATGCGTTAAGTTGATTATGTTGCTATGATTAAATTGTCTCCGTGAAGACCTGGCACTATTCATGGGGAAACTGAGTCGATTGCTATGCCATTTAGCTACGGCAGAAATTTATGAAATTAGGAATGTTTACATGCAAGGATAAATCTGAAGATGATATGGATTATCAAGGATGAATTAAAGTATGAATGGAAATATAGAAACCCCATATTCAAGAATGACATAAGGGTGAGATGAGGTATATGAAAGTAAAGGACAAAGCATATGTATGAGTGCCGGTAGAATGGCAAAGAGGCTACGGGCCTTTATATGTCACGACTTATATGTCACGACTAGGTACGTGAAGATCATTTATGCAATGACGTATGAAAATAAATGAAGTATAGGTACATTCAGTATGACTTATGCATGACCTTGTATGAGAATGAAAAGACATGAGTATAATGAATGTAAATCCCTTCACTCGGAGGCAATTACTTGAGATCCCTCCTTGTGAAGGCAGTTAAATATAAAGATATAAATCCCTTCACCTGGAGGCAGTGCACTTTGAATCCCTCCTTGTGAAGGCAGCTAAAATTATGAGATCCCTCTACCTTGGAGGCACGTGGTTAGATGAGATCCCTCTATGTTGAAGGCACGTGGTCAGATGAGATCCCTCAGTTTTGAGGCACGTGACTAGAAGAGATCCCTTCACTCTAGAGCACGTGACTTAACGAGATCCCTCCAAGACTAGAGGCACGTGGGTCCCCATGGCGGGTGAGTAGGTGTGACGACTGGCCACGGTGAAGCCTAACGACCTCTTACCCAAGGCCACTCAAGTACCCAAGGCGTAAAAGCTAAAGATTAAGGACCAAAGATCAAAGATTAAGGCATATGCGCACACCCGACCACATGAGCCATGGTTTCGACCCAGCCTAGTGTGAGCATGGCTTAACTTCATAGGCATGGCATTTACCCAAGTGTAGAAGATTTGAAGATCCTATATTCCTGGGAACGTGATACATGGCGATCACGCTCGATGGGGTACGATACTGGCGATCATACTGACACGGATTATGGCACGAAGATTTTATGATGAAATAGAGATGAAGAAAGAAAAGCAAGTTCTATGTCTATGTAAGAATCTAAATACAAGTTAAGTTATGGGCGTATGTTATGTTCCTCAAAGATATTGATGTTGTGTGGCGCTCTTAATATGATGTAGTTCAATTAAAGTATATGTCGAAGTTATGCCTCTAGTACATTGATGCTATCATACCTTATTGCATTTCAGTTATTGGTCCCAATATAATTCATGACTAGATTTTTATGGATTCTCTCAGATGCTAAGTGTATGATTAAAATGAACTTTGCTTCAATAAAGATATTTTTCGAATGTAAAATTAAACAAACTTTAGGCAAAGATATTCACCTTTTTCATAATAAACCAAGAAATCGATGACAACGATGACATTACATGTGTATCATAGAATCCTAATGAGAATTTATAATTCTCACTCTTATTTTTCCGTGTTGTCTGCCGTAAAGTTCAAGAGGCATCGTATCAAATACAATGGAAGCCACACGATAAGGTCCTGCTTCAGTAAATCAATAACTCAGGTGTGGTACTATGACTTAAGCATAGTACTGTACTTGGGAGGGTGTTACACATAGTTTTCTTTTGCTTTAATCTATTTGATAGGTGTCACTGCGTGGATCTTTTGGGTTCTGATTAGCTTGATGTGGGTTAAGTATAGGATCCAAATGGCGGTCACATGTCTGATGCACTCAGAATCTTGTACTATAAATACATGGGATATGTAAATATTGGATTGGATATTATGTAATATTTGCTACAGTTACCATCAGTACATTTATGGTTTTCCACTTTATCACTTCGTTCGTGTTTTACTCCTTGTACACACAAGTCTATATGTAGAGGGCAGCAAAAAATTTTATTATGCGCATGCCTTTATTAGAACAAACATAAACGAGACTCGAAACAAAAAAAAAATAAACTAAGAAATAAGACCTCTACATGTGGCAACTTCTATCTATGGTATTATGACTTAAGCATAGTACTATAGCTAGAAGGGTGTTACATGCGTAACATCTTGTTTTCTTGATTCTAAACATTTTAGAAGACAAGGGAGAGTACCAAGATCATAAAGAATCTAATTTAGCACATCAACTTCCTAGAAAAGCTAACCTAGGCCCAATTGGCATGTACACATGCACACTTAATTTTCATATCCATATTGGAACACTAAAACCATAAAAGAACAAATAAAAACATCCTTTCTCTTATAAACAAACCTCTTCATGGCCAAAACGTGTGGTGAAATCTTAATTTTAGTTTACTTTCATAATTTGTTGAATGCATACTGGGAGGGTTAAAATCATTCCCACCGATTAGAATAACACATAATTAAGTGTAAATACAATTTGATCTCTTAGGTAACTCATTTTACAAGTTCAATCACCTAAAGGATCCACATTCTTGCCAAATTCCAAAAACTAGCATTGAAACATCTCGTGCAAGTGTATAAAGCTACAAATCATCATATTCTTCTTATTCATGGCCGAAATCGGAATTATGCAAGAATTTATCATGGATTTGAAATTCCAATTACTCGTTCCATAAGATTCAAATCCATCATGAACAACACTAAAATCATGATTAGGAATCTACACTCACATCAAGGTACTAATAACTTACTATATCAAAATTAAAAGCTCAACTCCATATACGAACCCCCTTTTGGCTGAAAATAGCAACAAGCGCACCCATAAAGTTATCATTATTTCGATCATTATCTTAATTCTACATATTGTTGAAATACAAGAATCTAGCATCAAGTCAATAGAGCATGAATGCATCCTGCATAGCATTATCAATAATATATAGAGTTATGAAACATTCAGTTCAATTTGATTATATTTGAAAAATCGAGTCAAATCAAACCAATTTAAATCAATTAGGATTGGTTTAGTTTTCATTTTTCTAGTAAATATTTTGTAAAATGTAAAAAAGTACTTTTAACTCCATTAAATTAGATTAATCATCCTTTTTTTTTTTTTTATAAAACCATACAATTGTAAAATCTATATTAATTATCAAAAGTTATACCAATATCTAATGGTAACAAGTTAAGTAAATAAAAATTTAAACAAAAATCATGTATATTTATATAAACATAGATATGAATATAAGTAATATATAATATGTAATATATCTCATAAATTTATATAACTATTCATGCGTAATATATTATTGGTTCGGTTCGGTTTGGTTTAGTTTTAGAAACTAAAACCAATCACCGAACCAAATTGATGGATTTTCACATAACAAGAATTAATATAAACATATTTATTTCAGTTTTGATCGATTTTTTTTAGATCGATTTTTTGTTTTAATTCGGTTTTGAACACCTCTAACCCCATGTGGCCTCTAAGGTGTCGATAAAAAATATGTTCAAATTGTCCACTGAGGTAATATTTTTGTTATTATCACACGTGATTCATATGGCCTTTAGACACATTTTCAGAAAATTCAAGAACTAATTTGAATATATTCTCCATCCACACTACCTTAGAGGTCATGTGGAATGCACCAATTATCATGTTATTTAGTGTGACACATCAACAAACATATGAAGTTGAAAATTGAATGATACTAATATAACTCATATTTTGCAACTTTAAAGAATAAAAAGTTATTTTTAAAATTTTAGGGATCAAAATAACTCATGGATACAACTTCAAAGATTAAAGTGAATATTTATTTATTTTTAAATAATGTTATTATTTTAAAATAGAGGAATATATATATATATATATATATATAATATATATATATATATATATATATATATAAAATCTATTGACACTATTGTAGAAATTGATATATTTATACCTTTAATAATTCTTTTAAAAAATAATTCTTATTAACCCAACCGTTGAATTGAGCTACATATCTTATAAATTATTTGTGCCAAATTTTTAAAAATTGAACATCATTAAGAATGTGATCAAGTAGTTCTTTTTTACATACATTTAAAAAATATTATTATGTTGATTTAAATATATGTAATAAGTGCATTAAATAATTTTGGATTAATATGAAATTTTATAAATATGATTTATAATATATGAACTTTCAATCTAATAATCAGTTTTGTAAAATATTTCTTCAATAAAAAGTTATTTATTAATGTAAGAAATAAATTTAACTTATATCAATATAAGTTGATCCTCACCCAAGGAATATATCAAATGAGATAAATAATTTATTATAAGAATAAGAGGAACAAATTTAGGCCATATAATTATATATAAATGACTAAAATTAAAAATTATTTAAATATTACATAATTATTTAAAAAATTATATAACTTTATATTTTAATATTAATTATTTATATAAAACTCAAGTACCAATATAATCGTTCATATAAAAGTAAACAGTAAAGATTTACTTATCTGGTTATCGTAATAAATATGTCTCTCTACATGAAAGGCTGAATGCGAGAGAATATTCCTTTATTCACTCATGAGTCCACTAGGGTTTTTCTCCTTACTATATCTGTTGTAGACTTGTGCTGCGTTCGTCAACTCTTTGTTCTGTCGTGCTGCAGCCTCCTCTACTCGTCAGTGCCACTGCCACTCTCACTCTCCACAGTATGGCTGTTGCCTTCTCAAATCTCCACACTGACTCAGGCCTCAAATCCATTGATGATTTCCTCTCTGCCAAGACCTATATTTCTGGGTAACTAACATCCGCTCATATTTTCTGTCTTTTTATTTTTTATTTACAGAAAAAGTGAAAACAATACAAAATTTAATTTTAACTTAATATTTTTTTTCTTGTTTCTGAGATATCCTTGGTTCACTCTCTTCCTGGGTTTGGTTTGGATTTCTTACAGGGATCAGTTGACGAAGGATGACATCAAAGTGTATGCTTCTGTTTTGGAGAAGCCAGCTGGCACTTTTCCGAATGCTGGCAAGTGGTACGATGTTGTCGCTTCCCAGCTTGCCGCAAGGTTTGTTCCTATATGAATATCTGTTTATGAGTCTGATTTGTTTTGCTCTTTTCTTTTTATTTATTTAAAATTTGGGTTTTTATTTGATTTTGTTAATTTATAATCTTTTATTTATTTTTTCCCTCTTTGTTTTTGCATGTGAAGCTTCCCTGGCAATGCTCAAGGGGTAAGATTCAGTGGCAAAGCTGCTGCGGCTGAGGCTGGTGCTCCTGCAAAACCGGTATGCATAGACTTTATTCTATTTTTAGTTTCTTCTTGCTTGCGATTTCTAGTATTTTCTTTTAATGTACATCCATCGTTTACTTATTAGTTACCACTTTGATATTCACTTAAAAAGAAAAAAATAGAACTTGTTTTTGTAGCCATATTCATATGTTTGCTATATAGTTTAATTTTCAAGTCCACAGACACTATAATTCACTCCTGACACTGTATAGCTACGCAAGTTATTAAGAATCACATTCTTCGCGAGCTAATTATTCTTATTCTAATTTGCACCTACGATGATGTAGTTACTAACTTACCACATACCAATACCAAGGAAGATTGCTAGTTAAGATGGCAATGTTCAAGGCAGCGCGCACAATCTATAAATACTGTATACAGTTACATAAAGCTAATGTTTAGCAGATTGGATTGTTAGCAGCGATGGGCAGTGGAGTGGTCTATAATAGAGTAGATTATTGTAATTTTATGGAGCACTGGGGTGGAAAACACTTTATATTGTTTATATGTTGAAAACAGATGAGAGGAGGGGACTGTAGAGGGTTGTAACTAGTCATACATAAGATGTTAAAAACCTCTGTAGATTGAAGAAAAAGAATTAAACCATGATAAATAGTTTTCCCTTTTTGGCCCTCTAATGTTTCTCTCCGCACTTCATCCCAAACACCTTGATTTGGAATTCAATAGTCGAAGCAGTACAAAAGAGTTTTGACAACTCCACTCTGTTCAAAAGTTTCCCAGACAATGGGCTTGCATCATAAGAAATCCCATTCTGTTGCTCTAAACCTACCCTAAGTTATGAATGTTTTAAATTGTAGATTCTGTTGTTTTAGTACTTTTATCTAGCCAATAAGCCAATTACTTGACGTTGAAGTCTTCGACTAATTTGATTATTGAGATATGTTTGAATTTGCCAGGATGCTTCTGCTGCTGAAGATGATGACGACCTTGATCTCTTTGGCGATGAGACAGAGGAGGACAAGAAGGCAGCAGAGGAAAGGGAAGCTGCTAAGAAGTCTGCTAAGAAGAAAGAGAGTGAGATTTCTTTTGATTCTTGACTGTAATTTGCTACTCATGAAGAGTTTTCCGCGAACAAAATATTGAGAAAAAGTTATCCTTGAGTTCAGATAGCTGCTTAAATGCCTGTTGTATAGGAAGTAGGAATGTGCTTTTGTTTTGTTCCAATGGAGGGCTAAAGTTCCAAAAGAGAAAAAGAAACAAAATTACACTGCAAACAAAATATTCGGCAGAAATATTTGGTTACACGGTGAAATTGCAATGTATGTTTCTTATTTTACTGTTAAAAGCGATTAAAATTGTCATCAATTGGCATTTTTTAGGTGGGAAATCATCTGTTCTTCTGGATGTTAAGCCTTGGGACGATGAGACGGACATGAAGAAGTTGGAAGAAGCTGTTCGCAGTGTTGAGATGCCTGGTCTATTGTGGGGAGCATGTATGTTAATTTTTCCTTTTCTCCTATATTATATCTGAATCTGATACATTTACCTGAAGCAAGTTATGATGTGAACAAAATGCTTTTGTTGATATTGATACAGCCAAACTGGTTCCGGTTGGATATGGGATCAAGAAGATGCAGATCATGATGACCATTGTCGATGACCTCGTATCTGTGGACTGTCTCATTGAGGAACATCTGACAGTTGAGCCATGCAGCGAGTATGTCCAAAGCTGTGACATTGTTGCATTCAACAAAATATAAGTTTTCTTGTTGAACTTGGGTGTAGCCATTTTCAAGCAGCTGATTATTAGTCTGTTTTTCCTTTGATAAGCCTTGATCCCTCCCTTTTTCATCATTTATGTCCAGTTTGTGTTTCAATGGTATTTTATGAGAAGTAAAAGATATATATAAATATATTCTGAATTTCCATGTTACGGGGTTCCCCCAAATGATATTGGTGAGATAGTGTTAGGTGTGTGGGATTAACATTAGTGAGTGACGGGATTCCATTTAATTGTGGACACAATCTCTCTCTCTCTCTCTCTCTCTCTCTTTTTCATTTTTTGTTTACATTTCATTTGAGGTGCAAGAACTTGGAAAGGGGAGGGTAAGAGTGTGTTTGGTTTGTGAAAATATTTCTTATTTTCATTTTTTGTTTTTATTTTTTGAAAAGGATTTTCATTTTCAGATTTTATGAATTTAGGAAATATGTTTGGTTTGTCTATTTTTAAAAAGGAAAAATAATGAAAATATGTTTGATTTGCCTGTTTTTAAAATATATTTTCAAAATCAAATTTGAGATAATAAAATTATATTTATTATTAAATAATAGAATTGATGTATATATTTGATATTAGTATTTTGTTGATCTATTAAAAATATTTATTCAAATAATAAATAATTCTATAAAATATTAAGAATAAAATAAGTTACTTACTTTTTAAGTTATTTTTTTATTATTATCAATTATTATATTTTTGTACATAGATAATATTTAAATTTTATAGTTGATATTGTTTTATTATATATACTGTCAATATAAAAATATTTTTTATAGGCAAGGTGTCTAGGCTTAACATGGAGCCAATTGAGCTACCAACTTTTTTTTGTACATTTTGTCCTTTTTGTTTCTTTTCTCCCTTTAAAAAAATTAAATGATAGACAAAATTGTGAAAATTGAGCCAACAGGGATTCGAACCCTCACCAGCAGGTATCCAGGCCAACGTGCGAGCCACTGCACTACCAACGCGCGGATGACAGGGTTTGTCATTAATAATATATAATAAATTACCTGCGAAAGTGCGTTTAAAAAAAAAAACGGAAGATCCTCCGCGAGGATCAAACGCGAGTTGTGGAGGGTGAAAGTAGTAAAATTCCACTTATTTACCACCATGACACTGCGTTTTCAATGAAAATATTTTCAATTTTCAAAGTCAAATACTTTGAAAACGCTAAAAACATGAAATCAACATTTTCAATTTGTGTGTGTTTCCAACATTATTTTCAATGGAAATATTTTCAATTAAACATTATCAAACATATTTTCAGGCCTAATTTTCATTTTTACTGAAAATGAAAATGAAAATCATCAAACCAAACACCACCTAAATGTGGCCTTTTCTTATCAAACTATCACCGGTATCGAAACTATTTACCAATATACTATATTTTGAAAATTATTTACCAAATTGCTCTTTTTTCATCTATGCTGGCTTTTTTTAATTTTTTCCAGGGTCCTATGTGAAATGGCAGTTCCTATGTGGAATCGCCTTTGCGGTTGGCGATTCCTTCATGGAATTGCCTTTATGTTTGGGGATTTCATGTAAGAATCGCCAATTGCAAAGGTAATTTCACGTAGGAATTGCTAACCACAAAGGCAATTTCATGTGAAAATCTACAACTACAAAGACGATTCTAGTGCGCATCACTATTTTCCAAACATCTGTCCCTCCCTCTTACCAGAGTCCCATTTCTACTTCTCTCTCTAAACCCTAGATCCTAATTCAGATTTTATAACAAGATTTAATTTGGTTATCTTGTTATTAATTTTGTGTCATGCTACTTTTTTGTTTCATCACTTAGGATAACACAAAAGTTAATCTTATAATGTTACTCTCATACTCTAATTATAATTTTTCAATCATTCTATCCTTTTTTTTTTTTTTCTCCATTTTAACACAAAGCTACTCTTATGGTATGTGTTATGTTATACAAGGTAACTCTAAACTATTTTAATTCTAAAATGATGGTTATAGAGGGTATTTTGGCATTCACGTAGAATTGCCAAACACAAAAGCAATTCCACGTGGACCTTGGGAAAAAAAAGGGCTAACGTGGATAAAAGAGAAACAATTTCATAAATAATTTTCAAAATATGATATATTGATAAATAATTTCAACGACAATGATAATTTGATAAAAAAAGATGGTAAAAAATTAGGTTAATGTTCAATCGAACCTTGGACGTCACATTCAAGTCTTAGAAGACTCGAGCATTGCCCTCATTGTTTCTTACTTTTGCTTAAGGTTAGCTTTATATTGATAAATCCCCATTTGTATATTGTCTTTTGATCTTTTGTCACATTTCTTTTTATTTACTAATCTATTCAATTAATATGTTGGTGGTGGCAAAACTTGATCCTAGCCATTGAGTGAGATGATTTAGTATCTATTAGATAAAAATGCAATCAGCTAAATCTTTCTTAAAAAACTTATCTGAAAAGTAAATTTCCAAAGATTATCAATATTCAGATGATTAACGCTAAGGATGATACTCTACTCCTTAGCAAATTGTCTCCTCAAACGGCATACGGGAGCAAGCCTTTGAGCAAGATCGGTCAACAAACAATAGAATTGAACTTTTATTAACCAACTAATGAGTTTATACAAAACTTTGAAGATTAATAATGAAACTAAAGAAGTAACATAAAACTAAAAGTAAATTGAACAAAGAGAAATAAAAGTTGATAATCAAAATGTCATGGTGTGTTGATCTAAGTGATCCCTTACTTCTGTGTAAGCATAAGCTTTTATAGTCTTCTTTAATTCTCGCCATTTTCTTAGTTCATGCGTGTAATGGCCTTCGGCTGAGTACCCATGCACCCACATTTCTGGTAGTGGTAACCGCTGCTCCATTATGTTTTCAATCTCCAACTACCTTTCCTTCCTGGGCCACTGGGCTTGTTTACTTCTTATGTCCCATTTTAGCATCCAGTTGATGTAGCACCCCTAATTATTTCTCAACTGATAAACATTTGTCTTGGACTCAATTATTTTCCTTGGCCCATTTATGGTTCAAATGTTAACCTGTAATCAGCCTAATTATGGTGCCAATATATGCCCCCCAATACAATACCTAGCGAACGGCTAGATAGTTAGTTGGGTATTGTATTTAAACCCTTTTTTTTACCGTTATTATTCATAATAGCCCCATTTATCACTTTCTTGTGCGATTCTTCTCTTTCTTTGTCGATTTTTAGCTCTTTCTTCCAAAATCCCTTAGTTTTCTTACTCGTTCTTTCTAATGTCTTCTGAATATTCTGACTCCGAGAACCCTAGTAGCTCTGCTGTTCATACTCCGTCCTAGAGCTCATCTTTGTCAAGCTTTGAAACTTCCTCGACTTCCTCGTCATCTAATTCTTTACACCAATCGGCTGACAGAATCCAAAAGTCTGCTCAAACTCTTAAAGCTCTTGCTGGCAAGACGAAATCAACTCTTATGGCTTCTTTGTCTCGCCTAGCTAAGGATTCTTCCTCCAATGATGAGCCTGGGGCAGAAACTCTAATCACGCATGACCAAGACCATGGCATATATATTTTGGGTCTGATTTGTACTGAACGTCCGCTCTTCTCTCATATCACTGAATCCTTCATTATTCTTGATGGCTTTCGACTCCCCATTGCCGAAGATTGGTTTTCTATCTCTCTTCATCCCAAAGAGCTTTGCGGCTGGCCCAAGCTTAATGAAGATTACCTTGACTGGTTAGATAGGGTAGCAGATCAGTGGGGAAGAGAGTGGAAGACATGGGGCTTATATGATATCATTATGCTCTTAAAAAAGAGTTTTTCTCCCAATATTGACATGTTTTTTTTCCTTCCTGGCTTTTGGAATACACCTATCAACGTTTTTGTATTCTAATTTGGAATAATGTCACCCACGTTGTTCGATGTCACCGTTATGTTGGGGCTGCCGATTGTTGGGGAAGACATCCCTCCCCTTTATGATGAAAATTTTGGAGATCTCTGCCACCCTGTTTCCAAAGAGAATGCAGGTTGCGACAAGTATTTGAAGGAACATAAACAGGACCATGGAGCCGTGAGCAAATCCGAGCACAATGCCTTTCTCTTCTATTGGCTATGTAAGTTTTTTATTTGCAGTAAATCATTGGCCATGGTAAATGAATTCTCCTATTATGTCTCGATTATCATATCTGGGAAGCCGATGAACCTAGGAGTTCTATTCCTTTCTTCTTTTTATGAAGGTTTAAAGCTGTTGGTTGACTAACTAGAAGCTAAGCAAAGCAAATCTATTGCTGGGCCGATGTGGTTTCTTTTCTTGTGGATAAATGAATACTTCCTAGAAATTGTATCGAGATTGTGGTCTCGTGGCTACACTAGTTCAAGATGCTTCTACCTACAGTCTTCAACATGCAACTATCCGGATTTTCACCTTTTTTGCTTTTCAAATTGAAGACTGCCTCTTCAAAATATAGCCGCGAGTGTACTTAGAAGTCTGCCCTTTCCTAGAGCGTTCATATGGGACAACCTAGGTTCAGGTGGATATGTTAACAACTTCAGATGAGGAATTGGCCAAGGTGGCTCCCTACTAGAGCAGTGCATTGACTGGCAGGGATCTGTAGAATGGAGTCCGTCCGAATGTTCACTTTAACAAGATCTCGATCGAGGCATATAACCCGAACTACTTTGCTCAGTAATTCAGATTGTTTCAAGGTGTTCCAGCACCATATCAATTAGTAGTAAGCTTGGAAAATAGCCCCCCTCTGCTTCCTCTTGAAGTGAATTAGCTGGTATCCTCTAATCACAATAAATTGGATCAGTTCCAATTTCATCCTTTTGTTGTCACCCGTGGGACTTACTCCACATATACTACTTGGTGGAAGTCTGTCTTCACAAGAGTCTTCCCCTTTACTCCTAATCATTATCTCTCCAAACTACTTGGAGGCAAACGTGATAGATCTTCTCAACTTCATCGGCCGCCTCTGTCACCATCGGGAATCAAATCGATATCCTAGCCTATTTCATCAACTGCCCAAGGTAACCATCTCATCCCTGCGCCTACTCATATCAAAGTTTTCTACCATAATTAATTTAACCTATGAATTGTAGGATCACAAATTGTAGATGTATAGGCTCATGCATCGAATCAGCTAAAGCATCCACCCCTTGTACGGAAGAGCCTGCGAAACTTTGTCTTGGCTACTCCCCTTAGGTTGCAGCTCCAATCGGAGCTCCTTCAAGGGACACCACCTCTACACAAGTAAGTCTCCTTCTCTTTATCTTTCACTATGTTTATTCTAAACTTTTTCCTGATCCCTAATGTTCAATGCAGAAAGAGAGAAGAAGCAAGAAAAGAGCCGAGCTAAATTCTCTCCCTCCTCCTCATCCATATAAGTCTAAGGCCAAACTGCTAAAAAGAAAGGCTGTCATACAAGAGTTTGAAGAGGAGGTAGAAGAATAACAAGAAGAACGCTTTCTCAGAGAGGCAGCCCAGGGATATTCCTTGGCTTCAACCTACATCAGCCCCTTTTTCTGCTGACCCCCAAGGTCTAGCAACGTCTTTTGAGTGAATGATTTAGCTATAGCTAACCCTGCTGTTTAACCCTTTCTATTCCTACAGCAGTATCAGGAAATCCCTCAATTGATGTCGACTTTCCTGATAACCAGCCCATCATCCAGCCGAGGAGTCCAGTAGCAGAGACTCAGGAAACCAGCAGCTTACCACATCAACAGTCTACACCTCCCGCTTCCCTATCCTTCATTCTTGATGAGAAATTAGAGGCATACTTCAATGCTCCCATCACTCAACCTCCAGCAGGCAATTCATCACATGTAAATCAACATTTGCATATAATTGAAGAAGATCTGCAAAAATCATTCCCTCTTAATCTTGCTATATCAGCTAGATTGGAGTGATCATTATTGAAGGTTGCGAGTCTCCAAATCTTGACATCCTTGCTTCGCTTAAGCAGATATGTACTGATATTACTCTCACTTTTTCAGATGCCATGTCGGACTATCACAAGTTTAAGGCTCGCCGAGATGACAGCCTCGAAGCTCTGGAGGAGTTAGCTTCTCTTAAGGCTCAGAAGAGCACTTTTTATCTCAATACCACATTATTAAGTCTGGTCAAGATTAGCATTAGCAGTGGCAAACTCAGCTTGTCAATAGGATTGGATCAATTCATGAAGAGATCGCCAAGTTGCAAGCTGAATTGGGAACTTTGGAACTTGAGCTGATCACTGTGACCACTCAAATTAAATATTAGGATGCTCAACGACTTCAACTTTACACCCAAGCTAAGGCATTGGATAATAAAGTTGTCCCTCTTGCTGAGAAATAGAAGCCATCGGAGCATGCAGTGGAGGTGGACAACAAAGGTTTAGCCGAGGCTGAGGCTTCGTGGACTTTGCTTCTTCACAAATTCCAATCAACTCGATTGCCCCTTTCTACAGGTAACTACTTCAGCTCTTATACTTTTCATTACTTATGTCGCAATTTCTAGTATTTGTTTCTAACTATTTACTGTCAATTTACACAGAGACCATTCCAATTTCTTATTCGGCCATCATTCCATATGTAAGTGAAGAGTCTGTTCTTCCTATCCCAGAACTCCATCCTGAAGACTTACAAGACAGCGTCTTAGCTACCGTGGGAGATGCATTAATAGCTCTCTTGGAAGAGGAATTAGCTGCAGAGGCGGCCACCAAATCTGCCACAGATCAATTGGCTGAGGTAAGGGAGCGAGTTGACTCAACCAATGCAGAAGGCAATCCTGTCGATGCAACCCCCACAAACCCTTGACTTAGGTTAGGATCTTATTTTCTTTTTTCTGCGTTAAGAACATTTTGAGTTAAATAATCAGCTTGTGACTATTAGTTTTTAACACTTTCATTATTTCGAACCGTTTCCCAAATAGACAGGTGTTATTTCTTTAAGAATTTTTCATTGATACTCTTAATTGCTTCCTTTCCTTGCATATCAACCAACCTATATGCTCTCCTATATATAACTTGGCTAACAATATAAGAATCTTCCCAATTGGGAAACCATTTGCTGAACTTGAGATCTTTGATTCTAATAGGCAATATTGCCTTCCACACAATATCCCCATTGGCAAACTATTTCTTCTTTACTTTCTTATTATGATTTTATCTTTTCTTTATTCAGCTTGATATTTTTTAAGGCCATGATTATATCATCATCGAATAACTCTAGTTCTTGGAACATGGTCTAAGAGTATTCATCAAGTTGCAAGCCTGCCTGCTTTGCTATCCTTAATAACTTCACGTTTATCTCCATAGGCAAAACTGCCTCTTGACCATAAGTTAATCTAAAATGAGTTAAACCTGTAGTCTTATTCCTTGAATTTCTATAGACCCAAAGAACCTCGGATAATACTCCATGCCATTTCCTCGGCTGATCCTCTATGGTTCTTTTGATCATATCAATTAAAACCTTCTTAGTTGCCTCGGCTTGACCATTGGCCTGGGCATAATAAAATGATTAATGAATTAATCTAATTCTATACTCTTGTACAAAACATTTCACTTTATCTCCTGTAAATATGGTGCCTTGGTCAGCTGTTATGGTTTCTGGAATATCAAACCGATGTATAATCAGCCTTTCAATAAATCTTATCACATCAACTTGTGATACACTCGTCATCGACTGAGCTTCCACCTATTTTGTGAAATAATCAGTTGCTACTATAATGAAAGTATGTCTTTTGGAAGATGGTGGATAGATCTTGCCTATTAGATCCATTGCCCATCCTTTGAACGGCCATGGTTTGATAACGACATGCAGTTCCTCAGCTGGGACCCTTTGGATTGGTCCATGTAGCTGACAAGCCTCACATCCTTTGGCATAGATAATGCAATCGGCTGTAATAGTTGACCAATAATACCCATATCGACAAATTAGCCACTTCATATTAGAGCCAAATTTGTGAGCTCCACACACGCCTTCATAGACCTCTCCCATTACTTTCAAAGCTTCATCCTTACTTAGACAGTTAAGCAATATGCCCTCTTGACCTCTTCTGAACAAGTCACCATTAATCAATATGTATTTCAATGCTCTCTGTTTTACCTTGTAGTCAGCCTAAGCCGATGGATTGTTCAAGTACTAGACTAATTCTTGTCTCCAATCGGTTGATGTCCCTGGCAGATGGTCAATGGCCAAAACATTTTCTATTGTATTGATCTCTAGAGCCATAAGTTTATATCTAGAAGCATGTTGTGCTAAGTCATTTGCTATTTTATTAGATGTCCTAGGAACATGTGATATTATGACATCGGCAAATTGTTCCAATAAAGTCTTTGCTTCTTCAAGATATCCTTCCAGTATTAGGCTATTACACTTATACTCTTCCAACAATTGGTTGATCACCAATTGTGAATCTCCCATAATCTACACAGCCTTTACGTCTAAAGCAATTTTAAGCCGATTTTGAGAGCTTCATACTCTATCTGGTTATTGGAATATTGAACATTCAGCTGATACATAAACTTTTCGTCCACTCATTCAGGACTTGTAATTATTACTCCTGCTCCAACTCCCTTTTGATGTTTTGAACCATCAAACAGAATCCATGGTTTGATTTGCACATAACCTTAATACTCGGCTAATGGGTTATGTACTTCTATGCAGGGATGTTGTGCTAAGAAATCGGCCAACACTTGTCCCTTCATGGCTTTTAATGGCACTACTTTAGAGTAAATGCATTCAGCTTAATGGCCCATTTCATTAGTCTTCCCTGGAGGACCGGCCAATTTAGCAAATATTTTACTATATCTATCTTACAGACTACCAACACCTCTCTAGGCAATAGATAATACTCCAATTTTGTACATGCATGGAATAGTAAACACAACTTTTCTATTGGAGTGTACCTAGTTTCGGCATCATTTAGCAACCTACTCAAATAGTAAATAGCCTACTCGGGTTCATCTTCTGAATCTTGAGCTAGCAAGCCTTCGATGGAGTCCTCAGCAGCTGATATATACAACTTGAGAGGTATTCCAAATGCTAATGGTACTAGTACCGGAGGTGTTGCTAAGCATCTCTTAATTTGTTCAAAAGCATCTTACTGTTTACTACCTCAAATGAATTCCTCAACTTGCTTAAACCTTAACAAAGTTGAAAAGGCCTTCATTTTGCCAGTCGAGTTAGCAATAAACCTCCTGATGAAGTTTATCTTACCTATTAAGCTTTGCAATTTCTTTTTATTCTTTAGAGGCCTAGCTTTTAATATAGCTTTAACTTTGTTCTTATCCACTTCAATTCCTTTTTGGTGGACTAAGAATCCAAGGAAGTTCCCAGCCGATACCCCAAACACACAGTTGGTAGAATTCATCTTAAGTGAATACTTCCTAATCCTAAGAAATATTTATTCTAATTTAGCCAAGTGGTTTTGGAAATCGGCTGACTTCACAACCACATCATCGATATAAACCTCCATACATTTTCTAATTAAATCATGAAATATCATATTCATTGCCCTTTGATAGGTAGCCCCGACATTCTTACGGCCAAATGGCATGACCACCCACTCAAAAAGACCAATGGCTCTTGGGCAACGAAATGTAGTTTTATGTACATCTTCCTCAACTAAATAGATTTGATTGTATCCAGAATAACCATCTATAAAGGATAAAATTTCATTAGTTGATGCGGCATCAACTAATATATCCGTAAGAGGCATAACATATTCATCCTTAGGGGTAGCTAAATTTAAATTACGAAAGTCTATACAAATCCTAACTTGACCATTCTTCTTGATTACAGGAACAATATTTAAAAGTCATTGTACATATCTAATAGTCCTAATAAAAATTGCTGTCAACAATCTCTATTTCATGCTTTAGCTTTGGCATTAATTATAGATTATATCTTTTGGATGGTTGCTTGAATGGCCTAAAACATTCTTTGATGGGCAAACGATGCTCAACTAGTTCCCTAGACAACCCAGGCATTTTTATGGTAGTCCCATGCACAGCAATCTTTATACCTAATTATCAGCTGAATTACTGATCTCGCTCACCCTGGGTAATTAAGTCACTAATCTTAGTCATCCTCGGCTCACCAATAGTTCCAAGGTTAACTTCGATTAGGGGATCTTGGGCTTCAAAACTTGGAATCTATCTCTTAATAGGTGACGCAAATCTACTGCTTGGTTTTCTATCTTTTCTATAACCTTATCATCCTTCTCGGCTAGCTCCTACTGAAACAAAAACTCTTCAAGTCTTGCCTCAACTGAATGCAGGGCTAGCCGTTATAGGACATCATTTGCCACTACTTCATAGCTATTCATTGATAGATTCTGGTTTAGGCCGTGTAGCCCGTCCAATATAGGTCAAAAGACTTAACAAAGTCTAGTGGAATATCTTCGGGCCAAGAAATAGGCTCAATCTTTGAAAACTAAAGCATGCTATCTTGCATCCTTACATCGGCTGTGAAAGGGAACAGGTCTGCATTCACTACTTCAACCTAGTCTCTGTTTCAAAACTGAAGCTGCTAGTGCAGTGTGAAAGGCACACATTGGTTATCATGAATCCACTCTCTACCTAACAAGATAGTGTACCCTGGTTTGCCATCTATCACAAAAAACAATGTGTTAGTGGTCCTAGACCCTATTGTGAGCTTGGCAATAAGGAAACCCAATGCTAGAGTACTTTCCCCAATAAAGTTGGACATATCAATCTTAGTCTTCTTGAGGTCTTTATGGCTTTTCCTAAGCTTCTCAACTGTACTGTAAGGCATTACATTAAACACAGCTCCTACATCAACCAGAACTCTACTGATAGATTTCTTGTTTATATGAGCCGTGATGTAGAGAGGCCTGAGATGTCTAGCTTTGATCCACTTCTTGAATTTTATCCCTCTTGGCGCTATTGGTACCAAAGCTTTACACCCGGCTGTTTCTACCATTACATCTCCCTCCAAGTACCAAGAATTATCATCTTGATTGGCAAACTCCATAAGACTAATCCCCACTATAGCTGTGGCGGTTGAATTATCCTGGAGTTCATCTGATAAGTCATCATTATTCAGTATATCACTCAATAAATTTTCTGAATTGTCACCTTTTACTTCTACTTTGAAACTTTGATTAGTGAAATTTACAGCCTGAATAGCATCTTGGGTGATTCCTGGAGGCCATGTTATCGGCTGGAATTCAGGGGTATAATATATTATCTCGGCTACCTTAACATCGGCTAAAAAGGGTTTTTGGTCTACTGGCACAACCTCCACCTTGCCGTTATTCCAAAACATCAGCTGCTGATGTAAAGTAGATGGGACACACATATTGGAATGAATCAAATCTCTTCATAACAGTAAAGCGTATCCTGGCTTGGCATCCACAACAAAAAATACTATGGTGGATATTTTAGTTCCCATAGCTAATTCAATAATGTAAAATCCTAGAGCATCTGTGCTCTTCCCTTTGAAATTTGTCATCTTCATGTTAGTCTCTTTGAGATCCTTCTGAGACTTATCCAATTTCTTTAAGATTCCCACTGACATAACATTCATGATGGCACTTCCATCAATCAACACTCGACTGATAGGTCTTCCATCAATATGAGCCCTTATGTAAAGTGACTTTAAATGTCTTGCCAGTTGAGATTTTTCGAACTTAATGACTCTTTTTGTATTATCCTTTTCTTCTTTTTTTTTTCTGCTGATTTTTTGTTGCATCTATCTCATCAGCTAAAGTAGCTCATGCAACCTCTTCAGCTAAGACATCATCATCTAGCCGTATTGGCTGATTCTCTCTTACAGCAAACTCAGCAAGCAAAACCCCTATGATGGCTGCTAAATTCACATCATCTTGCAGATCATATGTAAAAATAAGCAGATCATCGTCATTAAGAATTTGTTCAATCAAATTATCTGACAATTTTGTTTTAGTTGTTTGCACTCTCTCGATTGATGTTTCGGCTGTTTGAGCATGACTTTAATTCTGGATCTGCCATTGTATTTCTTGTATAGCTTCAGCTTTTGGACTGGCAACTTCTTTTTATTTAGCTTTATCCAACATAGTTGCTATGTTTCTCATTCTTTGGATGGACCTTTTATGTTGCATTCTTCTTTTCTATGTCCTTGTCAGCTGAACAAATTGTGGCTTGGCTTGCTTTCCCTTGCAATACTTATTGACGAACCAGTCTCCCTTGTTAGACTCAACCTTCGGCTTAATCATCCTTGCCTCCTTAGCCGATTCATCATTTCTCACTGTGATTCTCAATGTAGACTTTTCTTCACTATAGTTTACTTCAACAGCTCGCTTGGAATCTCTAGGCATAGGATGATCTGAAATCTATGGGACTTGCCTTTGCTTATACCGTTCTTTGCTTGGCTGGTCCCTCTGTTGAGGAAATTGTATTCTTTGGATTACATTCGGCTGAGGTTGTTCATACTGTTATCTCCTCGACTAGTCCCTCGGTTGAGGAAATTATATTCTTTGGAATACATTCTGCCAAGGTTGTTCATACTGGCCCGTAGTCTTTGACTTGCCCTGGAGCTTAGGCATCCATTCTTTCTTTTCAACCTTTCTGGATGCATCATAGCTCATGGCTCTATTCTTATCCTTGACCACCACCGATTGTGGTCTCCATACTTGCTTAGAACATTGGACAGGCTGAGAAGATGAGGTCTCTTTCCTGGTATGCTTGCTTTCTACTGATATGGAAACCATATTGATAGTGACTAAAGGAAACGGGCTAATATCAACAGTCATACCACCCCCCCTTTTTATTTGCAAGTTTGAATCTTCCTTCTTTCAAGGCCTTTTGAATCACATTATGAAAAACTGTACAATTATTCGTATAATGCGAGTATGAATTATGCCACTCGCAATATTTTAAATTTTGAATTTGATCCATTGGAGATAACTTGTTCTTCTGGAAGCTTGATCTATTTACCTTTGACTAAGAAGTCAAAGATCTGATCTGCTTTTGAAATGTCAAATAGATATGCTTCATTTTCCTCAATGTTGACCATTTCTTTCCCTTTGGCAGGAGTAAAAGCAGGACAAGTGTATGGCTTACCTCCTAGCAATTCGGCTGTTATAATTTCTCCTTGTACTGCCCCTATTTCATCATTTCCTTCCTCATCGGCTGAGTCACAATCAACTATAGCCACCAACTAAGAGCTTCTAGGCCCTGCCCTGTTAGATCTTCTCTGCTCTTTCTTTATTATGAACTATTCTACTCGAGCTGCTTTCCAAGAGAGCTAAGCCAAGTCACAGTATTTAGAAATAATGAGTTTTCTCTCAGCTGAAGGTTCATATTATGTACAATAATAGAGGCACATTCAACCTTTGGTAACTACACGCTGCATTTCCCTTTAACCCTTCTAAATCATTCCAGAAACTCTATCAAAAGCTCATTTGCTTATTGTTTAATACCTAACAAATCTAGCACAAAAACCTCTGGCTGTGGCTTATAAAATCTATCATGGAATAATCGTTCCATATCGGCCCAACTTTATATAGAGTTTGGAGGCAATGATTAGTACCAAGTGAATGTTGCCTTAGTTAAAGATAAAAGGATCAATTGTAGCCTTAAAAAGTTATTTTGACTAGCCTCAGCACATTGACCTATAAATCGGCTGATATGCTCCATAGTTGATTCGCCGTCCTCCCCAGAAAATATTATAAAATATGGAGTTTTGAAGCCTTTAGGGAATTGGACTCTATTCATCCATTCTGGGTAAGGTTTCCTGTACACTAGCCTCTTCAATGGTCTCAATTGTACACCAAAATGCATTCTCATAGTCTCAACTATCATGTTTGGATCAATCAGCTGAGGCATAGCTCCTTTCGGCTTAGCACATGGTTGAGGTTGAATGGGTGCTACCCTTTGTTCAATTCCTTGAGGCATCCCCTATAGTGGTTGCACAGGTGGTGGAGGGTATATCGATTACTGGGGCATATTCATTGGCTGAGACGTATAATTCAGTGGTTGCATATAAGTGGGCTGGAAAAAATCCTCCAGACTAAGCCGAGTATCCACTAATCGGCTGATCATTTGGCCTTGGATTATACGTATTCCATTTATTATCTCCCTGGGCCCAGTTTATTTGACTTGCTAGATCAACCGTAGGCACGGGGCTTGTGTAAATAGGCTATTCCCGATGACTATTAGGACCACTCCAAGACCCTGTATTTCCCAACGGTAGTCCCAAGTTCCCTAGTGCATTTGAGGGCCTTTTATTAACTGTACTTGGCCAAGTTGAGGCCCTTGATACCCCCTAGTGTATGTCATTGTTTTACTAATGGTCTCGTGTGCATTTGTATGTATGGACTCAGTTGATTGACCATGAGTTTGCAACATTTCCCTCTACTATTGCTGAAATAGCTGCAACTCATTTTGCACCATCGACTTTACTATCTCAGCCAATTTCTTAAATACTTTCCTACATTAGATCATTGACTCTTGCCTTGATCTGTTGCCGAATAAAAGATGTAGACATCACAGTGATTGCCTCTCCTCGCGTCCAATCTGTGTGGAGGTAGTCACGTTAAGAGAGGCTACCAAGGCTCTTGGCGGTTGAGAGGTAGCAACTGTACTCGGCTGCTTTGAAGTCACCCTTTGGGGTGTAGTCAAGGCTGCCGCATACGTAGCTGACTGCCTCCTAGCTTTCTGTCTTGGGTTAGAACTTGGATTTTGATTTGTTGAACTCATGTTGATTACCTTTCCGGATCTCAAATTCATACGCCAAGTACGATCCAACCCCGAAATAGGAAACCTTCGCTGACCTGATCCTAGCAAATTTATGTTGGATAAAAATGTAATAGACTAAATTTCTCTGAAGAAACTTAATCGAAAAGCAAACTCCTAAAGATTATAAATGTTCAGACGATTAACACTAAGGAGGATACTCTGCTCCTTAGCAAATGAACTTCTCAAACGGCTCATGGAAGCAAGCTTTTGAGCAAGATCGGTCAACAAACAATAGAATTGAACTTTTATTAACTAACTAATGAGTTCATACAAAGACTTGAAGATTAACAATGAAACTAAAGAAGTAACATAAAGGTAAAAATAAATTGAACAAAGAGAAATAAAAGCTGATAATCAAAATATCACAGTGTGTTGATTTGAGTGATCCTTTTCTTCTGTATAAGCATGAGCTCTTATAGTCTTCCTTAATTCTCGCTACTTTCTTAATTCATGCGTGTAGTGGCCCTCAGCTAAGTCCCCATGCACCCATATTTCTGGTAGTGGTAACCGCTGCTCCATTATGTTTTCAGTCTTTAACTACCTTTCCTTCCTGGGCCACTGGGCTTGTTTACTTCTTTTGGCCCATCTTGCCATCTAGCTGATGTAGCACCCATAATTACTTCTCAACTGATAAACATTTATCTTGAACCTAATTATTTTCCTTGATCCATTTACGGGTCAAATGTCAACCTGTAATCAGCCCAATTATGGTGCCAATAGTACCCTCGAACTATAAATAGTTATACACGGTCATTTAATTTTATATTATATATGTGAGAGTCATATGTTCCCTAATGTAACAGAATGCGATTGAATAAATCACAGTTTTTTAACGAGGTCTCGTTTTTAAAAGGTTCCATATAGCTTTTGAATTTTTTTTAATAAAATTATCGTCTACTCCTGTTCAATTCAATTTCTCTGTTGTTATATACAATTATAATATATATTAAAGAGTAAATATACACCTTTTTTGTTGAACCGGTAAATGTACATTTTTATTCTTAAAATATTTTTTTAATATTTTAGTCCCTAAAATATCATATATATAAATTATTTCGATTTTCATTGTATATATTATTGAAATATAATATTTAAATTAATTTCAGCTAAGACACAATATACCATTTAACATATGAAAGTTATTGAAAGGATTAATTTTTTATAACATATTTTAACTTTAGATATCAAAGTGTTATTAAGTTTTGTTTGAGAGATAAATCTGTTAAGTTCTAATTCTTTTAGAAACCAAAGTCTATATTATCTCATATATTAAATAATATTTATTATTTATTTCTATCTGTTTATAAGAATTTAATATTTTAATAAAATGCAAAAATGTTAATTAATACATAATACTCTCTTTTTAATATTTTCTGTTCCTTATCATAAAATATAATAAGAAAAAATATCTAAAAAAATAGTAATTTTTATTGACTAATTTATAAATTTAAAAATTAATACCATTTTAAAATGTTTATTACTTCTAACTATAATATTTTAATTTTATTATTTATAAATATAATTTATATTAAAAATTATTTAACATTTACTTTTATGTTTCTAATAATTATATTTTTTATTTTCATAAATACAAAAACATGTGAGTAAAATTTTTATTTTTTGGGGGTTTTGATGCTCCATAATCCAACACAAAAATAAATAAATAAATGAAAAGAAGAGAAGAAAGAAAGAAAAAGTCTATATAAAACAAAATCTAATCAAGTTTAATCCCACATTCCACTACTTGGTTAAGTTAGACATTATGATATATAAGAGATTTTCATAAATAAATTAATACAATATATTGATTGTATCAAATTAGTTGATAACATTATAATGTATTGTATGTTTAAAAAAAAAAAAGTTATATTGTATTTTTCTTTTGGCCGTAAAAGTTATAGGGTATTAACTTATATATTACATCTTATAGTGCCCTAAATGGGCCCTAAGTGTCAACTCAACATTTCATATGGAGGCTGACATGGACTGATGAGTAAAGAGAGGTAGTAGATGGAAAATTTGTGATATTTAAAGTGGTCAACATGAAAAATTGTGATATTGGAGAAAAGGAAAAGGGAAAATCGTAATTAAAATGGAAAAATTGAAATATTTTACATTAAATAGATATTTATATTTATGTATACATTGTAAAAATTTTAATTAAAAGCTCAATAAAATTAATTTATGTGTAATTGTTGTTATAAAATTAAATTACTATATCAAACATTTTTAAAATAGGTATTTCTATAAAAAAATATATATTTTAAGATAACAAGTTATTGAGAAAAGTACAACACCTCTTGAAATTTCTAAAAAAATACTAAACTTCAAACTGTTATTAATATATTTTAATAATAATTTAATAAAATATTAATTTCTTCAAAAAATAGTAAATAATTATCAATAAAAATTTATAATATATATGTATTTCTTAAAAATACATTCCTCCATGTAGGTTTTAACTCATAAAAAATAAATTAATTACTAATAGTAAACTAATATATTAATTATGTTTAGATAAGTTGCAATAATATATGTAAATAATCTGGACAAAATGCAAAATAAAGGAGAGTCTTTACGTAGAGATTAATTTTGATGCACTCATAGTATAAAAGAGCTTTACACTATTATCTAATCTTATGCTTCTAGTTGTAAAATTTTTAAGGTAGTGGTTGAGTTAAACACTTTTGTTAATATGGCAATATATGATTAGATGTCTATATAAAATTTTTTATATTGACACTACATATAAATTAAATCTATAATATCGGAAATGCTAACCTCCATACGAGGTGCGGATCTTGTATGGAGGTTAGCAAACTCTAAGCTCCACATTTGGTCATAAATAAAAAATTCACTTCCATTTTTTGTGAACCAATTTATGGTTCTAGACAATTTTTTAATTTAATTTTACTCACACTAAGCCGTTCTAGTTTAAATTTTTTTCACCTAATTAATATTCACTTTCTACTCTTTTTATTTACCTAAATAATATTATCTTTATTCTATTTGTCTCTTGTCTAAATAATATATTAATAATTAAATATTTATATAATATTATTATATGCTACAATATCCCCTCTTTATAATTAGCTATCTACGATTGTGTAAAATGCTACTGATTTTTTAATTTTTGCTACCTCCTTTGGTTCCTTAGGTAATTGTTTGGTCTGTAGGTATTTCAAGATTAGGAATTTCTAAGAGGATGGATCTTCTTCGATGTTGATGACTTCTTTCATATCTATGCTCGATTCACCTAGAGTTCCTTGTATGACTATGTGGTTGTTGCTTGGTCTCTTCTTGCTGGCAAGCTTGGAAAGTATATCGACTCTCTCATTTCTGCCCGGGGAATGTGCTCGATTTTGAAAATCCTTTGGAATTGTTGATGGACCTCCTGAAGGTATCTAGCCAATGATTCGTCCTTTGCTTGAAATTCCCTTTTTACTTGACTCAAGGATTTCATAAGATTTATTGAATACAAAAGAAACATGATAACTTTCCCAGTGAGCTCAAGATGTCTTATTCATATCATTTATTGAGTGTAAACATAATAAAAACGAAAATATAAAGATGGTAACAAAGGTGCTAAGCATAAACTGAAATGTAAACTATGACTAATTTTTCAATTGACATATGTTTCCTTGTTTGACTAAGGTACTTGGCTTGCAACTAGCTGAGAGTCACCCTTTACAGTGAGGTTGATTGATCCCATTTCTCTGGCCAGTTGTAGACTTGCAATTAGAGCTTAATATTCTGCTTAATTGTTGCTTGCCTTGAATCCGAACTTAAGAGATTGTTCAATCATTATTCCTTCCTTGCCCCACTTCCCTTCGAATTTGAGGAGCCATCCGCAACAAGGATCTAAGATTTGTCCGTTTTCTGGATTTGTGTTGCACCATTCCATGACAAAATCAACTAGAAATTATGCTTGAACGGTCCCCTTGCCTGATAGCTGATGCCATATTTAGAGCACTCGATCGACTATGCTATCATTCATCAAGCTAGATCGGGTTTGGTTAAGATTTGCTTGATCAATTGGTTAATCTTGACAATTATTTGATAACCTTGAAAGTATGGTCTCAATTTCCTGGCTATAGTGATCACTACCAAGGCCAGCTTTTCAATCTTCTGGTACGGTGTCTCGGCTCCCTAAAGGATCTTGCTAATGGGCCTTTGTTCAAATCCTTCTTATTTCAACAAGATGGAGCTTATAGCCCAATTGGAGAAGGAAAGATATAGGAGCATGTCTTTTCTTGGCTCAAGTTTGGTGAGGATGGGTGGGCTTGCAAGGATCTTCTTGACCTGTTGGAAGGCTTCTTCACACTCTTGAGTCCATTGAAAGTTTTCATCTTTTTTGATGCAGCTGAAGAGGAAGCAGCTTTATCTGCCGCTTTGGACATGAAACAAGATAAGGCCATGATCTTCCCAGCCAAACTTTGCACCTCCTTCACCATGATGGGCCTCCTCATCTCAAGTATGGCTCAACATTTGTCCTGATTTGCTTCAATTCGTCCCCTTGTAATCATGAATCCAAGGAACTTTCCTGCCTCTACTCCGAAGGCACATAAGGGGATTTAGACGCATATCATTTTTCTTGAGTTGCATGAATTTCACCTTTAGGTTTGCACAATAATCTCCCGAGCTAGGAGTTTTTGCTACCATGTCATCTATATAAACCTCTATATTCCTGCCGATATGCTCCTGGAAGACCTTATCCATCAATCTTTGATATGTGGCTTTAGTATTGTTCAGGCCAAAGGGCATTACTCAGTACCAATAACTTGGGCCATCAGTCATGAATGCTGTTTTCTTTTCATCTTTCGAGGTGCATCCGAATCTGGTTATATCTTGAACATGCGTCCATGAAGCTTAAATATTGATATCTTGATGCTTCTTCTACCAACTTATCAATGTTTGGCAGAGGATAAGAATCTTTAGGATAGGCTTTGTTGAGGTCAGTAAATCGACACACATGCACCATCTTCCCTTAGACTTCTCTTCCACCAGAACCACATTGGAAAGCTAAGTGATGTATTTGATTTCCCATGTAAACCCCACTGCCAAAAGCTTTTCTGTTTGTTTTCTCACTATCTTCCTTTTTTCTTCGATTAATTTCCTTTTTCTTTGGGCCACCAGTCTAGCTGTGGGCTCAATTGTTAGGTGATGACACAGGAAACTTGGATTTATCCCGGGCATGTCAGTGGGAATCCAAGCAAATAGATCGGCATTGTTTTCCAAAAGCTTGGTCAACCTTTTCTTCAACTCATTAGGTAGTTTTGTCCCAATCTTCACATAATTGTCCTCCCTTGGGTTCAACTTGACCGAAATGAGTTCACCTTCAGGTTAGGGCCTTTCCTCCTTGAAATCTTCTCTCGAATCAAACTTAGCCAAGTTTACATCGGTTGGTCGGGGCATCATTCTATCATCAATATCAAGGATCAACTTTCCTAGCTTAGCCTCCTTAACTTTTAAGCAGTCTACATAACATTGACTAGCCTCCTTCTAATCCACTTGAACGACCACCACCTAGCCGTCACGAAGGGGGAATTTCATTGCCAAGTGAGGCGTGGAAACAATGGCCCCTATTTTGTTGAGTGATTATGAGAATAGCATTGTATGGGCTCTCCTGCTCTTTGATTAAGAATTTCACCATAATAGAGCATATCCCTACAAATGTTGTCAATAACTCAATATGTCCTTTCACCTGAACCTGTTCACCGGCAAATCCCACCAGGGCACTATGGAATGGGGAAACTTGATCTTCCGAGAAATCTAGCTTGTTGAATGCATCTACAAATAAGATATTGGCTAAACTCCCTTGGTCAACCAATACTCTCTAAACTTCAAAATTTGTAATTACCCCTCGGATCACTATTAGGTCATCTTGATTAGAGTCAACCCCTTGGAAGTCATTATTAGTGAAAGTGATAGGGACTATTAAAGTAGATTGTTGTGGGAGCACATGATCAATGCTCATGACTGCTTAAGCAACTTGGAGGTGTTTTCTTCTTGCCGACTCTATCTGGTTGCCGCTTGTAAAACCTCTGGGAATTGTGTTGATTATTCCCCTGACGGGCAGATTCTGCTCAGGGGTTACTTGAGTTGGACTGCTCAATGGATCAATCAACCTCATATCCTACCTTGAAATTTGTTGTGGAGGTGGAAGACATGGGGGTTGTCATCGAGGACTCTTTTGTATGTACTGGTCCAATATGCCATTTGTTGCCAAACTCTCAAACAGGTCTCGAAATCCTACACATTCCTCGGTAGTATGGCCAAACATCATATGATGTTCACACTTCTTCCTCCTATTTACCTGCGGGCCTTGGAACATCGGAGCTGGTCAAAGGTTAATCAGTCTTGCATTATAGATCTCTTGGAGAATGGTTGACTTGGGCGTGTTGAAAGGAGTATAGGTATGATACATCGGTGGTGGTAATAGAGTCCAGTTATCATACTAAATCCTTGCTTCTGTCTCCTTGAGCCTGAACCCCTCAGCCTTGGATTCGGGTCTTCCCTAACTCTTCATTCTTTAGTTGAATCTTTGTCTTGTATCCTTTGGTCTACTCTTGCCTTTTTTCTGATTCTCTGCAGCCTCTTTAGCTCTGATATACCCAGCTGCTCAGTTTCTCAACTCATTCAGCATGTTTGGGAGTGAAATATCCAGGGATTCTACAAGCAAGTTGGGCTTCAATGCCTTGTGAATGTGTACAATGCTACCTCTTGGTTGAGTTTCCTTATCTGTGTCATTTCACGGTTAAATCTTCCAATGAAATCTTTGAGGGACTCTTGACTCTCCCTGAGTGAGGCCATAAAGATCCTAGTTGTCTTTCTATGAGCTCAACTAATAGTGAAGTGGTTGAGGAACTTATCGATTAGATCGGCAAAGCTTTTGACAGGGATGAGAACCATTATTGTACTGCTTTAGAAAATGTGAATTGGAAAGCTTTATAGTGCATGGCATCGAGTCTCCCAAGATTAGCATTGCATTTTTAAATGCGTCAATATTACTCTGGGGATTAGTAGTTTCATCATATAACTTAAGGTGAGCTAGAGGTTGGTATATTTGGGGGACAAGTTTAGTGATAGTGAATTCAGTAAAGGGGTGGCCTAGGTGAAAATTTGGTGGCATTTCTAGATGTGAGGACTGGTATGAGTGGTGAGAATTTGTTTGGGAAGGTAAGGGAAGTGGTGGTGGTTAAGAGGACTCTTCATGACCTTCAGAATGTTGCTTGTTGTTTGTAGGTGATTGATTTGCTCCTACATGTTTTGTAGGGTTCAAAGTATGGCATCCACAACAAGATTAGGTATGTTGACATTGATGTCATGATTGGAATTTGGATCTATATTCTTCATGAGGCCTTGTATTAGGGCAATGGTGAGATCCGTGATGTGTCACTAAGTAAGGTTATGAAGGTGGAGATTTCTAGAAATATTGCATGCTGCGCAAATCTACCATAAAAATGGCAACCCAAGCACTGCCTGCAACATTGAAGATGGAATGGGAAAAGTTTTACTTTTTCCAATAGATGGTGCCAAAATGTTCATGTCTTTTAGTTTGAGGTAGGGTAGGCCCGTGTTTAAGCTTGGAATGTTCTTACCTCTCTCATATAGACAGAAGGAATGTATATAGGGCTTGGTGTCATTATGAGTGGAAGAGAGGCTTAGGGAAGGAATCTCTAATGGATTGGAATCTCAATGGATTAGGGTAGAGGAAAGAATTCTGCTAAGGATATAAATATAAGTAAATGCGTAACGTATGCCCCCTTGTGGTAGGGCCTACGAGGATCAGTCGGCTGAGTGGACCCTAGGTGTAGCGCCTACAGGGATCAATCGATCGAGTTAGAAGCGACCAAGAAGATGTCACTCGCTGAAAAGTAAGCCTTCAATAATCGGGATATAGGTCGATCGAGTAGACCAACTGGACCACTATACATTTTATATTTCACCTCATCCATCCTATTAAGTGACAACCTAACGTGATGTTGCAGTCAATTTCATGATCAATTAGGTGCAAATTAATTGGTCTCATTATGTCAATGAAACCGCCACATTACAATATTTACATAGTCCCACATCGATTGAGAATCCAACTTTGAAAAGCTTTATATGTGCACAAGGAAAGAGGATAATTTGTTGAGGCAAGTAACAATGGCTTGTAACCCAAGTGGGGTCATTGAAGTGGTGGAACAAAACCAAGCCTAGTTTGGTGGAGCTAATGGCTGCCTTATGCTAGCTTGCCCATTCCAAGTTAAAAGCTAAGCCATGTGACCTGAGGCTTAAGTCTAGTGGCCTCTTACGAATGGAGGGCATTGCATGAGTTTGGTTTCACAAAGCAGCGAAAACATTACACTCCCAACAGTGGAAGGATTCACAAGCTACTACTCCACTAGCTCACAGTGCCAGGTTACCACTGCTTTTTGGATCCAAATAGGGGTAGCCTATCCTTTTCAAGGCTTCCAAGGCCAAGATGTTCACTTAATAATCTTTACACCATCACATTGTATTATTATGTAAACTATGACGAAGGCTACAGTACACCTTACTTGACAAGGTACACCACATACCTTGTAATCTAAGGGTTGTGATTATTATAGAGCATATATACAACGATTTACTAGTGATCACTCTAGTAGTTCTTTCAACCTCACACAGTTACACGCGACTCTCCTTCGTACCTCGACCAAGCTTCCTAGAGTCGGCTCATTGGTTGGTCATCAACTGACTCAACTCCATTGTCTGTAGTGTCACACTAGCAACCTTTTCACACACACATAAAAGAAAAACACATAAAAATCAATCACAAATTCAATGCAAAATTTCACTCATGCATTTCATTTCAACATATATCAAACACATAACACAAAAGGACCGCTTTGCTTCAAAATTAATCACAAATTTAGTGCAAATTTTCCATTCATTACAACGATTGATCATGAGAATGTTTAGAGGAATAGTGGCTTAAGAAAGAGAAAGAGGAAGAGAAAGTTTTACCATTTTGGTTCAAAATTCGATGGTTTGTTCTATGTGGAAGGTGCTATTTTTTTTTTCTAGTGATGCCTTCACAGATGACGTGGGTAGTCTTCTATGGCTCTTTACTACTGCCATCTTCCTCCATGAGTAGGTTTTGGTAAGGGGCAAGTGCTGGAGTTTGACCGTGAATGGAAGTGGGGAAGGAGGGGGAGTTTGAAAGAATTTTAAAGCGGATCATAAGTGTGAAAAACATAGATATGCCATCATATCCTATCTTTAGATTACAAGATATATGATATACCTTCTTAAGTAAGGTGCACTGTAGCCTTTGCTGTAAACCATTTGTTAGAGAAAGCAATAGTATCTATACCTAAGATTTTTTTTTTTTTTTTTGTGGATACTTTAAAATAGGCTTGAATAAAGTCTTAATCAAAGAGGAGACACAAAAACTATAATACATGACATCAAGATAGAAAACACAACATAAACTAACATAGAAGACCACTACCACCAATGATGAGAAATCGACTGCACCTCAACTAGAATTGAGATGTCCACCACAACAAATTAGCAGTAAATCCATGACATACAACCTTCTAAACAGAATCTTCGCACTGCCTGTGGATGAAAACCAACTGCAAAGAAAGGATTAACATTGGACTCCACAATCTAGCCAGTCTGAAATATCCTATGCCATCCAAATGTTCCATTTGCACAACATTTGTTCTACATTAACCCATTAATTTAAGGCTCCTCCTACAGTATTTTATGCTAACTGCCCATAATGCAACCCAAACAAGGAGGAGGTTAGGAACGATGATAAGAGCTCCAACTTGGGCAACCTGATGCACAAATACTTTAAAATTGGTGATGTTCTTATATTAATACTCGTATTTCTTATCAATACTCGCATTTTACTTATGTATTTATATTTTTAATATATTTCTAAAAATTTTCTTTTTAGTGGATATCTACCATATTAAAAATTTTGTTTTTTGAAAAATTTAAAATGAAAATATAAATTTTGTTCTTATCAATTACTTCCCTCTAATTATATTATCATTTTTTGGTAAATATTTTGTTAATATTTTTTTATTATATAATTATAATATTTTATTTAATATATATTGTTTTACCCATATTTCACTTTTTTTAAAAAAAGTTATTGTATTTGCATATTCTATCATACCATATCCAATACTTATACCCCATTTGTGCAACATAGTGGGCAACAGACTATGTTAATATTAAGTGATTATATTACTTGTAATATAGAAAATAGTTGAGTAAAGTAGGAGTTTATCAAGTCATGGTATGAGGAGGTAGCTTTGGGAGTGCAGGAACCACAGGTTAGTTACTGAGGCTTGGGAGTTATTAGCTCTAGTTACTGAAAATAGAAATTGTAACATCCCCATTTTCACCTGCTAATTAGCTCTTGTTCCTACTAATTAGAGGGGTTAACGATTAATTGAGAATTAATCGATTAATCTCGAGAGCAAAAGCTTAGTAAATTAAAGGCAAGTCGACAATTGAGATTTAATGCATTAAAAGTTACAATTAAAAACCTAATTGCCCAAACCTTATTAATCCATGATTTAGAACATAAAATCAAGGTGATCTAATCTAATTAACTAAGAGCATATAAGTCTCAAAACTTAATCACATTAACCCTGACATCTTCTTACATAATTAACGAGGAAAATCCTTCTTAATTAAAATGTGCTAATGAGTAATTTAAATCAAGTGAATTAATTAAAATTTAGATAATTACAACAATTATAAAGATGTAGAAACTTCCCTTTAATTATGGTTTGAAAGTTTGGTCAAAGCAAGAGCTATATTCAACCATCCATTTACTTTCTCATCATACACCACAAGATCAAGAGTCCACATTAGTAGATCCCTTAAGTCATGACAAGAGTTGTACTCTCCTTCATCAAGATAATGACACTTGGTGTGATCCTAGCCATCCAATGCCAAATCCTAAGAGAGCTCATGCTTTTAACCATTTGACAAAAATACTACATAGGCTTTTTACCCACCTCCAAGACTCAAAGGAAACATAACACACTCTCTGCCCCAAGGTGTTTCCACTCACTTGCTTGTTGTAAGAAGCAAAGTCACCTCACTCCTTCTCTCATTTTTGCGCCACCCAATCAGCCCTCCCTCTCTCCTCATTTCATTTTTCACTTCCTCTCTCAAGACACACACACACACACAAAGCTCTCCCCTCTCTCCAAGTCTCATACTTTCTTCTTCTTCCAAGCTTCATTATTTTTCTTCCAACTATCATACTACTCCCTACTCACCTCCATTTACCATTCTCACAAGCCCTTCAAGGACCACCCTCTTTGGTTCTTGGAGAAACAAAACAAACACTCACCAAGCCCCAAAATCAAGCTCAAGGAGAAGGAGGCCATCTCCAACCATCTTCATCTTCCAAGCCTTCAAAAAGGAACTTTTTAGTAGTGACTCTAACCCTTCCTCTCCACATATTTTTCAAGAACTAGAACCCCTAAGCTCTTCATAGCTAGGTGGTTTTAGGACTTGCTTCAATCTCCACACCACATCTTGCCTTATGAGTGTTCTTGCCTTGATGAAAATATTGTTTGCAAAGAGATTTTGTGGTATGGTGGTTTTTTATGTATCTTGCTTTATTTTGGTTCAAAACACTGATTTGGTGACTCAAACTTTGAATATAATGATGAGTTAAAACATGAAAATGGTGATTTGAAGGGATATAACAATTTCTCCATGTTTGAATCAAAACTTAAAAACTAGTGAATCTGGAATTCTGGCAGTCTGTAAAGCGTGCGGTATGTTTATTGCTAAAAAACTCAAAATGCAACGAAACTAATTTTCTATGAAATTAGACTCAAAGAGCTTTCCATACATATAAAATATGTGAGATTTGGCCTTAAAACGAGAGAGATATGATTTTTCAAAATTTGCTGTTCCTGGATAGGTTTCTGTCCGGGCAGTAGGTAATAAAACATGCATAACTCAAGTTATACATAACATTTTTGAGTGGGACCAAGTTTGTTAGAAAGCTAGGACATAGAGGAACACTCCCATAAAACAGTTTTGTCAGATTCCATGTGAGGAATTCCCAGTGAAGTGGACAAGCCACTGACCCGAGTTGAACTTTCAATCTGGAATAGTCAGAATAAAATATGCATAACTCAAGCTACAAAATGAATTTTTAAGTGGGGTTTCTTTTGTTTAAAAATAGACTCAGAGAAGTATAACCACACAAAAATTCGAAATAAAAGAGTAAAAGATGAAATTATGGTGAATTTTCAAAGTTACTGCCCCACTGTAAAAGTAAAACTGGTTAGGGTAAAAGTTAAAGAATAAGGAGAAATAAGCTTTAAGATATTAATACCCTTACATTAAGCATTAGAGAACCCTCATAATTCACTTAAAAAGTATCAAAAAGGACATTAGACAAAATTGGCATTATGCCCAATAAAAGAAGTTTACACAAGAGACAATCTCAATTAAAAGCTTGCACCCGATTTATTAAGCTAAGCTCATAAAATGTTGCTTGAGAATATTCCTCTATTTATGTGCAAGCATAATGATATGATGATGATATGATGATGTTATGATGATGATATGATAATGAGGATATGATATGATGCTTGATGATACTATGATATTGGTTTCTCTGCTTTAAAATTTTTCTGTTTCTATCTAAATTATTCAAATTTTTAGAAATTATGGACTTTAAATATTTGCATCATAATGCTTAAATAAGAAGAAGTTTAATTTAAGTAAGTGATCCTTCAAAAGGGAAGGTAACCTAATTTAAGTTTCCCCTCACCCACGACTCACATGAGGCATAGCATGACCCAGCTAGTGTGAGTATAGGGGATAGGTCTTACATGAGGCATGGCATGACCTAGCTAGTGTAAGTACCGAAATTCTATGGTGGCGACGGTCACGGTATGAGCTCATTACCACTTATGTTTAGTGGGTGAAAAGATAAAGTCAAGTTAAGAAAAGAAAAGGGGCTTGGATATGCATATTTTATGTAAATATGATTGTGTTCAAGTATATTATGATGTAAATGATTAGAGAGTATGTAAAATTAAATCCGCTTCGGATATTCATGTTTTCGAAAAACCAAGAATTGAACCCTATGCATGCTCACTATTTTCATTAATAAAACCGGCGGCTGGACGATGACGATGACACTTTCGCTCGGGTTAGTCCCCATCGGTAAATCTTATTCTCACCTAGTCGCTTTTTCCATCTCGCCACCGGGATACTCATGGCACGCTCGCGGGCATGGAGCATGGAGCCTCTCACCATGAGTGGGCCTCGATGAGGATGCCCACGCTATCGTGGCTGCACCACCACGATAGTTCACACGTATTTTACCTGGTCGAAGCTTTTGAGCAGGAGGAGCGGAGGTCTCGCCACCAGCAGACATCTCATCGGCTTTCCTTGGACCGCCGCTGGTCCTGGGACTTTCCGCCGAGCCGCTGTCTCGACATCGAGATGGAGCCGATGTCGCCGGTTTACCCGTAGGCCGAGCCGAGCCACTACCAGGTCCCGGTGATCGGCGGAGCTCGACAAATACTCTTTGGCGCTACTCGCTTCATCGCCGCCTCCCGGTACCATCCGACCGTCCGAGGAGGATCCCTCCGAGAACGCTCTTCGCCGCCGCCAAGATACCTTACCGTCGATTCGTCGCGCTGGAAGTGATCACGACACCAGATCATCCAAGACTCCTCACGCTCCCCGAGGCCAAGGAGCGAGGGAACCAGGCACTCGAGGACCCGAGTCCATTCGATTGAAGGTAGCGTGGAAGCGTGTAGAAGCCAAAGATATGTCTACATGGGTCAATTTCATTAGTGCTCCTGATCTGTTGTATTTTGTATCAGACTTATGTACCTTTGATTTTGGGACTATGGCATGACCATGAGTTCCCTTTTTATGTATTTGTTGGATATTATGAGATTAATTATAATTATGTGGTTGTAGTACTAATGTGAATGTATGGTATTTTGATTTATCTCTGTTCCTTTAATTTATACTGAAATCTTTGCGATACGCTGCTTATTTCTATCTTCTCTCTGCAAGGCTTTACTTTCCAAAAGTAGACGACATGTTTTAAAGAAAAAGAAAAATTTTACCGTATTTTCCGCGTAATTTAATTTCAAGTGCAGTTTAGTTTTCCACGAGCATAAGTAACAACTAATAAAATGCCGTAATACGACTTAAGCGTAGTATGGGTTTATTAGAGTGTTACAGAAATGTTAGTGGAATAATGTAAGTTAGAGGAATCTTGAACCTATAAAGAGACATCCCAATCCATGGTTGTATTCATTCTTTTGATTTGGAATAAAATTTCAGAGAGTACCATCTCGCTTTTGCAAAGTTTGGGAATTTGACTCGAGGATAGTTCTAACAGCCCACTGACACACTTGATCTAAATTGTCTACTATGCTTCCAGGAGAAAATTTAAACTCCTCACACCATCCTTTAATCCAAAAGCCCAATCTCATCTTAATGTGTTTTATCTCAAAATCCCAACCTTATATACCCTACACTTTGTTACATGTGAAGTAGGCTTTTAAACCATCGCTTTTTTGGCTTCATTGGACCAGCCGTACTTCCAATCAGATATACATTGAATTTTACACATGAAGTGAAATCAGCAAGCTTCACTCACTTCTCTCTTTCTATAACAACAAAGCACTTGGAGAGATAGAAACTCAAAGGAAGCGAAGACAGTAAGGCAGCAAATTGGTTATGAAGGAAGCATGGTACAAGTTTTCTTAAGCCCAACCTCATCTCATACACAGTTGTATAGTAATATGCTTCCAACTACCCAAGCTATGGTTTGTTAGGCTCTCTAGCCCAGTGATCCATTTATTTTGGTGTGCCATCATTTGACCAAAAAAAAAAAAAAGACCTAGATAACGATTAATTCAATCTTTTTTTTTTTTTTAAGAATGCATTTACTTTCTTTTCAGTATATTGGTGGTAATGAAGTTTAAACCTATAATTTCATTCTTTCTAACCAAATTCCTCACCACTAAACTATTTTTAGTGGCTTAATAACATATATTTACTGAATTATGATATGAAAAGTCTCAAACAACAATGTTGTATTTGGCAAAATTCTATACATTAATGGTATTTTTTTATGGGCATATATTAATGGTTAAAAGAAATGGTATATTGTAGCCAACGAGGGTTGGCATAGTTGGTAAATAATAGGCTCATATCCCATAAGAACACGAATTCGATTTCCACTACCGATGTAAGGATCCCATGGCAGGCAATCTGTAGGTTTCCTACAGGATGATCGATGCCGAACTGATTTAAACTTTTGCCCACTAAAAAAAATGGAAATGGTATATTGCATCATTTTAAAGTTATTATTAACTTTGAGGGAATAATCAAATTCTTTGAGAATTTTAAAATTTGGTGAAGAAATGCAAAGATGAGTCAACCTCTTAACCATAGACATTTTGGAAGTGGGCTAATAGACCCTCCTAAATAATTTGTTCTATCATCTATTGATTTTCATGGCACATTCTAGTTGATATAAAGAACTTAATCTTCACCCAGAAAAAAAAAAAAAGAAAAAAAAAAACGAACATTGAAACCCATTATTTTTGTGCCATGATGGGGCCTATTAACCATAGAGCTATGATGCCGAGAGACCAATCAATTTCATATCTCAACATTACAATACGAACTTTAGTACTATTATTTCAAGTTATTAGGTTGGTAGAAAGTAGAATTAAATTTTTTACTAAATCTGCTAAGATTGTGTGGACAAGAATTCAATCTTGATTGAATGAAAGTCAGCTATAAAATACTACACTTTATTTATATTTTTTAAGAATTTTATTAACAAGTATTTTAACTTTTAAGGTACTTACTAAGAAATGAAAAAAATGAAGTTACATAAAAAGCTAACATTTTAATTTATTAAATATCCTAAAAATTTTAATTTTGTATAAAATAATTTTTTTAAAAAATTAATTTTGATATATTATTAATATAAAATGATTTTACACTATTATTCAATTAGATACTTCTATTTATAAAATTTTTAAAATATGATTGATTGAATCAATTACTTTTACTGATGTTAACAATACAATATTGGATATTTATGTAAATATTTTATATTGATAATACATCAAAATTAAATATATTACATAGCAAGAAAACTTTTTTTTTATCAAACCTTTTTTTTTTGGGGGTCTTTGAAGCAAAACCATTTTTCAAAAAAAAAAAAAAAAAGGAAACACACTTAAATTTTTTTGCCTGTTCCATTTGGATCTAACACTTTTTTGGGCCAATGGATCATGCACTTCAAATGGGTGAGGTGAGTGTGGGATGGGCCTGGATATTCAAGTGGGTGACTAAAATTTTACTGGATGGCATAGAGCTATGAAGCCTAGCAAAAAATCATATCCAACATAGCATGATGGCAAAACCAAACAATGTATTAAAGGGTGATGTCTCCTATGCACCTTAATTAACAAGGTGCATCACACACCCTCTTATCTAAAGGTCTCAATCCTCTAGGCTACGTATACTCCCACACCTTAAGGGTGCACTCTAGCTTCTTATCCTTCGCCTGAGAGCCTCCTTTCTCCCACCATCCACAGCAATCTCTTCCCTAGCATCAACTACCCCACCCTATTCCCAACCACCACTACACTAGCCCAGATTCCCCTAAGTTCCCACCCACCCTCGCATTGAAGGTGCGACTGCCAGACCTCTTGTAACACTCTAGTAATTAATTATTATTTTACCAAATTTATTTATTTAGCTAATTTAATAATTATTTCCTTTTGTTTTTCTACCCCTTTTTTTTTGTTTTTGAAGTTACCAGATCCATTACTTTAAACTTTTTGACTAAACAAATTACAAGTAATCACAATCCTCCTAATGAATACATATAGTCATGTAATCAATCTCTAATTTAAGACAAATAAATACAATTTTGTGGTCATGCCCACTAAACAAAATACATCAAGGAAATTTCTATACAATTCTACAAAGGTCAAGCATCCCAATGAATCCGAATCTCGCTATCTAATCAGGTACCTGGAAATACCAAGAAAATAAGGTGAGATACTAATCTCAATAGGGGCAGTGTTTCCAAAGATCTGCCGTGCACCCAAAATCTCTCAGGCTTAGACAGGCAGTTATGTTTACTAATAATAATGATGCACAAATAACACAATTAGCACAATTCAACCATATTCCCATATTGAAGTTTGGAAAACACCTAGAAGGCATATAGAAAATAGTGACATATAAATACATCAGATAGTCCAATATATATAAGTGAGGTAATTGCATGAGTGCATAAACCATTGAGTTAGAATGCATGCAATAGTAAATCACAATGTATGAGGCAAATCCTCCTATCAGGGCTGATGGACATCAAGCATCAAAGCTTATGGGCCCATACACCATCAGAACTGATGAACAGGCATCCATCAAGGTGGCAACCACATCCACTGGGATCGTAATGAATGCCAATGCACTTTACTTTTCTTTCCTGATCCTTCCTTTTTCATTTTTCTTTGCTCAGTTGGAGGGAAGCTAGTGGCCTTTACTCATCTCCATGATCTGCGGAGAGCTCTCTATCAGGGCATCCCCTGATCTTAGATCAAAACCATGGACACTAGCCTCATGCCCAAGCTAAGCCATCCACTCCAAACAGAGTGGTGAATGGCCCATCTATCCACTACAAGGTGTGGCCAACACATTCGCCATAACATTCTCATAAAATAACAATGAATATCCCACTTGTCCGCTTCAAGGTGGGGCCAAGATATTCGCCATACATTTCATAAAGACTTTATTTGTTCATGCATGATTCACATATTCACCATGCTATGCCTTTGGTTCTTTATGATACGTATCGCATACAAGTTTATGCATCAATAACTTATGCTTCACATACCATGTGGAAATTGGTTCACATACACTCAAATACACACATATGGTCATGAATGTTCATGGGGATTTCATGATGCACATACAAGCACATAGAAAATGAACAAGGCATTTGGGAAGTAGTAAATGGGATTATTCAATTTGGGCCAAGTCTTATGACCCACTTAAACTTCATGCATATTGTTTACGGGTTTAGAATACTTTATGGGCCAAAGTTAACAAAAAATGTATCACTTTCCACTTTTGGGCAGAGAAACAGCATTATGCACAACAGAACAGCCTAGAAGATAAATACAAATAAAATAGTAAATGATCTCAAAAATTCATGAAAATTTATCAGTTGGTCCGTTGAGATGTTAAGAGTATCCTATAAAAATTTTGGGTCAATTTCTTAAGAATAGGTATGGTAATAAAATTTTACAACCCGGATGGGTCAGGTTCACGTTTTTAGCCAGACAGGTTCAGCTTCAAAGGTTTATTTCATATAGTTAAACATTTCTAAAAATCCCAGAAAAATTCTCAGTCATATTTTCAGGTGATATTTACATGCTGTAAAAATTTCAAGTCGAAATTTGCAGAATTAGTATATTAACAAAAATGGGAAATTTCAGTGTTTCCAGAAAATCATCACATGTTCCAGAACAGGGCAGATCTGTCACGAATTTTTAAAAATAGCAAACCTTCACCAAAAATTATGAAATTTTATCGGCAGGCTCTTCCATGTGTTATCTTCCACATATAAATTTTCCAGATCAAAATAATAAGATCTACTAGGGTAAGAAAATAGCGCAATAACAGCAGTCCAGCAACCCAACGAAAATTCCAGCAGTATAAGAAAGCAATAGATCAAAAGATAAACATATGAGCTTCAACAATCACAAACATCAACCAAAATTAAAGAACACCATGGGAGAGATTAGCAAGAGGTAGAAGATATAAGAACCCCTACTTATTTGGAATTAAAAAGGATGATGGAGATGATGATGCTGATAGTGGCGATGGGATGAAGACGGTGGTGCTTAGTGCCATTCGTTGAAGAACCACCTACCAATCAAGAAGATGATGAACTTGAGGAATGAGCGGATGCAAGTGGCCAGCTCCAAGGGAAGAATTAAGCTCCAACAAGCTTGCAAGAATTCTCACTAAGTGTTTGCCTCAAGACTTTTCCTTCTTTGATGTTAGGAGAGAAGAAAGTAAAAACTCTCCCTACTATCTCTTGCATCTCACGGCTGAATAAAAATTGAAGGGTGAAGGAGTTTGTGTTTTATTTTTTTTAACTTGTTTGGCTTGGGAAACCGTAACACACACACACACGCACTTTGGGAAGTAGGTGTATTTAATGAAAGCCACAATTGTCCCTAGATATTTTAAAATAATACTAAAATATAATTGTTGTCTTCCCATCCAGCCGTGACATAAACAAAGCGGAGTGAAAATAGTCTTTTGGTCATTAATACGGTGGATATCCAATTACTTGTCATACATGTGGTCCAGACATTTTGGTCTTTTCCTTATTCTTTTAGTGTTGTACCACTCATAAATTTTCATGTTTCAAATTTTATTCTTATTCTTATTCTTATTCTTATTATGAAGAGTCAATAATGTGTTTTTAAATTCTATTATAATATTACTTAGAGAAGTGGAGAAGCTACATGACAACTCCTTATTAGTTAAGTTTCCTTAAATGAAATTCTAAAATCAACTACTTGGTCCCCAAGGTTACAGAGGATGGCACCACTTGGCAAGATCAAAAGCTAATTAATTCTTATTTCATGATAATAAAGTGATATTAATCTAATTCTAGATAAATTAACATATATTAGTTTAATTAATATAGTCTAATAAATTTTCTTGTTACCAGAATTTTGGGATTTAAGGCCAATTTGATTTCTAAAACTTATTTGAACTTAATCTAATAAATTTTGTGAGCCAAAAATAATATTTCACTTGGTCTTATATTTTTAGAATATTAGTTTTCATGTTTTCTTAATTAAATAATAAATTCTTAATTATATAAGTTTCTAATAAATTATCAAATTACACAAATTAATTCTAAAATAATTATACTCTGTTCTATGCATTTAAATTGAGTCAAATAGTCGATTAAAATTTTTATTATAATTTCTTTAAAGTTATTTATAATTATTTCTGGGCTTTTAGATGCCTTTTACCCTTAACAGGCTACTGCATCAGTAAATTTTATAAGTGTTATCCATATTTTATTTGACTATAATATTTTTGTTATAATTTTAATTACCTAGCATACTTGTCAACTACCTGTTAGCTGACAGAGACTCTTTTTCACAATTGTTTTAGTTGAACCAGAGTCAAGGGTTACATGTTAAGGATATTTTTATCTTAATGAAGTTATAATTTTGCTATTAGTAATTTTTAAAGGATTTTATTGTGTATTATTTAGTAAAATAACAAAATATTAAATTTTAATTAACTTGGTTCCAATATATATATATATTGGACAATTTTACCTTTATTTTTGTCAGTGACATATTTAAATTTAGAATTTTTATTTTCATTATTTTGTTACCGTTAATTTGGAGAGTAGTTGGGACATGAATATTTCATTTTAATATATCTAGACTAACTAATCTTAAATTATTTTAAATTAATTAGGTATTCTTTTGGCGGGATGTTACACTTCCTCCCAAATCTGGTCTCCTGTAACTCATGGTGGCAGATTTGAGTAATCATGACTTTGCCTTTTACTCCATGGTGGAGGTGAGTGGTGGGGCAAGGAGAAGAGCAAACTGCCATGGCCTAAAAATCGCCAATCTCCCTTGTCGCGATTGCAAATCCACAATAGTCATGGAGGTTTCCTCAACTTGTCTTAAATTAGAAGTTGCAAGAGCTTTAGATCTTTGTCTCCATTGAAGCACCAAGAGAAGAGGAGGAAGATGATGGCAATGGAAATGACTGCTAGGTAAGTGGAGGAAGAATGGGATGAACTCCTCCCAAGCTTGACTATCAGCATCTGGTTTCATGCTGGATCTCCATTCTAGTGCGATGGCTCCGGTGAAGACAAGGTTGCAAACTTGAGCATGAATGGAAGCGGGGAGGCAAGGAGGGAGAGAAAGAGTTTGATAGAAATTTAGATTGTATCATAAGTTTGGGAGGCATGGATACACACCATCACATCCTACTCTTTAAATTACAAGATGTGTACTGTAACTTGTCAATTAAGGAGCGTAGGATATGTTGCCTATATCAAAGACCCAAAAAGGAAAGACCAAAAAATGCTATCTATGGGAAATAATCTTAGGTGCACCAGATTAACTATAGTACACCACACACTAGATTTTAACCACATTCGAGAAATGTGGGTAAATGCAGTGGGAGGATGTGGAAAAATCCATTTGATAGAGCACTACACCCGCATTGCTCGTTCTGCAACCTCGCACCACATTTGACAGTAACCCCTGTTCATGCACAATTCACACCATCTTTAGTAGTGGTCCATCTTCATGCCCTATGGCAACAAGGGCACCACTGTCGGCACCACCCACAGCACATACATTGACATGCAAGTCGTGATTGCAAAAGCTGCTGCCGTGATGGAAATTCATACTCTTTGCCTTTCTCCCCCATCAATTTACCACACTCAATCATCACCGATCCTCCCAACCCAACCCCTCTCACAATTTTAAGTGCAAAGCCACAACCCCCAACAACATCGATAGCATCCGCGAAAAGCTCATGGTGGATTTGAAGGTCGCCACTGACAAGCTCAAAGTTTCGATCTTCGAGGAAGGTGGTGTCACCAACAACAGCAATCTCACCATGCCCTAGAATCTCAAGACTAAAAGGGCTGCATACAAGGCACCATTGCACCTTGAAGAATAACAACACAATTAAGAACATCGATTCTATCCTTGAAGATGTGTTGGGTGTGGCCAAGGAAAACCCCAAAGCATGGTGCAAAAGAAGATGGATAAGGTCGGGTTTTGTGGTCACAGAACACGGTACACTTTCATTTTTTCATAAAAGATGTGTGGTGCATCACAGAGCATGTCAAGAATGCTTAGGAAAGATGCCTGATATGTTGTCAGCTTTCCTACCCCAACTTGGGTGACTCTTGAAGTGGTGACATTGAGTTTGTCATCACATAGTGACAAAATTTCACCCATTCAATATCTAATCCAATGGTCAGAACTAATTGAAATTTTTATATTAAAAAATTAAAATTAAAATTAAAATTAAAAATAAAAAATAATTTTACAAGTGATTTATATATTATACCCTTTCCTTCCCACCCTTTACTTTCCATTTCTTTCATACTTTCCCCCCTCTACCATGGCCGCCCACCACCTGTAACGTCCGAAAAATCTTATCGTTAATAACTGAGTTGTTCGATTTTTATCGAATAAGTGAGTTTAATCAAAATTCGATTAAACATTCACTTAGAGCTAATTAAGTGTGATTTAGAAATGATTTGGCTTGATGGAATTAGATTAGGAACATAGGAAATCTCACACAATTTTTCTAAAAACCAGTTTACCGATTTAAGAGAAATCGATAAGATTTCGGTATTTTAAAACTGTCGGAACCGGATTAATAAAACTTACAGCATGAGTGCCCTAGGATGAATGGCTAAGATTTAGCCAAACCACCCATATCTGTCGCGCCACCTTCAGCCAAGGATGACAGCCACAAAATCAAATTAAAACTCCAACACACATCCACCAATCATCTAACTCCTTGCTCCACAAGTTTGTGTTCAATTCCTTCTTTGCCCTTGTGAAGCTCGGCCAAGATAAGAAGTTGATCCCCCTCCATTTCTCTTTCATTCACACTCCTCCCTACTCTATCTTCAACTTCTCTTCAAGTCTCATCAAGAGTTGCTTCCATCTAAGACACTAAATCAACAAACTTTCAACTAGACAAGGTAGGAATCCAACTTCTCTTCTTATTTTTCTTGATTTGGGGCTATGTGGGGTGTTTTCCTCATGATATTGATGTGATTTGGAGTGATGATGATGATTTATGACTAAATTTGCATGTGTGTTGTGATTAGAGTTGGAATTGGTATAAAAGAACTTGAAGAGAAGAGAAAACTCAATAAGCTGTTAGGGTTTTTCCTAAGCGGTCCATATAGCGGAGTGTACAGCTCCGTCTACAACTATTTAAATTTCATGAATCTATTTTTATGAGAAACTAGACATTTAGGGCTTTCCATCCATATATAATATAAGGCCATTGGATTAGTATAGAGGTAGTTATGAATTTTTGAAGTTTGACATAGAAATCAGGACTTTCATCTGGGCAGTGTGAGTTGAGAAGGGTGTAACTCACCCTACACAACTCCAAATTGAGTGATTCCAACATTGTTTGAAAGCTAACATATGAAGAAACATCCCATTAAAATTTTAGAGTCAGATTTGTTGCCAACTATCCCCAGTACATCAATGAATTCACCTTAAGTTCAACTCGAGCTGGAACAGGATAGTCCGATAGTGTCAAGTTTCAGGGCTTATATCTTGAATTATACTCATTCAAATAATATGAAACCTATTTCATTTGAAAGCTTGCTCTGTTAGCTTTACAGTGATATAAATTTCATATGATTTCACTTAGATTTCTATTTTTGGTGAATTTTGTCTTATAAGAGTGCAATTCTGGTTAGAGATATGTACGAATACTAGATCAAGTTTAGTTAATATCCGAACTCGGAACTTAGCCAACAAAGAGCTAGATCAGGTATACTTAATGTTGAACTCAGAACTTAGTGAATAGGAAACTAGATTGGGTATAGTCAATGTCAGAAACTTGGAACTTAGGAAACACACTCATAACAGTCTTGGAAAACCAATTGTAGATTAAGGTCGTAGATTAGGATCACAAGCACATAAAACACTTTGAAATCGAAAGTCAATGACAAAAATATAGGACCTAAAATACCTAAACCCAGAAGTCGGGATTTTTAACATAAACTTGGAAGTTGGTACCAGAATATGAAACCTTATACCCACATCTCGGAAGTCAAGAACTAGGACGCTTTAAAACTCTTATACCTGTAATTCCAAACCTCGACCCAAAAACAATCTCGGAGATCGAACATAACCCCGAAAGTCGGAAATTATATAATCTCGTAACTCGAACCCAATTCAATCTCGGAACTCAGTCCTAAGCTCAAACTCAGGAACATCAATAGAAATTAAAAGCTTGCAAGATAGATTAAAACTTAAGATTTTAAAACTTGCACCTAACTACCTAAGCTTTGCTCATAAGACTTTGTTGTGTGTGACAACTATTGAAGATATGATGCTCTATATTGGGTTTGCTATTTGATTAAAATTTCCTTTATATCTAGCACTATTCATGGGGAAGCGAACATGATCTGTTATGCTGCCAAAATTCTGGCGTAGATTTCAATTAATATGAATTTACAAGTTATGCATGCATTGGTCAAATTATTAGATAAGTATTAGACAAGCAATGCTACCCTTATAAGAATGAGGAAGGATTTTCATGTGAATTGGGCCAGCCCCTGAACAAAGTTAAAGGGAATAGATTAGTAGGGAAGTCGGGAAAAGTAAACCCAGCGACCTTGTATAGGAACGAACTTGATACTGAAAAGTGGACTATTACCCAAGAGTCTTATGGCCAATATACTCTCAGGGGACCAAGTATGGAAAAATATGAGATAAGCTCAAGTGCATTATTTCTTATGCATATCCATAATTTCTGTTATGATTTCTATAACTAATTGAGTAGGACATCCTGTTGATGCAACATTTTCTTTTAATTAACCAAAATCCGAAACAATTGAGAATGACAGCGATGACAGATAGATGTAAGACTTAGGATCCTTACTGAGAAATCTTTGTTTCTCACCCTACTATATGTTTCCGTATTATTCTCAAATTATGGAGAACGTGGCCACCAGCGTCCTGTTCATTGAGTTTCCTGAGCTCCACATCCACCTGGACCCGTTTCTAGACTGTATATATGTATCTGGTAGATGTTAGTTCCATTTTTATTCCTTCTTTCGTAGAGATTTTGCTGTTCCCCTTGCTCATCTACTTTTCGATCCCGCCGCAACTTACATTGCTATCCAGCTATACATGGCCCATCCCTTTCCACCACCACCCGCAGCAGCGACACCAGCAGCAGTACTAGCCATGGATCCTCTAGCCTCACTACAACAGCAGATCCCTTCCATCTCGATGTCTAAGGAGGATCTGTTTGAGGCAGTGAGTTCATCTTCCTCGTCCTCTGCTATGAGCGTGGACTACACTCCCGCGGATGCCAGCATAGCAAACGGATTCCTTTCTTCGGAATCCAGCTAGATAGTGTGCATCCCGTAGCAGTAGTAGATGTACAAGATGGCCCTCTTTTGTCAGTCTGGGTCATGGGTAAATGGGTAGGAGTTAGGAGTTGTATATGAAATGTCCCGTGGGGACCAGTTAAGGTATTGTTATTAGAGACAGGCTGATTTATTTTGTGTTAGCGGCCTCATTTTTTACTATCCTGTACTGTTTTATGTATCGTTGGTCAACTTTGAAAACAGATGTCTATGTATATATTTATAATGCAGTTTGCAGTAGTTCTGTCTATTTTACACTTTTATTTATGTTACTTTATTTGTAGTACAATGATTATCTGGTATTTACTCCGCCGTCAAATAGAAAATTTGTTAAGTAAACAACCATCTCTATATAGGTAATTAATAATGCAACAGAAAACGGAATTTAATCAGCTCACTACGTGTAATCACTTATCGGATAATATATTATGACTTAAGTATAGTACTTTGTCGGTAAGTGTTACATTTGTATCAGAGCAGTTTGTCCTAGTATAGGCCTGAGGATTGGACTGACTATGCTTCGCATTTGCTCTGTATTCTTTAGATATTATCATGCATTGAGTCTTGTCCGTATGGATAGGATGCATGTGAGAGGATTGCCTAACCGTATGCTGTTATTTACTAGCAAACCAAACTTAGTATTGAGCATGATCAACTCAATTATTTTGTGTGTTCAGAACTTAATGGCTTCTGCAAGGCAAGGTAGGTGATGAATTGGATTTTTATACTATTTTTATCCTTCATACTTGTCTCATTAATCCTCCTTTGTGCTTAATTGATTGAGTTTAGATCATTTTCCTTTTTTTTGGATCTTAGTGAGACTTAGTTAATTTTTGCAGCATTTCGGTTATTTTGACCTGCTTCAGTGTTCAGATCATATCTTGAGCTCTATACCTCATTTTATTACGCTTCTTGATTTGTAGGAAAGCTAAGAGATAGAGCTACAATTTCTATGAAGAGGGCAAGGGCTAATTCTGAGATCTTAAAGCCGAAATTGGGCTCGGAACTGAACTGAAGCGTTTGGGCGCGGTTTCTGAGCAGCCTTCAATGATTGGACTATATCTTGGGCTACAGGGACTCAATTGAGCCCATTCCGGTGGCATAGGAAAGCTAACATCCAGGGCTTCATTTTATGTTCAGAGCACGAAGCCAAGAAGAACCGTTATGAGGCCCAAAAACGTGTTGGAAGTCGCTGCTGAGTCTAAGAGAGCCCACTCAACTTGTTTTGGGCACAACTTTCTCTCTAAGCATCCAAATTGGGCAAATGAGCTATCCAAATTTAGCTTAGGAAAAGAGGATTATTTTAATTAAGTAATTAGTGACTTTTAATTAGAGGTATATATAGAAATTCTGATTATGCTTCAGGGACCTTTTTGCTCATTTTGTAATTTTGAGTTTTATTAAATAATAAAAACTCTCTCTCTCTCTCTCTCTCTCTCTCTCTCTCTCTTTTGCGTTTTCCTCCATTAATGGAGGGTGATCCTCCTCTGATCCAAGGCATCAAGAGAAGCATTCAAGCTCTTGAGGATTGGTGCATCAAGACATGGAAATTCCAATTTCGGTTTCACTCCTCTTCTCTTCTTCTTAATCTCGTAATTGAATTGGAGGTTTTCATTCATGCATGTTGACTAAGAGTCAATCAAATCATGTATAATTCGGTTGATATATGTGATTCGATTGTTCAAGAGTGTGATTCATATTTCGGATATGAATATGAGATTAGAGCATTGGTTTGGAAGCTAATCCAAAATCAATTCGGTTTTAGGGGTCTCTAAACCGAATTGCTTGAGTGATTAGTTGAATGCATGGAGATTTTCATGTGAATGCTAGGTTTGATTTGAGGTTTCAATTGAATCTAAAATTAATCATCGAATTGGAGTGTGCATGTATATTTGAATCCAATGATTGAGTGTTGATTGCTTTCTTCTTGTGTGTCTTGGATTAGAATTTTAATTCGGTTTAGCCTTTTTGTTTTCTGTTTGCTTTGGAATTCAGCATTGCATTTTAAGTGTTTGTTATAAAAACCCCCCTGAATTTTCTGATCAAATAGTGTGTTCATCTTTGGGAAACGATCCGAGTTGGCTACTATACTATAGTCGCTATTCGGTTTAATTTGCTCGTGTTACGACCAGTCGATGAGCGCGAACTTCCCAAACCAGAGGAATCTACTGAGTTCCTGGACACCATGCAAGAAATGGCGCACGCTATGCGCGAGCAGGCGGCTATGGCAACTCAAATGATGGGCCAACTAGGAAGGCAGCCAGAGGTAGGTCTTGGAGGGAATCATAATGGCCCTGGGGTAGATCTGGAATACCTTAAATTTGCTAAGTTCAGAAAGGCCAACCCACCCAGCTTTAGGGGAGCCTTTAACCCGGATAAGGCGGATGAGTGGGTTAAAGCTATGCAGAAGGTCTTCTCCGTATTAGATTGCATAGACCATCAGAAGGTGACCTTTGCCACCTATATACTGGAAGCAGATGCAGAGTTCTGGTGGAATGGTGCATGCCAATCATTAGAGGGATCCTAAACAGATATTACTTGGGACGTATCCAGAGACACGTTTTATCAGAAGTACTTCCCTGCCTCTGTCCGCAATGCTAAGGAGTTGGAGTTCATGCACCTCCGTCAAGGGAATAGTAGCATGTCGGAATACATTGCTAAATTTGAGGAGTTGTGTAAATTTTCCACCATTTATCAACGGAACGCCGACGAAGCATGGAAATGCATGAAGTTCGAAAGTGGGCTAAGAGAAGACATCCTTACCGCCATAGGACCAATGGAGATCAGAGACTTCCCTACTTTGGTGAACAAGTGCTGCCTGGTGGAGGATTATAACAAGAAGTTGGTTGCTGATAGGTCAACTGGTAGTAACTTTAAGAAGGGGTTAGCTCCGCAAGGCCCGAGGTTCAAGCCCAACTTTCAGTGGCAGAAGAAGTTTCAGCCTGCAGGCAACAAAGGCAAACAACCTCAGAGGCCTTTTGGGAACCAGGTTTGTAGCCAGTGCAGCAAGAATCATGGCAACCGCTCGTGCCTGGCAGGTCAAAATGTTTGTTTTGGATATGACAAGCTAGGCCTCAAGATCTATGAATGCCCAGCCAAAAATCCTTAGTTGACTCCTAGGCCGCAAAGTCAGGGAAAAATTTTTACTATGGATGCACAGGAAGTTGACAAGTCAGAAGATTTGATTCAAGACATGTGTGAAGTGAATAGTAAGACCTTAACTGTTTTATACGATTCAGGTGCATCTCACTCTTTCATCTCTCGTGATTGCATGTTAGCCTTACAGTTATCTATTTCTGCATTACCCTATGACTTGCTAGTTTCTACTCCTACAAGTGAGCCTGTTAAAACCCATCATATTTGTATGAGTATTCCCCTTCAGATAGGAGGTTGGACATTTTCAGCCAATTTAATTTGTCTTCCCTTGTCCGGACTTGACATTATTTTGGGTATGGATTGGCTCTCTGCCAACCAAGCCCCGCTAGATTGCTCTGATAAATCCATTGTGCTTCTTTCTATTTCATCTTTTGAATTAGTAATCCCTGTAAGTCTTTATTTAAGCTCCTTAATAGTACACCATGGTGGGGATAAAAGTCCAGGGTATATTCTCTTATCAACTAGTGTAGCAGAGGTTGATCAGAAGTTAGATAATATTCCAGTTGTTAGGGAATATCCAGATGTATTCCCTGAAGATATTCCTGATTTTCCTTCCGAGAGGAAAATTGAGTTCGTTAGTAAATTGGTACCGGGAGCAGGACCAATATCTACAATGCCATACCGAATGTCACCCCTGGAGTTGACCGAACTTAAGAAGCAGATTGAAGAACTCCTAGAAAAGAAATTTATTAGGCCAAGTGCATCACCATAAAGGGCCCCAGTCCTGGTAGTTAAGAAGAAAAACGGAGGCATGCGACTATGTGTGGACAGGCAGCTGAATAAAGCAATGATAAAAAATAAGTATCCATTGCCAAGGATTGATGATCTCATGGATCAATTACAAGGGGCTACTGTATTTTCCAAAATTGATCTATGGTCTAGATATCACCAGATTCGGGTTCGAGAAGAAGATATTCCGAATACAGCGTTTCGAACTCGTTATGGACATTATAAATACACTGTGATGTCCTTCAGGTTGACGAATGCACTGGCAATATTCATGGATTACATGAATCGAATATTCCGACCATATCGTAACAAATTTATGGTGATATTCATTGATGACATACTTGTTTACTCGAAGACGGAGTAGGAGCACGTAGAACATTTGCGACTGGTTCTGCAAATTCTAAGAGAGAAGAAACTTTATGCCAAGCTATCCAAATGTGAATTTTGGATTAAATAAGTAAAATTTCTTAGCCATGTGGTATCCCATGGGGGAATTTCAGTGAACCCCAATAAGGTAGAAGCAGTATTAAACTGGGAATAGCCAGCAGCGATTCACAGTCGAGTTTCTTAGGACTGGCAGGATACTACAGAAGATTAGTTAAAAACTTCTCTCAAATAGCCCTTCCCCTAACAAAGTTAACCAAGGAGAACGCCCCATTCGAATGGACACCCGAGTGTAAGCAGAGTTTCTAAGAATTAAAAGATAAGTTGATGACAGCCCCAATACTTACACTGCTGAATCTATATGGACCGTTCGAAGTCTACTGTGATGCTTCTAAAAAAGGATTAGGGTGCGTATTAATGCAGAACAAGATTGTCATTGCGTATGCTTCCAGGCAATTGAAAACTCATGAAAGAAATTATCCAACGCATGACCTCGAGTTAGCAGCGATAGTGTTCGCCTTGAAGATATGGTGACACCACGTCTATGGAGTGAAGTTTGAAGTATTTTCTGATCACAAAAGCTTAAAATACCTTTTTGATCAGAAAGAATTAAACATGAGGTAATGAAGGTGAATGGAGTTTCTTAAAGACTACGAGTTTGAGCTAAAGTACCACCCTGGCAAAGCAAACGTGGTGGTAGACGCCCTGAGTAGGAAATCCTTAACTATGGCATGGATGATAATCAACGAGATGGAACTCATAGAGAGTTTCCGAGATCTTAAATTAGGAATCTCTATAAACCCCAATGCCATTCATTTAAACCAACTTAAGATAACCAGTGATTTCAAAGACCAAATCCAGCAAGCACAACAAAGAAATGATGACTTCTAGCATACATTGCAACTAGTGCAATCTGGTAAGCTAACAGGATTTGCTCAGGATACAGAAGGAATATGGCGATATTAGGGGAGAATATGCGCACCTAAAGAGGATAACCTCAGGAGGAAGATCTTGGAGGACGCCCATAAAAGCGAGTTTACTATGTATCCTGGCATAATAAAATATATCAAGATCTCAAGAGGATGTTTTGGTGGCCAGGCCTTAAGACAGATGTTGCAAATTTTGTGAATAAATGTCTAACCTGCCAGAAGGTGAAAATAGAACATCAGAAACCAGCAGGGACACTACAACCCTTAGAGATTCCAGAATGGAAGTGGGAGAGTATTTCTATGGATTTCGTGATAGGCTTACCAAGAACACCCTCAGGATATGATGCTATATGGGTCATAGTGGATAGATTAACTAAGTCCGCTCACTTTTTGCCCATTCGAGCGAATTACCCTCTAGAGAAGTTAGCTCTATTGTACGTTCAATAAGTGGTACGGCTACATGGTATTCCTTCAATAATCATTTCAGATCAAGATCCAAGGTTCACTTCACAGTTTTGGGGAGCACTCCAGAAGGCGTTTGGTACTAGGCTATGTTTAAGTACTGTGTACCATCCGCAAATAGATGGTCAGATCGAGCGAACTATTCAGACTTTGGAAGATATGCTGCAAGCATACATTCTGGAACAGCGTGGAAGCTGGGATCAATACTTACCATTTGCCGAGTTTGCGTACAACAACAGTTACCATGCTAGCATCGACATGGCTCCATATGAGGCTTTATACGGACGAAAGTATCAATCTCCCCTGTGTTGGTATGAATCAGGAGAACAGAGTCTGTTAGGACTGAAATTAGTCAAACAAACTACAAAGAAATCAAAAGGATCTGTAGCAAAATACTTGCAGCTCAGAGTCATCAGAAGAGCTACGCGGATGTCAGGAGAAAGCCATTGGAGTTCCAAGAAGGAGACCATGTGTTTTTAAAGATCACACCCATAATTGGAGTAGGTAGAGCCATTAAAGTTAGAAAGCTAAGCCCTCGTTTTATAGGTCCTTTTCAAATTTTGAAGCAAATCGGGCCAGTGGCGTATCGAGTCGCCTTACCTCCACATTTATCAAATCTTCATGATGTTTTCCATCTTTCCTAACTCAAAAAATACCAGCCTAACCCTACTTAGTTCTTGGAACCTGAATTAATCCAGTTAAGGGATGACTTAACTTTCCATGTACTGTAACATCCTCCCAAGTACAGTACTATGCTTAAGTCAGAGTACCACACTCAGGGGTTGTTACTGTTACCTGAGCGAACCTTAACTGACAGCAACTTCAGCCATCTTTGCAACTTCTCGAACTATTTGGAGATAATACGGAAACAGGAGTGAGAATTTAAAATCCTCAATAGGATTCTTTAACTATTATACATAATGTGATCGTTGTCATCTCCAGTTGCTTCGGTTTATTATGAAAAAGATGAATATGTTATACAAACTATTTAATTTTATAGATCGAAAACATACTGTCCGAAGCAAGGTTCATTTTATTCATACACTTGTCATTTGGGTGAGCCAATACAAAGTCAATTCATGAATTATACTATGAATAATAATTGAAACGTATTAAAATACAATAGCACCAATATACTGAACACATAAAATCTACACACGCCTTTACTTGTACTTGAATTTATGCAGATACACATAATTTTCTTTTCTTCCTTTATCTTCCTTTACTTGTTACACATATTCCAGAGTACAATCATCATGTCATACTCCATCGGGGTGTGATCACCATGTCACACTCTTTAGGAATATGTTCTTCCTGCCACGTCCCAGAGTATGATCGTCATGTCATACTCCATCGGGATGTGATCGCCATGTCACATTCCTTAGGGTGTGGAATCATTATGCCACATTCCAGAGTATGATCGCTATGTCATACCCCATCAGAGCGTGATCGCCATGTCACGTTCCTTAGGAATATGTACTCATCATCATATCTTTCATCATAGAATCTTTATATGCCATATTCCAGAGTATGATCGCTATGTCATACCCTATCAGAGCGTGATCGCTATGTCATGTTCCTTAGGATGTGCTCACCATGCCATATTCCAGAGTATGATCGCCATGTCATATCTCATCGGGGTGTGATCGCCATGTTACACTCCCTAGGAATATGGGGCCTTCATCATATCTTTTAACTGCCTTCACAGAGAGGGACCCAATTAATTGTCTCGAAGTGAAGGGATCCACATTTAATACATTCATATACCTTCATTCTCATACATGATCATGCATAGACATGCTGAATGCACTCCTGCATATGCTTCATCGCTTACTTTCATATTTCCTTGCATACATGATTTTCACATACATATTCATAACATATAAATGCTTATAACCTCCTTACAATTCTACTGAAAATTTGGCAGCATAACAAATCAGATCCGTTTTTTTATGAATAGTGCCAGTTTCAACAGATAGTCAATCACAGTAACAGGTCAAATATACTGCATTAATCTTTCAAGCACCAACATAGAATTCCAACACTTAGACTTTAATTGAACTCATATATGCATTAAGGTGCCCAATCCCTTTAATTTTGGAAATCCTGCTCATATTCTTCAATTCTGCCCGTTTTTAGAAATTTAGCCCTAAATTCATTTTAACTCATTTAGACCTGAATTTTGGATATGTTGAATTGTTATGTGTCTATTTTCTAACCTCTTTTGTCCCATCTAATTTGATTAATATAGCTCAAGTTATTCAAGTTTTATCCCGGCCTGCCCTGTAGCTGGCTAGAATTACATACTTAAAAGTAAAAATCCACTAAAAATCGAAAACTAGTTCAAATCATATGAAATTGGTCTCATATTAAAGCTAACAGGACAAACTTTCATTTGAAAAAAGTTTCATTCCATTTACCTTAGTAGGGCTCGAGTTATAAGCCCCAAAACTTGACCTTCCTGAACTGCCCTGTTTTGGGCCGGTTTGGACATAGGGCAACTTTCTCGAACCACTGGGAGCAAACGGGACCTTATCTAACTCTGAAATTTTTATGGGATATTCTCCTATGTGTAATATTTCTAACAAAGTTAGTTTCATTCAATTCCAAGTAGTATAGGGTGAGTTTTACCCTGAACAACCTAGTCTGCCTAGAATCAAACTCAAAAATCTAGGTCAAACTTTTGAAATTCATATCTCTCTCAATACTAATCCAATGGCCTTATATTATATATTCATGGAAAGCCCTGAATGTCTAGTTTCACAAAAAAATAGTTTTATCAAAATTAAACTGTTTTAGGCGGAGCCGTACACTCCGCCATACTGACCGCCATGGGTTCTTCACCTAGGCAGCATCCTAATCCTCCACTTCTTCTAGTTTTCTCCTCCTTACTTTAATCCCAACTCAAAATTTCATGTTAATCCAACCATATACCATCAAATACATCCACTACATGATCAAATAAATGAAGAAAAGTAAAACTTCATACAGCCACAGTTTAAAGAAATCAATAACAGAAATGGAATCCTACCTGAAAACTTAGGTTATAGTGGAAGGGAAGCAAAGTTTGGCGAAGGCATGGAAGTGGGGTGAAGAAATGAGGATGAGGAGATAAAGAAGAAGAAGGAAAAGGGAGAGAAAGAGGGCTGCTGAAGGGAGCACGAAAAATGGGAGAAGAAAGAAGGAAAAATCTAATTTGATGGTGGTGGTAGTTGGCTCCTTTGATTCCTATTGGTTGCTACCTCAATTGGCTCATAAGTGAGCCAACAATGCTTATGTTGTTGTGGTATGAATGATGCCACTTGAGGGGTGAAGTGGCTGAATTCTTAGCCACAAAAGCTTAGGGTTTTCGATGTGTAATTTTATTGATTTGGTTCCAGCGGTTTAAAATACCGAATCTTTACCGATTTCCTTCAAACCGGCAAAACATTACTAAATAGTTTTGTAAGAGTTTCTATTTTAATTCTTCTTAATCCTAATCTCTCTAATTAACATCTAATTAACTCCTAATTAATATTTAATTAACTTCTAATTGCCCTTACTTACTATTGAAACCAAATAAACAGATTAATGGCGTAAATTAGACATTTTCGCCAATTAGAAGCCTTTTTGTTTTCTGTTTTCTGTAACTAATGGCATTTTCTGTAATTTTGAGCTAGTATAGGGACACCCCATGTCATTTCACACTAGACTGCCTCTATTGCCCAATCGGCAAATATTTAAACTTCTACGATTTCACTATGTGATTTTGCTCTGTTTAAAATCCCATTCTGCTAATTCTACAGATGTAGAGACATAAAGGTCATTTCATGAAAAGTTCTAAGGTTATTGTGAGAATAAGTATTTGGGGTCAAAATATAATTTTTAAAATTTCTGGGCATCACTGCAATTAACAAAAGTTTATAGGGGCACTTTTGTCATTTCTTAATTTTTAACATATGGCAGTGTCATATTCTCAACGGCAGTGCTACAGTATCCTATAATGCTGCCTGAGAAATTCTCACACTACCTATGGGAAATAATTCAAAGTTTTCATTACGTTCTATTTGCGAAAGTAGGGATGTTACATGTACCCCTAGCACGGATAGTGGACAGGAGCATCAAACACCTTCAGAACAAAGTCGTACAGTTAGTGAAGGTAGCATGGGGACACGAAGACTCAGCGGACTGTACATGGGAGTTAGAATCTGATATGAGGAGGGAGTATCCTGAATTATTCTCAAGCACTAAATTTTGAGGATAAAATTTTTTTTTAAGAAGGTAGTAATGTAACGTCTGAAAAATCTTATCGTTAATAACTGAGTTGTTCGCTTTTTATCGAATAAGTGAGTTTAATCGGAATTCGATTAAGCATTCACTTAGAGCCAATTAAGTGTGATTTAAAAGTGATTAGGCTTGATAGAATTAGATTAGGAATATAGGAAATCTCACACAATTTTTCTAAAAACCAGTTTACCGATTTAAGAGAAATCGATAAGATTTTGGTATTTTAAAACTGTTGGAACCAGATCAATAAAACTTACATCATGAGTGCCCTAGGATGAATGGCTAGGATTTAGCCAAACCACCCATATATGTGGCACCACCTTCAGCCAAGGATGACAACCACAAAATCAAATTAAAACTCTAACACACAAGTTTGTGTTCAATTCCTTCTTTGCCCTTGTGAAGTTCGGCCCAGATAAGAAGCTGATCCCCCTCCATTTCTCTTTCATTCACACTCCTCTCTACTCCATCTTCAACTTCTCTTCAAGTCTCATCAAGAGTTGCTTCCATCTAAGACACCAAATCAACAAACTTTCAATTAGACAAGGTAGGAATCCAACTTCTCTTCTTGTTTTTCTTGATTTGGGGCTATGTGGGGATCTTGTTTTCCCCATGATATTGATATGATTTGGAGTGATGATGATGATTTATGACTGAATTTGTATGTGTGTTGCGATTAGAGTTGGAATTGATATAAAAGAACTTGAAAAGAAGAGAAAACTCAAGAAGCTGTTAGGGTTTTTCCTCAGCGGTCTGTACAGCAGAGTGTACGGCTCCGCCTACAGCCGTTTAAATTTCATGAATCTATTTTTATGAGAAAATATACATTCATGGATTTCCATACATATATAATATAAGGCCATTGGATTAGAGACATATATGAATACTAGATCAAGTTTAGTTAATATTGGAACTCAGAACTTAGCCAACAGAGAGCTAGATCGGGTATACTTAATGTTGAACTCAGAACTTAGTGAATAGGAAATTAGATCGGGTATAGTCAATGTCAGAAACTTGGAACTTAGGAAACACACTCATAACAGTCTTGGAAAACCAATTGTGGATTAAGGTCGTAGATCGAGATCACAAGCACATAAAATACTTTGAAATCGAAAGTCAATGACAAGAATATAGAACCTAAAATACCTAAACCCGGAAGTTAGGATATTTAACATAAACTTAGAAGTTGGTACCAGAATATGAAACCTTATACCCGCATCTCAGAAGTCGAGAACTAGGACGCTTTAAAACTCTTATACCTGTAATTCCAAACCTCGACCCAGAAACAATCTCGGAGATCGAACATAACCCCGGAAGTCGGAAATTATATAATCTCGTAACTCGGACCCAATTCAATCTCGGAACTCGGTCTTAAACTCAAACTCGGAAACATCAATAGAAATTAAAAGCTTGCAAGATAGATTAAGACTTAAGATTTTAAAACTTGCACCTAACTACCTAAGCTTTGCTCATAAGACTTTGTTGTGTGTGACAACTATTGAAGATATAATGCTCTATATTGGATTTGCTGTTTGATTAAAATTTCCTGGTTGTCTGGCACTATTCATGGAGAAGCGGACATGATCCGTTATGCTGCCGAAGTTTTGGCAGAGATTTCAATTAATATGAATTTACAAGTTATGCATGCATTGGTCAAAGTATTAGATAAGTATTAGACAAGCAATGCTACCCTTATAAGAATGAGGAAGCATTTCCATGTGACTTGGGCCAACCCCTGAACAAAGTTAAGGGGAATAGATTAATGGGGAAGTCAGGGAAAGTAAACCTAACGACCCTGTATAGGAACGAACTTGATACTGAAAAGCGAACTATTACCCAAGAGTCTTATGGCCAATATACTCCTAGGGGACTAAGTATAGAAAAATATGGGTTAAGTTCAAGTGCATTATTTCTTATGCATATCCACAATTTCTATTATCATGCATTGAGTTAATTGCACCATTGGATGTTTTACATATATATATATATATATTATTGTTCACTTTATGGCTGTCACTTAACTATGTCAAAAACACAGGTCTGGTTGTTTATTTCTCTATTTAATTTCCTTTATTTCCTTAAGTAAAACAAAGCTGTATTTCGGCCTATGATTTCTATAATTAATTGAGTAGGACATCCTATTGATGCAATATTTTCTTTTAATTAACCAAAATCCGAAACAATTGAGAATGACAGCGATGATAGATAGATGTAAGACTTAGGATCCCTACTGAGAAATTTTTGTTTCTCACACTACTATATGTTTCTGTATCATTCTCAGATTATGGAGAATGCGGCCACTGGCATCCTGTTCATTGAGTTTCTTGAGCTCCACATCCATTGGACCCATTTCTAGACTGTATATACGTATCTGGTAGATGTCAGTTCTGTTTTTATTTCTTCTTTCGTAGAGATTTTGCTGTTCCCCTTGTTCATCCACTCTTCGACCCCACTGCAACTTACATTGCTATCCCACTATACATAGCCCATCCCTTTCCACCACCATCCGCAGCAACAGCACTAGTAGCAGTACCAGCCATGGATCCTCCAGCCTTACCACAGCAATAGATCCCCTCCATCTCGATGTCTGAGGAGGATCCGTCTGAGTCAGTGAGTTCATCTTCCTCGTCCTCTGCTCTGAGCGTGGACTACACTCCCGTGGACGCCAGCATGGCGAACGGATTCCTTTTCTCTGAATCTAGCTAGATAGTGTGCATGCCGTAGCAGTAGTAGATGTACAGGATGACCTTCTTTTGGCAGTCTGGGTCATGGGCAGTTGGGTAGGAGTTAGGAGTTGTACATGAAATGTCCTGTGGGGACCAGTTAGGGTACTATTATTAGAGATAGGCCGATTTATTTTATGTTAGCGGCCTCACTTTTTACTACCCTGTACCGTTTTATGTATCGTTAGTCAACTTTGAAAACAGACGTCTATGTATATATTTATAATGCAGTTTGCAGTAGTTCTGTCTATTTTACACTTTTATTTATGTTACTTTATTTCCGGTACAACGATTATCTGGTATTTACTCCGCCGTCAAACAGAAATTTTGTTAAGTAAACAGTCATCTCTATATAGCTAATTAATAATGCAACAGAAAATGGAATTTAATTAGCTCGCTACATGTAATCACTTATCGGATAATATATTATGACTTAAGCATAGTACTTTATCTGGTAAGGTGTTACACCACCACCCCCATAGCCAACTGTCACTCCACCGCCTACCGCTGCCATCGACCCACTCCTTCCACTGCCTCCACCTTATTCCTCTGCCCTAACCACACTACAACTCTACACCCCAACTAACATAATTTCATGATCCAAGTTTGATTTTCAAATAGACTGAGCCTTACACTTCAATACATATTCTTTTCATTCTTGGATCTGACATTGATTCCCCACTCTACATCTCTCTTTCTTCTTCAATTTGTTTCTATTTTATCTTTTTTTTCCCTTTTTTTTTAATTCCCATTTTTTTCCCCTCTGTTGCAGGGTTTCCATCCTTTGCAAAGGTGCAAACTTTGTTTTGAGGAGAGAAACCTTGTTGCTCCTAAACAACTTTAGTGAGCTTTAGCTGTTGGATTCTTGCGAATTTGCTTATGGGTTTTGTGCTAAGTTGTATTTGGATGATGTTATAGGTCGCAGAAGGAGCTGTTGCAATGGGGGGAAGGCCAAGGCACTGACGTCGATATCAAGGACAGAGGTGGTGTGGCACCGGCAAGGAACGGAGGTGGATAGACGGATAGTGGCAATGGAGCCAGGACACTAAGGAGGTTGCCAATTGGAGGAGCTAGCGAGGTGCAGTGTGGGTGCGTAAGGGGCCGGATGATTAGGAGAAAGGAAAGAGATCATATGAGAGTAAAAAAATTATTTTAACAATACTTCTCATTACAGTATTATTAATCACTAACATGCTGTCAAACTCATTGCCACTATTTAAGAAGCCACCTCCCAACTTGTGGGTTCTCCCACCTTTTGTTGGCTTTAGTTCAATAAAGTTCAGTTCCCCAACCAAAAGAAAAGAACCAAAAATAATAAAACGGGACAATGTATTTGACCGAAAACCAAGTAACTGCTAGGATGAACCGGTACAACGACATTGATGCCCTTGGTCTTCCTGAATTACTGAGATTATCTTCCACCCTTATCTATACCAACTACAAACTAACACATCATTATGTTGCATTAAATTACCACATAAATAAGCATAAATTTCTGTATCAAATATTTTTTTTTAATATAATTCAAAATAGTGATATATCAATTTGTTTCTACCGTTCTCACCAAAATTTTGTCTTGACAGTAACACCAAACAAGGGGCGCAAGTAAAGCACACTGCTGGACTTGAAATTATTCCATTCCATGTAACCCAGGAATCTGCAACTGAAGTGAAGTTACAATCTTTCCACCTACACATGGCTTCCTCTCACTTTCTCTGCAGTAGCCATGTCTTTCCCTCTTCTCGAAATTCCTTCAGAAGCAGCCATTTACCTCAATTTAGACCAAATGGGTCATCCAATTTTCACTCAAAGCTTCAGTTCCGGAGACCCACCCAGTTGGTGAGAGCCATGGTTTCTGATTCCAACACTTCCAGGAAACAAGTAGAGGTATGCTTTCGATTAAAATTTCAGTGTGGTTGTTTTGTTGAATGGAATTTTATTTTTGAATTTTTAGTGCGTTATGCTTTGGATTGAATTTTATTTTTTCTTTCCCCCATTTCCTTTTTTCGGATGTTGTAATTGTGTTTTGGTAAAATTAGATTTTGTATGACCCTGAGGGAAGGATAAACAAGTTGGCTGATGAAGTGGACAAGGATGCTCCCCTTTCAAGGCTTACTTTGTTCTCTCCATGCAAGGTATCCAACCAACCATTCCGTTGCTTAGAGGCTACCCAAATGTGTTTGCTTCTATTGAAATTGCTAACCCTTCTCTGCTGCAGATAAATGTTTTCTTGAGAATAACCAACAAAAGGGAAGATGGGTATCATGATTTGGCATCTCTATTCCATGTAAGTTAAGATCACGTTTTGGCAAATGCTTCAGTGCTATTATTTTCATATGTATATGAATATGATTTATTTGTTCTTGAGCATATCTTACCTCCCCCTTTGGAGTGTTCAGGTGATAAGTCTAGGAGATATAATTAAGTTCTCTTTGTCACCATCGAAAACGAAGGATCGTCTGTCAACCAATGTGTCTGGGGTGCCCCTTGATGATAGAAATTTGGTAAGACAGCACACACTACTGTTTTGTTTCTAAGTTTTTTCTTTGCCATGTTCCTTCAGTGAATGGTATGTGGATGTTCTCTTTCCACAGATTATTAAGGCGCTTAATCTTTACAGGAAGAAAACTGGCAGTGATAAGTTCTTCTGGGTATGAAATAACAATGCTACTTTCTTCCTCTTTTTTTTTTTTTTTTTACTATTATTATTTTGACTAAAAGAATTGCATGCTTTTATATTGGTTGGAATTGCACTTTGGACAAGATTTAATGTATATTGTTTATATTCATGTTGCTGTCAGATTCATCTTGATAAACGGGTGCCCACTGGGGCAGGGCTTGGAGGTGGAAGCAGCAACGCTGCAACTGCACTATGGGCAGCAAATCAGTTTAGTGGTTGTCTTGCCACTGAGAAAGAACTCCAAGAATGGTCAAGTGAGATTGGTTCAGACATTCCCTTCTTTTTCTCTCTAGGAGCAGCCTACTGCACTGGTCGAGGTGAGGTCAGTCCTTACATTAGGTACCTTCCTTCCTCTAAGTTAGAATTGAGAAAAACTGCAGGATGTTTACTTATGTGTAGTTACATCTTGATTTGTGGTGCTCAATCTGTGCTACTAGTCGATAATATGTGATTCGTGCTAAGTTCCTGATGGGTAGAATATTAAAGGCTGTTTCGGCCCATCCAAGTACCCAAAAAAGTAAAATAAGATAAAATTAAAGGCTGTGCATACTGCATAGACTTATGCCATTGCCTCGCAATATTACGTAGCATCATGGTATTGAAACTTGACGGTCATTCACTGTTGATTAAAGTAGATATTATTACTTTATAACAAAAGCAAGTTGATGGTGGACGCAACAATTGAAAATTGATTGATATTCTTACCCGAATTTAGTATTTATTACTAGAAAGATATCAGATCATTTTGTCATGAATGGAAAGGGATCTATGTCTCCCTTAACCATCGAAATGTGAAGGTATTCTTCAACTATTCTATTTGATTGTGCAGACAGTTGGACTTAATGAATTTCGTAATCATTATATTCTATTCAATATTTTTTATTTTGTTTATTCAGATAGTTCAGAATATTCCTTCACCAGTATCTTTGGACATTCCATTGGTTCTCATAAAGCCCCAACAGGCTTGTTCAACCGCAGAAGTCTACAAGGTATTTGACATTTCGGAATAAGAACAAAAGCATACTTTTCCCTCTCTTTTTGTAATCACAAATCTAACTTCCAATGATACAGCGTCTACGGTTGGACCAGACCAGCAACGTCGATCCTTTGACATTGCTGGAGAATATCAAAAGGAATGGGATATCACAAGATGTTTGTATTAATGATTTAGGTTTGTTTATAGCTAGTATTTATATTTTTTTCTTTTTAATTTTTTCACTTTGGCTTTGATTTAATCTTCTTGAACACACTTTGTATATAATTCTATGCGATGTTTAGTGTGAATGCGATCTAGCTGGTATAATTGAGCTTTCAGTCTCATTATGTAATTGAATGTGCAACATACCGTGAAATATCTAGTATGGCCCTCTGTCTCATGCAAATCAATCCTTCATAACATTGACAGATTCTGATTCATATGTACGCATCAGAATATTAATCGAAAAGTATATTGTTCTGATGCATTAGAAAGCATTTATGTTTTCATTTGATTTATAGTTTCCCTTCATCATATTCCTTGTTTTTCATGTGCAGAACTTCCTGCATTTGAAGTTCTCCCATCTCTCAAACGACTGAAGCAGCGGATTATTGCAGCTAGTCGTGGAGAATATAATGCTGTTTTTATGTCAGGAAGGTGAAATCAGTATAAAACCTTTATATTCTTCGTTATTTATTCTGCCATTTTTGTTAAAGTCAGATAAGAGACAGCTTTAAGGAACAAAAATATTTGTGTGTTTATTGTCTATGTCTCTTCTCTCTCTCGGTTTGTGTGTTTCTGCATCTGCTACGCAATGCAGGACTAAACATTCTTCAAATTTCAGCACAACTAGCGTGCTATAATGCTGAATTTGTTTATTAATTACTTCATCGTGTATGGGGACAATCATATAAACACATTATACCCTTCATCATGTATAGTGTTGTTGGAAATAGTATTAGACATTAATATTCATTCATTCACAGCTCCTATAAATCCTAATGGTTAGATGACTTGGATGAATTAGAAGCTCCCACATCACCCTAGCCTAATCCCTAATCAGCTCTGCCCTTATTAAAATAAAGCTCCAATTTAGTTATCTTTAGTCCCTTCCACTTTGCTTCCTATTCTGCCCTCTTGGATTCCACAATCAACTTCAACGCCCAATTCAACAATCCTTGCTCATCCCCAGCACACAATAAGAGAGTGTGATTTGCAGAGCCGGAATGGGAAGAGGAACAGAAACAGGGACGTGAGGATGATTCAAAAGGCATTGGTTGGAACATAATGATGTACTTTTAAGGATTAAGCATTTGGCTTCTATTTGATGTAAAGCAAATGATGAGGGGTTGGCAGCTTTGGTCAATTATTATTATTATTATTATTATTTTAATATTCTTTGCTATTTTGCTTTCCTAGGATTTCTTATCCTCCAAATTTTTTTTTAAATGAATTAATTCTATTATTAAAAAGAATTATATATATTAGCCAAAGTTAATCAAGCACATGGTACGACCAGAAACAAGTAGAAATACTTAATATGGTAGTCGTGGCTTTAATTTAAAAGTAACCATTCAAAATTATTAGAAGCTTAGGGGCTTTGACATCTCTCTCTATTTGTGGCATAGTAGACTATTCCATGAATTTCCTTAGTAATTGATATTTTCAGAAACACCCCGGTCATGGAATTATCAAATTTGATCCTTTACAGTGTAGTTCTAGACTGCTAGTTCTATTGAAGCTGGGTAATTAAGCAAAAGATGAGTTTTACTCTTCCCTGTTCTTAAAGAAATTAGTTGTGCTGAAATAGCCAATGACATGCTTTTCAGATTCTTTTCTAGTGGTAGTCCAATATTTATTTTGCTCTTGTTCTTGCATTTGTACAGTTTCTTGATTTCAAAACATGCAGTCAGGCATCTTATATACGTTGTCTTAATTCATTTCATGCAGCGGAAGCACTATTGTTGGAATTGGTTCACCTGATCCTCCACAATTTGTTTATGATGATGATGAATATAAGGATGTCTTCTTGTCAGGTAAGCTTCAATAAAATTGGCTCGAAAACTAAGTTCATCTTCATCATCTTTTGAAGCTCCTCTCCCATAAATACGTATCCTGTAGCTAAAATGATTTAAGTTGTGTTTCATCCACTGCAACAATCTTTTTGTGGGAAAGTGGGAAATGAGTTTAGTTGGTAACATCTGCAGAATTATATTTGTGTGCATAATATTAAGCGGTTCCACATTTTAGCATTATAATTTTTCAAAAGATAAGCTGTTGGAAACTTATAATCCCTTCAGTAGCTACTTTTAATTGAAAAGTATCACATTGTTCGACACAAACTTCATGCAGACAGCCATCTGGCTGTACATGAAGTGCATCTAAATGCAGTTCCGGTGGGGTCAAATATGATTGAATATCTTATTTATCATTATTGATAAGAATGGTTTTTGAAAGAGAATAGTTATAACTATCAGCATAGCATTTAGTTGATAGCAAACAGTGAACAAGGCAGCACTTTCTCAAAACACTGAATGCCCATGGGATTTTAAGGTATGTTGAATTCCCTAGTATATGGCATTCAGGTGAAGCAAAAAATGTTCAACCCCTTGAACGAATTTTGACAAATTGGAATGCAACCGTCCATCATAGAATTGATTCTAACGGGGACTCCTGACCTTCAATTTTTTTCGAATTGCAGATGCCTATTTTCTCACTCGAGAGGCAAATCAGTGGTACAGAGAACCGTCTTCAAGTCCTACTGTCTCTTCTTGTGTTTCGGAGACTGTTTAATTTATCGTTTTGTAAGATAATAAGATAGGAATGTCATATTGCAGTATCCTATCATTTTTCCTGCATCATTTAATATTGTAAAATTTAAGCTTTGCATCTTTAACTGCTGTGACTTGAGGATGATCCTAGTCTCCCCGATGCCAAGATTGGCATTATTTTGGAGTGGCTTTGATGCAGAGTTTGAACAATGCATTGGAAGTCATAAGGGAAAAAAAAGAAAAAAGAAGGTAAAATAATAGTTTGATTTGCTAAGAATTACAAATTCCAACATACTAGTTTGCAGGTGGCACTTGCGGAGGAACATGTAGATATGTAAAATTCTAACGCTGAGCCTTTTGAAGTGAATTTATTGGTGGTGTTATATTTTCGTAAGGAGCATAGTGCCTTTGCTAAAATGCAAAGGAAGGTAGACAGACTGGAATACTAAGTGGAAACTGATTTAATGTTCAATCACTATCCTTAAAAAAAGAAAGCTAATAAGTAGGAGAAAATGTTGTTAATTGAAACTTATTTTTCAACCAAGTTAACCATGCTTTGATTCCGATTATGTTTAAAACACTACCACCCCAAAAAACGACACCTTCAATAAGTAGCTCGTAGCTTTTTGTCTCGGTTTTATTTTTTATTTTTGGTTCTGATTAAACGCTTTCTTTGTGGGTCCAGAACTAACAGTTTTAAATTGAACCATCTGAATTAAATAAAACCAATTTTTAATTTTACGTAATTTGTTGCAACCCAATTCTATTAGTTAGTTAGTTAGGCCCATATTAGTTAGTTACTTGGGTTATAAATAAGAGTTAATATTCATTGTAAAGGATATTGTGAAGAATCAGATTACTGAATTCATTGGAATTCTTGTAGTTTGGGAATTAGATTCGAAGATAGTTCTATCATTGGTGCTTCCATTGAGAGCCTTCCATGAAGAGCATGGAAGCAACTCATCAATTTCAAGAATCTTTGAAAAAGCTTAAGAAGACAGGGTCTATTATGGATTATCAAAAACAATTTGAAGTAAATTTCTAGCAAGATCCATGGTCTTCCTCAACAATGGTTAGTATATTTTTTTCATTGTTGGCTTCGATGATTATCTCAAATGTCAGTTACGTCTAGACAGACTTGCCTCCTATCCTGAGGCTGTTGCATTAGCGCATTGGTACGAGCAAAATCATTTGGCTCATGGGTTCAAGATGCTGGGAGAACAGAACCAAAGATTTGATGCAAAATTTCAATGATTTGGCTCAAGGCTAGGGTTCCAACACAGAGACAATGGCGTTGCATATCAAAGATACACTCCCCAATAGATTCAAGAAACACATGACAGAGGGTCAACAAAAAATCAAAATTCAGCAGCAACATATCAAGAACCAGAATCAATATCGAGAGGCAAAAAACTGGGAGGTTCAACAACAAATCAAGAATCGCATCACAAGGAAGAAGAACTAATAGATCAAGAAATCAAGGGGAAGAAGGTGTTGGCGTCTGCAACTGTGAGTTTCCTTTTCAAGGGGGAGGCAGAAACCGCGGCAAACCCTCTTGCGGATAAGACAACAACCCGCGGTAGAGAAGAACAACACCACAGTAGCACTCTGAATAGAGAAGGATCGATGACGTTAATGGCAGATCCACAAAGGCCAGGGTCGATCAATGGCGAGGCTACAATCCGTGACGGCGAGGAAGCCAAGGTAACGCAAGTGACGGCCGCTCAACCATCGGCATTGGAATCACTTGGCACAGGGGTCATACCCGCGACGCCAAAACCAGCAGAGATGGCAGTCGTGATGCTACCAGATGGAGAGAAGGGTGAGCGTGAACAGTTGTCTATGTTGGAGCATTTCCGGTCACCGGAGAAGAGTGGCAGCAAGTAGATCCGAGCGACTATTGCCATGGGCTCTTGTGAAATAGCCGACATGGCAACTACTGCAAGTCTTTGCGGCAGTTCTAATGAAGGGAGAAAGGAGAAGGAAGCTAGGTTTCTACAGCTTCATTTCCTGCTTCCAAAGGGCCAAATTCGACCCAGTTCAACAATGTTGGGGCCAAGCCCAAGTCACTTTGGGAAGGAAAGTGTAACACCCTAATAAACCCATACTACGCTTAAGTCGTATTACGGCGTTTTATTAGTTGTTACTTATGCTCGTGGGAAAACTAAACTTCATTTTGAATTAAGTTAAGTGGAAAATATGGTAAGATTTTTTCTTTTTTTGGAAATGCGTCATCGCTTTGCAGCATTTTGGAAAGTAAAGCCTTAAGCGAGAAGACAGATGGAGAAAGAGCGTGTCGCAAATATATACCCCAAAAATCGTAAAACATGAGAAAGGTAAACAAATAAAAATCCACAAATACATTGCATTAAATAACTAACCATTACATTCATATGGGTTCATAATATATATATATATATATATATATACATATATATATATATATATATATATATATATATATCAAAGATTACATCAAAGGAGGCTCATGGTCATACCATGATCCAAATACTAGATACAAACTGAAATCGACATCGTTTGTCACAAAAGAAATGAATGAAGATGCAGAGCTACGGCGACTATAAGTCCACATCAGCAATTGTCTGACATCCCACGTCATACGCCCACTCACAGTGTCGGGGATCCATGCTCTGCTCCATCGGATGCGCTATCAAGATCTGGTGACGATACGGAAGAATAACTAGGATGAGAAATGGAATTTCTCAGTAGGACTCGAACCCGACACGGAAGTGTTATCATCATCGTCCCAGCCACTTCGGTTTTATTAATGAAAATAGTGAGCATTCATAAGGTTCAATGTTTGGATTTTCAAAATCATGAATATCCGAAGCGGATTCAATTTTAACATACTCTTGAGTCATTTATATCATAACATACATGGACACAAGTATAATTATATAACATGCATGTCTACGCTATAAGATTTTCTTAACTTCTTCCCTTTCTAGAGTTTGGACCGAAGTCCCTTTTCTTTTCTTAACTTGACTTTATCTTTTCACCCACTAAACATAAGTGGTAATGAGCTCATACCGTGGCCGTCGCCACCATAGAATTTCGGTACTTACACTAGCTGGGTCATGCCATGCCTCATGTAAGCCTTATCCCCTATACTCGCACTAGCTGGGTCATGCCATGCCTCATTTGAGTCGTGGATGAGGGGAGCTTAAATTAGGTCACCTTCCCTTTTGAAGAATCATACCCTTAGTTCATCTTTTTCTTATTAAGGCTTATAATGCAAAATTATTCTGATTTCTTTTCCACATTTAGGCGTTACATATCACCGTCCCCAAATATGGTTCCTTTATGAATCACCTCTGGGCGTTACGTATCGCCGTCTCCAGGGTGTTCATATTTATTAATCCTTTCATGTATATCATTAAGCATCATATCATCAACATATCATATTCATATCATCATCATTCATTATCATATCGTCATCATTTCATGCCATAATCATCATCATCATATCATATCATCATCCCTATGATCATCATCATATCATATCATCATCATTATGATCATCATCATATCATATCATCATCATTATGGACACATAGAGGCATACCTATCACACAAAGTCTTATGAGCTTAGCTTAGTAAACTTGGGTACAAGCTTTTAATTGATTTGCTTCTTGTATAAATTCTTTTATTAGGCATAGGACCAACTTCATCCATTATCCTTTTTGAAACTTTTAAGTTAAATTATGAGGGTCTTCCAATGCTTAGTGTAATGGTGTTAATGTCTTAAAGCTTATTTCTCATTATTCTTTAAGTTTTACCATAACCAGTTTTTACTTTTACAGTGGGGCAGTAACTTCAAAAATTCACCATAATTTCATCTTTTACTCTTTTGTTTTGAATTTTGGTATGGTTATACTTCTCTGAGTCTATTTTTAAACAAAATAAGTCTCACTCAAAAATTCATTTTGTAGCTTGAGCTATGCACATTTTATTCTGACTGTTCAGACTTGAAAGTTCATCTCAGGTTAGTGGCTTGTCCACTTCACTGCGAGTTCCTCACATAGAATCTAACAAAACTGTTTTATGGGGATGTTTCTCTATGTCTTAGCTTTCTATCAAACTTAGTCCCACTCAAAAATAATTTTTGTAGCTTCAGTTATAAGGTTTTTAGTGGAGACTGCCCAAACAGAAACCCATCCGGGAACAGCCAACTTTGAAAAATCATATCTCCCTCATTTTAAATCCAAATTTCACGTATTTTATATGTATAAAAAGCTCTGTGAGTCTTTTTCACAGAAAATTAGTTTCGTTCCATTTGGAGTTATATTAAAAGAGTTCTTGGCTGCGCCATACAGACTGTCAGAATTTTCCAGTTTTCACGATTTTGGTTTCAAGGAGTTTTCTTGTAAGAACATTAAGTCTTTTCTTCAAGTGACAATTTTACATTTCCAAACCACTTTTATACTTTGAGATCTTGGTAAAAATCAATACTTTGAGTTCTAAAAAGTTGGGTTCAACATAAAACAAAATGTACATCCAAAGTCATTTTCTAAGAGAAGAGCAACAATCACAAACAACTTATAACAAGAGCATAGCCATGAGGCCTTTAAAGTAAGTCCTAAAACCACCTAGCTATGGAGAGCTTAGGAGTTCTAAAGCTTGAAAAACATAGAAGAGAAAGGGGTTAGAGTCACTACCACAAGGATTCTCTTGAAAGCTTGAAGAATGAAAATGGTTAGAGATGGCCTCCTCCTCCTTGAGCTTGATAATGGGGCTAAGTAAGTGTTTGTTTTGCTTCTTCAAAAACCAAAGAGGGTGGTCCTTGAAGGGCTTGTGAGGGTGGTGATAGGAAAGAGAATTGGATAAGGTGAGAAAGAGAGAAGAGGAACAAGAAAGGTTGGAAGAACAAAAGAGCCAGAATGAAGTTTAGAGAGAGGTGGGAGCTTGGGTTTGTAGTGAGAGGATGAAAATCACAAATGAGGGAGTAGGGGAGGCTAATTGGGGCGCAAAATGGGTGAGGGGGGGCTGATTGGTTTGGCTCCTCTAACAAGCAAGAGTGAGTAGGTGAGTTTTACTTCTTTTTCAAGCAAAAGGGCTAGGAACCTTAGGGTAAAAGGGTGAGTTGTGTTTTCTTTGAGTCTTGGCACTTGGGTAAAGACCATTTTGTGTTTTTCCCAAGTGGTTAAAAGCATGACTACTCTTGGGATTGGCTTGGGTGGATATGATCACACCAAGTGGCATAATCCTAAAGGAGGGAGGTACTTCTCTTGTCTTGACTAAAGAGATACTACTAACCTAGACTCTTGATCTAATGGTACATGATGAGAAGACAAATGGATGGTTGGATTTTGCTCTTGCTCTTGGCCAAGATTTGGTGTATCAATTAAGAGAAATTTTTTTTTTAAATCTTCAAAGCTATGCGAATTACTTAAGTTGTTAATTCAATTTGATTAGTTAAATTGCTCTTTAACCAATTTCGGTTAATTACATCTTTAAGACATTTTTTCTCTTAAAAGAATTGATCTTATGAATTATGTAATTAGGGTGTAAGAATTAGTCTATCTCAATTGGTAAGGTAGAACAATTATCTTGTACTTAATTAATAAGATTGGATTAGCTTAACTATATCTCTAAGTTATGAATTAAGGAGGTTCGAATAATTAAGTTTTAATTAAAACATTTAGTGCATTATGATTCAATTATTGACTTGACTCAATTTACCAAGCTTTTGCTCATCGAGGTTAGCCGATTAGTCCTCAGTTAATCGTTAACCTCTCTAATTAGCCAGGATCACTGAGCTAATTAGCTTAGACAAAAATTGGGGATGTTACAGAAAGGCTGGGCTATTGTGGACTAATTTTTGAAGCACAGATAGTCCGAGCCCAAAGTCAACAACCCAAATGGTATGCTAAAGTAGAATCAGTGCTCCAATAACTTCAGTAGCAGCTTTTATGACAGGGGTCACAAGTCCATTACGTTTTAAGCTATGGGATCCAGGTGGATGATTAATTATATAAGTTCAAAAAAAATAAAAAAAAAGAGAGAGTTTACTTGTTCATATTAGATCGTTGTACTAGGAATAAATTGTACTTTTTCAACCTTGAGGACAAGGTTAATTTGAAGGGGAGGGTAATGTTGCAACCCAATCCTATTAGTTAGTTAGTTAGGCCCACATTAGTTAGTTACTTGGGGTACAAATAAGAGTTAATACTCATTTTAAAGGATATTGTGAAGAATCAGATTACTGAATTCATTGGAATTCTTGGAGTTTAGGAACTAGACTCGAAGATAGTTCTATCATAATTGCAATAAAGTTGAATGCACCAATAGGATCATGCGTGGATAGTTGTAGTTGGCTCCTGAAGTTAGACAACATCCATTCTATGGCCAGACCAGTATCTGGTGGACGTGATCAATTATTGAACTCCTTTAGTTTAATAAGCCCCTTGTCCTTTCCAAAGTGGACTACAACTAGTCACGAAAATAACAAAAACCGAGCAGAGCCAATAGATTTGAAATTCTATCAGCATCCCACAGCCCTACACCATTTATGTTGTGTCAATAACTGTGGCTGCAGCATAACTCAAAAGATGTAAATGAGTGACAGGTATTAAGGTGTATTTTGTTCATGTGATTGCTAGTGACTTATATGAAAATGCACTGTGTATTGTGCATGTGAAATAGTATGAAAGGTTCGATGCTGGCTCTCGCATTGATAGTTTACCACCATGATAAATTGTCATGTGTGGACTACCATAAATCAAATTATAACTTTTAATTTTAAAACTCAGATTAATTGAATGCCAATCGTTAGAGCATTTTATTTAGCCCAATGATGTGATCCATATTGTTATTGGGTTTAATAATATAAAAGGATATAATATGGGCCCTGTGTATTGGCCTTGCTATAATGGGTGGCTTGGCCCTATATTTTGTTAACACAGGGAGAGGTCTCTCCTCTTAGCCCTATATATAGGCGTCTGTGGCCCCATTGAAATAGAACATTCATTTTTTGTGAATTCATCGGGAATAGGAGGATTCTATCTCTCTTGCCTCTTCCTCTATCTATTTCTTGTTACTTCTTCTTCTCTTTTCTACTTCCACTTCTCAATTCCTTTTCTCTGCTTCTGTAATTCAAGAAAAGAGGAAACCTCAAGCTTGAATCATGGATTCCTCAAGCTCCTTAATGGCTCCGGGTAATTGACTAAGTCTGGATATTGATTTCTGTTTATTTGCATGCCTTAATCAGATTAAATCAAAGACCTGGGAATTTAAAGTCTAATAATTGATATCAGAGCTTGATTTAATTTTTTATTATAGCTGTGAATAGCAAGATTTATTGTTCTTATCAGTGGAAGAAAATTAAAATCGTATGTACTTCATGAGCCCTAAAACGGGTTGATCTCGAATTTTATTTTCTGGACCGATTGATTCCAAATTTTGTAAAGGGCTCTTGTTATTCATGTTGTTGTGAATTTATTGAGCTAATTATTGTGTCGTTTGAGGCTAGATTGAGAGAGAAATTGAAGGAACAACAGTAAGAACTCCAACCCTTTGATAGAAACTTCAACTTAGTTATTTAGACCGATTTGAGCTCGATCTCCATAGGGGTTTTGTAGCTTTCATCGCGACGAATCTAACAAGACCAAGAACATGAATTTTCGTTGAGAATTGAGGGAGAAATTGCAAAAAATAGTGGATACCCATGTGGAACTTTCTTGAGTGATTCTAGAAATTATAGACCGTGATCCTCTAAGATACCATATGGGCTCTGTAGAGCTTTCTCTCACGAGTTCATAGACACCTAGAATGCGTCGAACGGTGGCCGGATGAGGGAGAAATGGCCTTCGACCTATTCTAGTGTCCTACGGGTAGTGCAACCCAGTTTTAGACCCATCCCAAGGATAAGGATGATGAACAGGAACATGCGCGATGCCCACTCGCACGTTGAAGCGCGTGGAGGGCCTTTCGAGGCTCAATTTTGCATCAAAATTTGCAGGCCTATTTTTTTAAATGAAATAAAATTATTGGTGAATTTCAATTATTATTTTTTTGGGCAATAAAAATATTTTTTTAATTTATCCTAGATTTAAATTGCTCAAAAATATATGGTACTCTCTGAATTTTGACCTGAAAATTTTTGTGTATATTTGTGCTATTATTTGGAATATTGTGTTAAGCATATTCTCAGAGTTAATTTATTTTGGTTATTGGAATAATTTTGCATTTCTTATGTTTATATATATTGCAGATTAAAATTATGAAATGTCGTCATTATTGAATGTTATGCAATGTTACTCTAGGAATTGCTATTTAAAATTTATTTATGCTATTGTAAGACATTTTTCATGATCATGAGCTCGCCTTCACAAGATCAATTGTGATGAAATATCAATTTTGTAAAAGAATATTGTTACTAGTTTCGTATTAAGAATTATGTTAATAATAAACTCACCCTTCCATTTGTCTTTATTAACGTGATTCTTGATGAGTTGATAATTGTGTCCTTAGAGTTTTCAGTGTCCTCTCGATACTAGCTTTAAGGATACAGTTCTATCATTTATTGGGAGTTTACTCGTGTAATGTAATTCGAGACCCTTCGGCGGGATTACAATTGCATGAGGAAACTATACTATTGTTAATGGCTTAGTTTTATGTTGATATGCTCAAGATAAAAATCTCCTACTAATGTACGAAATCACTCTAGATTTGCCTGTGAATATGAGCACCTTGATAAAGCTCAATGGGACAAATTATGAGGATTGGCTTGAATATGTAAAACTATATCTTGCTATTTCGAATATTGATGTTGTTCTCACTGAAAATGAGCCACCAAAGCCCACAGATCAGCCTTCTGATGCTGACAGGGCGAAATATGAAAGGTGGGCTCATTCTAACAAGGTCTGTTTAATGATCTTGAAGTATAGCATGGACAAAACAATCAAGGATAACATCCCTGAGACAGACAGTGCGAAGGAATTTCTTGAATCTGTTGGCAAGAAGTTCAAGAAGTTTGATAAGACCGAGAAAGTGCATTATCTTGATCTGTTGACCAAGACCAAGTATGATGGCCTTTCTGGTGTTCGTGAGCATGCCATGAAGCTCACTAATTGGTATAACAAACTAAAGTCCATGAAGGTGGAATTAGGAACTGATTTTCTGGTTTGGCAAATATTGGACTCTGTTCCATATGAGTTTGATGTGTTGAGGACTTCTTACAATACGCAAAAGGAAGAATGGTCTGTTGATAAGTTGATCTCAATCCTCACACAAGAGGAATAGACTATGAAAAAGGGCAAGGCTCATGTTGTGCAACTGGCTTCTCACAAGGACGGTGATAATAAGAAGAAATTTCTTAAAAGGAAGAATGGTAAGTCTCAATTTAAGAAGAAAGGAAGGAATAAGGCTGGACATTCTTAAGCTCAGGAAGCCAGTGAGAATGCCGGAATCAAGCCAAAGTTCACTGGAAAGTGTAGATTCTGTGATATAGTTGGACATAAACAGTCTGACTGTTATAAGTTTAGGAATTAGCTTGAGAAAAAAAAGAAAGGTAATCCTCTGGCTCTAGTGTGTTTTGAATCGAATTTAGTTGATGTTCCTTCTAATACTTGGTGGTTAGATACTGGGGCAAGTATTCATATCACTAATTCCTTACAGGAGCTCCAAACCAGGAGAAAGCCAAATAAAGGAGAACTGGCAATCATAGGGGGAAATGGAGTTAATATCAAAGTGAAGCACATAGGAGTAGTTTGTTTAAAGTTATGTAGTGGACATGAGTTAGTCCTGAAAGACACTGTTTATGTATCTTCAATAAGATGGAATTTGATTTTTGTCTCTGCTTTGGATGGTTGTGGATATTCCTTTCATTTTGGTGATGGAAGAGTTTATGTATATTATGACTTTGTTTTGGTTGGTTATGGCATTTTGTCAAATGGTTTATATATGTTGAATATTGGTTCCTCTTCTGTTGACCAACAACAGTTTGATGTTAATAGTATTATCGGGAATAAACGTGGTAGAGCTATTGAAAGCTCTTTTATGCTGTGGCATAAGAGTCTAGGACACATTTCCAGAGAAAGAATGGAGAGATTGATCAAGGAGAACATTCTTCATGATTTAGATTTATTTGATTTTGAAACCTATATTGATTGCGCGAAAGGAAAACTCACTGCTGGAGCCAGAAAGAATAAGACTAATAGAAGCGAAGGAATACTATAGTTGATTCATACTGATATTTATGGGCCTATTACTCCTATTGCCTTGGGAGGTTTTAGATACTTCATTACCTTTATTGATGATTTCTTTAGATATGGATGGGTTGAATTGTTGCGTGAGAAATCTGAGTCTTTGGATGCCTTCAAAACATTTAAAGCTACTGTTGAATCAAAATTTAGCACACGGATCAAGTGTATAAGGTCTGATAGAGGTGGTGAATTTTATGGTAGATATGATGAAACTAGTAGAAATCCTGGGCCTTTTGCTAGATTTCTCCAGGAATGTGGTATTGAGGCACAATATACAATGCCTGACACTCCGCAACAAAATGGAGTGGCGAAATCGTACCCTCATGGAAATGGTAAGATGTATGCTTAGTCATTCTACTCTTCCAGAGTTCTTATGGGGAGAAGCCTTGAGGACTGCAACTTACATTTTAAATCATGTGCCAAGTAAATCTGTTCCAAAGACTCCATATGAACTGATGACAGGTAAAAGGCCTACCTTAAAGCATTTTCGTGTTTGGGGTTGTAAAGCAGAGGTAAGACCTTATAACCCAGAAACAAAGAAACTTGATCCTAAACCAGAAGTGGTTTCTTTGTTGGATATTGTATCAGCTTGAGAGGCTCCAGATTTTATTGTCCCACACATATGACCAGAATTATAGAATCTGATCATGCTGTTTACTTGGAAGGGGAAGCAGAACAGGTTGCAACTCAAGAGCCACGTGTTGTTAGCTTCAGAGAAGAGCATGTTATTCTTCCTACAGCTATTACTTTTATTCCAGAGTCTATGCCATTTGTTTTAGATCCCACTAATCCCACTATTGGTGCTGATGCTAATCAACATGTTGAAGATGACATACAGAATCCAGATATTGTTGTGTTTCCACCAAGAAGATCTATGCAAGTTCCTGTATCTACTGAGTCGACTAGATTCAGAGATTATGTTGTATATCTACAAGAACATGAGTTCACATCTATTGAGGATTTTGATCCCATCACTTTCCAAGAAGCTATCTCTAGTCCTCATAGTTCCCAGTGGTTGGCTACTATGGAGGATGAATTGACTTCTATGAGAAGGAATAATGTATGGGATTTAGTGGAATTACCAGCTGGTTGCAAGACTGTTGGCTGTAAATAGGTCTTCAAGACCAAATGTGATGCCAAAGTAGAAATAGAAAGATATAAAGCCAGACTTGTTGCAAAAGGATACAATCAGCAAGAAGGTATAGATTATAAAGAGACATTCTCTCCTGTCTTTGCAAAAGATTCCTTTCGTGTCATGATGGCTCTTGTTGCTCATTTTGATTTGGAGCTTCATCAAATGGACGTTAAAATTGCTTTTTTAAATGGTGACTTATATGAGGACGTTTATATGGATCAACCTGATGGGTTTGTTGAAAATGGCATGGAACACATAGTCTGTAAGTTAAGAAGATCAATTTATGGCTTGAAATAAGCCTCAAGATAGTGGTATCTAAAGTTTGATCACACAGTCACATCCCTTGGTTTCAAGGAAAATGCAGTGGATCAATGCATTTACCTTAAGAATAGTAGGAGCAGGTTCATCATTCTTGTTCTATATGTTGATGACATTCTTCTAGCGAGTAATGATGTCCACTTTCTAACTGAAACCAAACGGATGTTGATGACTCATTTCAATATGAAAGGCCTCGGTGATGCATCTTTTGTTTTGGGCATCGAGATTCACCATGATTGATCTCATGGTATTCTTGGTTTGTCTCAAAAGGGATACATCGAGAGAATCCTGAACAAATTCAATATGAGATCTTGTAAGCCTTGTAAAGCGCCTATTCAAAAGGGTGAAAGGCTCTCTAATGACCAATGTCCTCGTAATGATGATGAAATTGTAGAAATGAAGAAGGTCCCTTATGCTTCTGCTATTGGCAGCCTAATGTATGCTCAAGTCTGTACACATCCAGATATTGCTTTTGTTGTTGGTATACTTGGGAGATACTTGAGCAAACCTGGTGTGGCTCACTGGCAAGCTGCAAAACGAGTTATGAGGTACTTGCAGGGTACCAAAGATAACATGCTCACTTACAAAAGGGCAAATCATCTTGAGGTGACCAGTTATTTTGATTCTGATTATAGAGGTTGTCCAGATGATTATAAGTCCACATCGGGTTATATCTTTATGTTGGCAGAAGGTGCTGTTTCCTGAAAAAGTGCCAAACAAACACTTATAGCTACCTCAACCACAGAAGCAGAGTATATTGCTTGTTATGCAGCTACACGTCAAGCAATATGGTTGACAAACCTTATTGTAGAATTTGGTATTGTAGATAGTATCTCTAGGCCTCTAACGATATATTGTGACAACTCTACTGTGGTATGCTTCTCTCATAACAATAAAAGTTCAAAGCGATCAAAACACTTTGACACAAAACTCATGTTTGTTAGAGAGAAGATTCAGGAGTTTCAAACACATGTCGAGCATATCCCCACTAAGCTTATGATTGCTAATCCCTTAACCAAAGGATTGACTGTCCAAGTCTTTGTTGATCATGTAACCCGTATAGGTGTAGTGAGGTCTTTTGATATTTTGGGTTAGTGGGAGTTTGTATTTGAAAACTGTTGTGACCTCATATATTTTGTAATGTCTTAAGACAACTTTTAATGACTATTATTGCCATTATTATTGTTGCCTTTGTTTATATATTTTGCGCAACTTGATTATTGTAAATAATGGCATATCGTGGAGACATTTTGGACCTAGTCTCATTTTGTTATTGAGATATATATCTCATATGGCATTTGGGGCGGATGCTTGGGCCATTTTAGTTAGGAATTGCACTGGATCACATATTGGCATGCCATTTTATTGTGCTTTCCCAACAATTTATATCCTGCCTTTATTTAGGGTCACTGGGATATAAGTGTCTTGCATGTCTAATATCAGTACTCCTTCAAATGCGATTTTCTGCACTATTGAGATACTCTTAATCTCATATTGTACCCTTAGCTGAAATATTGGCTCAACTTTGGCATTATATTGTGGTCACATATCATAAATTAATCTGGAATACTGTTTTACTTAAAATTGTTGTCTAATTTATATTGTCCAAGTGGGAGAATGATAAATTATCATGTGTGGACTACCATAAATCAAATTATAACTTTTAATTCTAAAACTCAGATTAATTGAATGCCAATCGTTAGAGCATTTTATTTAGCCCAATGATGTGATCCATATTGTTATTGGGTTTAATAATATAAAAGGATATAATATGGGCCCTGTGAATTTGCCTTGCTATAATGGGTGACTTGACCCTATATTTTGTTGACACAGGGAGAGGTCCCTTCTTCTAGCCTTATATATAGGCGTCTATGGCTCCATTGAAACAGAATGTTCATTTTTTGTGAATTCATCGGGAATAGGAGGATTCTCTCTCTCTTGCCTCTTCCTCTATCTCTTTCTCGTTACTTCTTCTTCTCTTTTCTACTTCCACTTCTCAATTCCTTTTCTTTGCTTCTGTAATTCAAGAAAAAAGGAAACCTCAAGCTTGAATCATGGATTCCTCAAGCTCCTCAATGGCTCTAGGTAATTGACCAAGTCTGGATATTGATTTCTATTTATTTGCATGCCTTAATTGGATAAAATCAAAGACCTGGGAATTTAAAGTCTAACACAACAATCATCAACTATAGCATCATAAGAACAAACATCAAATCTACAGATTTTTTAGTCTTGCTTTTTTTAATCTTATTTATTCAATTTCTTCCCCTCATTCTACATAGAAGGAGAAGAAACAAACTGTCTCGGTAAACTGAAAAGATCTTTCCCTTCAAATGGAGAACTCCACTCCCGATAACCAGTAGATGTTTCAGCAGAAGATACTCCACCATCTTGCAATCCAGGCAAGGGAACAATGCTCCCGTTAGAGGGTAATGATCTCAATGATGGTTGGTCATCCATTCCAGAAGTATTTGAGTCATATAATTGAGCCGTGCTCTTAGTAAAAGGTGAAAGCCCTAGCCATAATGCATTTGACCGTGGTGGAGATAAACCTCTATCCAAGGACCAGTCTATGTTGGTGTAATTGAATTGCATTGACCCATCAGTGCTCCAGTCTATCGGGGATGTTGCTCTGGATTTAGCTGCCAATCCTAAATCAGAAAAGAGCCCTAGAGAAAAAGCAATAGCAGGCATTGGTGATGCACCTATTCTATTCCATGTATTATTCCCTCGGTTGGTTTCTTGAAGATCTAAGGAGTTGCTGCTACCAGCCACAAACTGCTGTTGAGGTTGGTACCGAAGATGGCAATACATTTGATTAGAATCGATGTAGTTCGAACTGAGGCTTCTGGTGCTAGGAGTGTAAGACATAACGCCATTGGGGCTCAATGTTTCAACACTGTTAGTTGGATACCATCTAGCAGCTACTCCAAGAGGAGATGAACTCATGCTTGTGGCTGGAACTAGCTTTGCATTTACTGTTTGAGGCCGCTGCGTCACAATTACTGGTTCCCTAGTTGCCCCAGGTTGAAGATTCTTATAATCACTTCCAATAGCCATATAGGAAACTTTAGTCTTAGCAGGTGTAGGTGACACATGCAGAGGTAATGCCAGTGAATAAGAAACAAAAGGATTAGATCCTACACTTGGCCACCTCTTGCTAGCTGGAAGAGCAGCTTGTTGCGGCTTTGCCCATTCGAACTTAGGTTGGATCCTCTTTAGAGGCTGCACATTTCTGCTACTGGATTCTGAAGGTCCTCCAATCATAACTGCTACCTGTGTATAGTTAAAATCCTTTTCATCTTTTTTGGGTTGATTTGGAGAGAGAATTGGTTTTGTTTGTAGCCTCGGGCTCTGACTCACAACTCCTGGCTGCTTACTATTGTTAATGGAAGGAGGATCGCCACTTTCCACTAGCTTTGGTAGGGCAGATGGTGGATCCATCTTCAATTTTCTCAAGGTCTCAGCAGCTTTGTCAAGATCACCCTCACAGGCAACAACTACTCTTTCAACCTCCTGTTTTGAGCAATTATACCCGATTCCCAGGTCTACAATGTGAGTAAGTTCTTCTGATATGTCAATTTTGAAATTACCCCCACCTATGCTTTGATCCTTGTGATTATCTGCTTCTTCGCCATCTTCAAATAGCCACGCTACTGATTCCTCCACCTTTCCTTCATTCAGTATCAATGCCACTGTTGCACGCTCAAGAGAAAACCCCATTGCCACAAGCTGTTGAGCAAGTGCCTCAAGTTTCCTTGACATAAGATATTCACTGCAACGATCATGCAACTCTTGTGCTCGCCTTTCCTTTTGCCGTTGATGCTTTCTCTCATTCTTCTGGCGGATTTTCTCTCGCTTGTCATTATTAGCTCCTGGTACAGCTTCCAGTCGAGCAGGAGGATTAGTAGCTTTCTCTTTATGGTCCTCTGACTCACCAGACCAACTATCATTATTAGAAATAGAATCACACTCCACACCAGCTACCATTGAGCCTGTAGGATGTTCATCTGTCTCATCTATGTTTCGAAAATGACCATTAAAATGTAGGGGTGAAGTGGAAGCAGTCGGTGACATCTTCAGAGTATGGAATGTTCCCAATGATGGGTTGTATGCACTAGCTAGTATACCAGCTACTGCATTACCAGATCCTGAAGGCTTGGTAGAAGACTTCTGAGCTTCCATGCCTGCCTTTTTGTCTTTAGACTTACACTTGGATATTGGAGACATCTGCGTTGAAGACAAATAGGTTTCTGCAACATTAAAGAAAATAAATTAGATAAACTATTTTCTAATTGATTACCAAACCGGTAGAGTAACAATATATAACAATATGTACATGCACCAATAAAACTACCACATAACATCTAGTTAACATCAATATCATCATGTGTGTGGATCTATTTGAAAACAATCAAGAGCTTATACGTTGGAGAAAGACAGTGCAAACAGTGAAACCAAATAATCTTGGAGGAAGCATTTGTTTTAATAGCAAAATCAGAACCACAACCTAGTAAATTATATAGAAAACCAAGCTAATCCTGAGGTGCCTCAATAATTAGGCAACAAATGGAGCTTTAACATTGTTGACATAGAACTTATAACAAGAATCATTATATAGCAATAGGTACATCTTACAACAACAAGCCAAACTATCATATTACTTGAAAGTGCACAGTTAATCTTCTAATCAATCTTTCTATATAAGAATACCAATCGCTTATGGCCCATATGCACCAAAGTTGAAGTCTATAAAGTGCATCACCAGACTTTAAACTATTAACCCAATAGAACCTTTCCTTTAACAATTGTAAGTTTGCAACAATTTACAATCCTCTAATTACAAGATTTTCCACTACCATAAAGGACATTAAATACCGGCTACCAAACAAATGACACGATCAAAACATACTAGTTATGTCCAATTTCCAATATACAATAGAGATACATTATAGCTAAGCCAAAGAAGAAAGAATCTATGACCTATAACCCAACAGCCCAAGCTCAAGTGGCACCAAGTCATTTCAAGGATAGGTAGATTCCACGATGGAATCCCAACCAGGCTGCTTTGCCTACACTTTAGCCTACCATCTTCCTCCCAACAACAAGTCATAGGCCTACTCTGTGTTGGATTGTGTATTTATTGCTAGGTCAAAAACTATAGTTGATAGTTAGGGCAAAACTTTTTTTACTTAAGTCCATTATCAAGCGCCGTGATCCAATTTGAGTCCAACCCTTGTTGGGCCTTGCCAAGGTAGAATGCTAATCCATAACCAACAACCCCTTCCTAGCACATGCCATCCACAATCTGTGCCTTCCTAAGAATTGAGCCTCTAATATGATCAAACTCCAATCCACCTAGCCTTATCAAGATAGAGTGTTAGCCTACACCCATCCTCCCCCGCCCAGCACCTATTAGCAATATGTGTTTTTCTAGGAATTGAACTCATGGCCTAGCTCTAATACCACTTGTTAGGTTAGATGCTTACCACTATGCAAAAAACAATAGTTGATAGTCAACACATGACTGTTTTTACTTAAGCCCAATACCACATGCCCTAATCCACCTTGATTCCCTCCTTACTTGGGCCTTGCAAAGGCAAGATGTTGGCCTACGACTAGCACTTTGAAACCCTAACCACAAAAAATAGGGGGAAGAGAAAAGAAAATCTATGATCCACATACCAAATCCTTTCAGGTCCTATCATTATTAAAACACTAATCTCTCCAAATATTCCCTATTAGCACCAAAAAATTGCTAAGTACCCTTGGCCGAGCACAAAACTTAGCTAAGTGTGGTTTTCATACTAATCATAGCACTAGCCAAGCCATAAGTTGGTGTAGTCGAGGGCATAGCATAAGTACTAGTCAAACCAAATACAAGTTCAAGTGACTGGTGGACTACGACGACAAATAAATTTGGAATACAAGACGGTGGATCTGAAAGAGCCTAACAGGATTATCGGATAAAGGTTTCTAAGTCCAGTGTTTGGAATGTTAATACAGATTATACAAACATGTGTCAGCCTCTCCATAAGAGCAAGCCATCCAAGGTAGCTTGGGCGGTCATCAAAGAGCAGTTATAGAAGAGGTCTTGTCTATAAATAGAACAAGACCTAGCCATTGCAAGTGTCCGCACCTTAAATCCAATAGCATTTTTACTTATACTTTTACCCTTTCCTTTAAGTTTTACGCCAATTTAGTTTCAGCCTTTTTAGTCTTTTAGTCCTTTTACTTGTAACAGTCTTTTTCATCAAGCTTTCCACATGCATTGGCCATGGTAGCTTGAGAGAGACCCCCATTGTAATTGGTTAGACATTCAATACAAATTCTACGGATTGTATTATGTCTTTGTTCTATTCTTGGTTTTGGAATTTGTTCTCGGATTGATCTTAGCCAAGTGCTTTCTTTGAGTAACTTGGGAACCCATATCTAAGGAACAAATTTCCCTCCTTGGAGTAATTGTTTGACTCTTGGAATCAAAATCTCTAATTTTAAGGTCTGGCACGCCTAGTGGGACACCAATAGATCACTCAACATTTCCAAAATTCGGAGTAGATCATACTTGGCGTATGATCTTGAGATTAGAAAAGACAATTATGCCAAGTCCACAACCATCAAAGCAAAATAATTAAAGGATTAGAGATCCACAGGTGACCACATCAGTAGCATCTTATACCCTGCGAAGGTTGTAGGTTCATAGCCGATGAAGATACCGTGGCCTAGCCTACGGTAAGCACGGGTGCTTCTTCCTTCAGTTATTCCCTAGCATCGAGGGGAAGAAGAGGACAACCAATTGTTATGACCATGTCTTTCATACGTGATCAAATTGATATGGGACTAAATGATATAGTGCTTGAATTATCAAAGCAATTAGCCGATATTGTTGCACCCATGTTCACATTGAGATCCAAGTGGAGTAGCAACAGGCTAATATGAGAGATAATTTTACATTACCTGCACCTTGGGAAAATATTGCCAGTGGTGACGCCTTGACTAATCAACTAGGGGGCAACTTGCCCTGTCGCCAAACTGGCAATATGAACAAGTGAGTATCCTACGCAGGCCACCCAATGTTCCAAGAAGCATTGGATTGACGGTAGTGTCCACTAACCTAAGTAGGAATGCATGGAACACAACCCACAATCCACCCGTAGTGGGTAGTTTTGGAATGAATGGCAGTGTGGATGCTGGCACATACAACGGTTATGCTATGGCTTCACCATACTCGATAGTGGTTAACAGTATTAGCACTCTATATGCTAAACAACCACCTATAACTATCGTGGAGGGACCAACATATACTTATGCAAACCAAAATAAGTACTCACAACCTCAAAATTCATACACACAAACCCAAACTACAAATCCCCAACTGATACTCACATTCCTCAATCCCAAAATTTTAACATGCAAGAACCTGGTAATTAAACGGCCTATAGACAGGAAATTCCACCACAAGCTATAGCCCTGGTGTAAGTAGGCCCTTGGGCAAATGGCCAGCCTCTAATGGACCCCAACATGATTGCCAAAGCTATCAGGCAATATTTTGGTGTCTAGCTTAGGCCATTGGATAAGTTAGTTTATAGGAAGCCATACCCTAATTGGGCTGATAGAATTTCTTTGCCAAGAAGTTACAAGACTCTAAATTTCTTCACTTTCTCTGGTGAAGATGGGAAGTCCACGATGGAGCATGTGAGCCAATTTATGACTCGGTGTGGTGAGATAAACCAAAATGAATACTACAAGTTGTAGTTGCTCCCTCTATCTTTAATAAGGGTTGCCTTTTCCTAGTATTCCTTCTTAGCTCCAAACTCAGACCAAGGCTAAGCCAACATGGAGAGACTATTCCATGATCATTTCTATAAACCCCAACCTAAAGTTTCCATTACCGAGTTGATGAGGCTCAGGCAATTATCAAATAAGCCAGTGGCTGATTTCCTGGAGTGATTTAGGAGAGTAAAGAGTCAATGTATTATGCAGTTGCCTGAGTCTGAGTGTGATATAGCTATGGTGAACATTCTTACTTACCTTGTCAAAGACAAGCACATTAAGCTCCTAGAAGGCCATAAGATCCCTTGAACTGATGAAGTGAAAGAGAATAAGTATCGTAAATGGCACCATTCTTCGACTCACACTACCAACAACTACACTGTCTTCTGAAATTCTATTCAAAAAGCCTTGAAGGAAGGTAGGCTCAGATTAGCTAAGGAAGGAAAGATGATTGCAGACACCAATCCATTTTGCTTGTTTATAAACATGGTGTTTGTGTCCATTACCCAGAAGGAGCAAAAAGAAGGAAAAGTCCCTAGATAGGAAAAGAAGCTCAAAGAGAAGGATGATGCAAGGCCTTACCGAAAGAGAGTGTAAAGGCCGTAAAACCACGAGATTGGTAGGCAAAACACTAGCCAGAGGGTCAGTGTTCCAAAGACTGCAATACCCAAGGTAGTTTTAGCAGAGGATTGGATACCATTCCCAGTCCAAAAAAGAATCTAGCCACCCCAATCCAGCGCAAGAAGCTAAAAATAAAAGAGGCAAAATGCCTGAACATGCTATAGCATCCAAATTCACTAATCATCCCTTGTTGAAAGGGTTTAAACGTGTTGTAAAGTTTCATTTTGAGAAAGGGACTCTTTCCCTCAAGATCATAGATCTAGCCAATCAACAATCATAGGTAAAAAAGATGATTAAGCTAAAAAGAGAGGTCAGAATAGAAGAATGGGTGGTGAATCGACAACTAGAAAAGCTAAGAATGAAGGAAGAACGGGAACCACCATTGACTAGGACTCAAAAGGGGAGGCTATAGCAAAGAAGGACCAAAGAAAAGTTGAAAGGCATAATGGTTATGCTTGAACAATCCAAGAAGATTGAGAGAGAGCAGGTAAATTCCCTGATTACCACTCCGAAGTTGGAGTGAGTCACTGAATTGTCTAAGGATTTGGACAGAATGGTTGCCGAGCCAACAGAAGATTTGGATGTTGAGGCTTTACTTGCCGAACCCGCAAAATTCATTAGAGAAGGTGAGTATTCAGAAAATCTGCTAGATGATCTTTTGAATAATGTTGATTTGTTGGATAAGCTTAGGATGACCTAGCTACTGTAGCTACCATTGGGATTATTTCTTTGGAGTTTCCTGATCAAGATGGCAACTCTTGGTACTTGGAAGGAGACGTAATGGTAGAAGAGGCCGAGTGTGCAGCTTTGGTACTAGCAGAGTCAAAAAGAGATAAAATTCAAGAAATAGACCAAAGTTGGACACCTCAAGCCTCTCTACATCAAGGCTCATGTGAACAAAAAGCCCACCAGCAGAGTTTTGATTGATGAAGGGGTTATGTTGAATGTGATGCTTTATAGTATGGTCAAGAAGCTTGGGAAAAGAAGCAAAGACCTCAAGAAAACCAATATGACTATGTCTAATTTCATTGGATGAAGTACTTAGGCATTGGCTTTCCTTATTGCCAAGCACACAGTATGATCTAGGACAACTAACACTATATTCTTTGTGTTGGATACTAAGTCAGGATACACTATCTTGCACTATATCCTTTAAGTTTTACACCAACTTAGTGTCAGCTTTTTTAGTCTTTTAGCCCTTTTACTTGTAACAGTCTCTTTTATCAAGCTTTCCACATGGATTGGCATGGTAGCTTGAGAGAAACCCCCATTGTAATTGGTTAGACATTCAATCCAAATTTTGCCAATTGTATTGCGTCTTTGTTCTATTCTTGGTTTTGGAATTTGTTCTTAAATTGATCTTAGCCAAGTACTTTCTTTGAGTAACTTAGGATCCCATATCTAAGGAGCAGATTTCCTTCCTTGGAGTAATCGTTTGACTCTTGGAATCAAGGGCACTGGCTAGCCGATTTCAAGGTCTGGCACACCTAGCACATAAACCTTGTAGCCAAAAATAGCCCCAACATTCACATTATTCTCTATAGAATTCTTGATAGTGACAATCATAATAGACTTATAGCCTATATGGACTTTTCCACTGTGTATTGATCATTTGAAAGGACAAAACTTTAATGGAAACAAAAATGCAATTAGTATTATTTGGTTAATATTCCTTTTTCATCTATCCCGTATAAATGTTCATGGAGTAAATTTCAAAATCATATACATACTTAGTCACTTTTAAATCTTGTTCTTACTGTCTTCCCAATCCTTTTATTAAAAGGATAGAAACAACATCAGATGCAAAATTGCATTGCATAAATCTGCTACATTAAAGTACTTGAAGAAGAAAAGGAGGAAGAAAACCAAATTCCAAAATCCAACTCAAGAGAAGGTCATAACAGCCATAGCAATAAAGGATAGACAACTTGAAATGCAACCGCTTGCCTCAAGAAAAAGATCACAGCCTCTGATATACCAAGATACACAATCAATTCTATCATTCACACCCCAAACCACCATATTCATGGTTCAAGCTAGTACAATTATAAGGAACAAAAAAGGCTCGCATTTTCATATTATTGATTGCAGAATATCTAATGCAGCTAATTAGAACTATTATTTGTTCTTCAGTCTTCCATGACTTCCACCATTACACTTGTAGATAATCAACACAATCATTACAATTGCAGATGGACTTAAATATGCACTAAATGTGCTTTAAATAAAATCTTTCCGTCATTATAGACTCGACATACAACATAATTACATAGATACTTGCTCAGACAAACACAACCCTTGTTGAATCTCATAACCACTTAAGATTGTCTCTTCAAAGGCAACCTAGAACTTTCGAAAACATTAAATCCAAACTAAAGCATCAATTACCACATTAAATTTTCTGCTCCTCGATGAAATACCAACATGAATAGTTATTATTCCTCCACAACAACATTGGCACCATTTCCTATTAGCAATGTTAAATATAATCTTTCATTAGTAACCAAAAAAATTATAAAAAAGTGATTTGAAAGCCAAACTATAGATGGACATTAGCTTCCATGGCACAGCTAGTAACCTATTAACCTAACTCAAACACAAAGCCAAAACTTTTTCCAAAAAGCTTAGTACTCTTCTCGAAAATTCTGCTTGTCCCACCCCCAGTTTTCCTCTCTGATAAAAATCCAAACTTTGAGAAAACAACCAACCATCATATTGAAGCCCATGAAAAATTCCCCACAACAATCACCACTACTACTACTATTCCCTACAACATTACCTAGTAAAATTTCCACTTTCTCGCCTAAAACAAGCAGACTCTCAGTGGGTGCTAATACACCAAAACACACACACAAAATCCACATCAATTAGGAAAAACCATCACGAGCCATGCATGTTCAAGGAGCCATTGCATTTCACCTTTACCTTCATCATAAAAAAACTCAATCCAAACAAACAAACCCCAAAAATCCCAATTCCCTAGCAGCAAATATGTCAACTTGGAATACAAAATCCAAATCACTTAGTTCCATAAGTTTTTTTTTTTTAAAAAAACACATAAAAAACCTTAAAAGAGTCTAATTCATAGAAGTTCATAGCTATGGATTCAAATTAAAAGACTAAAAAACAAAAAGAAAGGCGCACACACACAAAGAAAGAGAGAGAAAGAAAGAAAGAAAGAGAATTGAGAAATAGAGAAGAAAAGAAAGAGAAGAATGAACCTGCGGATTGAGCTGTTGAATGGGGGGGAAACTATTGAGGAAGTAGAGAGAAAAAGATAGAAAAGAGATAGGCAAAGAGAGATACCTTAAAACTAAAAATTAGGGGGAATTAGGGTTTTATTTTGAAGAAATAGAAAGAGATCTGGAAAAATGTGAAAATGAATACAAAAAAGTGCCCAAATTCTATTAACAAAAAATTATATGGTAAAATTGTACACTTGCTGCTTTCTTTTCTTCTTTTTTTATTTTTAAATATTTGTATTTAATACCACTTTTATGTTTTTCCTTATTTTACTTTTTGTCTAGATTTTTCTTATTACTTCTTTTTTCGATTTTCATGCCTATCTCTTTTTTATTATTTTCTCTTATTATTTGTTTCTCAATTTATGTTTTTCCATATTTTCTTTAACTATTTTTTTTAATTTTTTCCTCTTGTTTTTTTTTTCCTTGTTTTTCTTAATTTTATATTAATATTCCATTTTTTTGGATTATAATGAAATTATAATTACCAACAACAGTTTAAAATTAAATTTTGATTAAGGTTCAAATTTTAGAGGAGTTAATTGTTGGGAAGCCCTCTTCGAATGAAATTATAGTTATTGCAAGGAACTTCTAAAGTATAGCAAATGCCTCTTTAATTAGAAATTTGTAAATTGTTAGTATTTCTTATTGAATTTAAATTTGATGCAATGTGTAAATGTTTTTAACATCGTCACCTAATTATATATTGTCATATTAGTAGAAGTATTTCACTTTTGTTTCCATAACATTAAAAATCATAGATGTTGACAGTTTAAAATTATTTATTGTTAGGAAGTAAGAGCTTAGGAAAGGTGTTACCTAACATCTTCCGGTGAGATCGAGAACACTGTGTTGTTGTAGTCCTGGCTCCAAGTTGGTAGGGTGTAATTGTAAGGACTTCAATGCTTAAGTTGGATAGTGCTCGAGATACTAGAAGTAGTAGGAGTTACAACGTACCTTGGCTCTAGATTTAGGAGAACCTTTATAGGTATTTTGAATCGGAGTAGGAGTAGTTATGCTCCGTGATTCACAGTATGGCTCCGAGCTCTGGTAATTGCTCAAGGAGTGGGCTACTCATGCTGATTACTCCGAGGATTCTAGCCTTACCTTGTAGGCAGTTATCACTACAACTGTTGGGAGAGCTCTAACTTGGGCCCTTTGGGCTAGTCCAAAATAGTGCCCTTAACTCAGTTTCAAGGTGATAACCTCGAATGTCGAGTTTTAGTCAAGTCATCGCGTGATCCTTCCCATATCGATTATTGAAAGTTGGGTAGCTTTAGGAAGAACCTTTGAGAGATGTAACTTCTCATTTCCGGACATGATGCTTCGCCATAGGTCACATCATTCTATCATAGGTCTTACTGTCCAAATCCGAAGCGGCATGTGACACTTTAGTGCCTCGATTTCTATGCCTCCATTATTTGAATTCATGGTCATTTTACAAGTTTGCTCTCACTTATTGCAATGGAAAGACGCCTTTTACCCTTCGCATCATTTGGATTTCATGGTCTGAGACTATCCATTTACTTTAAATCCCTTCTTTCACTTCTTTTTCCCTCATTTCTTACCTGGATGAGGAAGGCTTCTAGGTAGTGAAGAATAGTAAAAGCGAAGTTCTAAAAGGAGGTGAAGGGTACTTCCATTTCTGTTGAGCATCTTCCGCACCCATTCAAAGGTATGCTTCTATCTTATTCACTCTCCATTCCTTATGGTAGTTTTGTTTACTTTATTTCTTTACGTACCTTCGCTGTTTTTCCTTTTTTCCTTTCTCTTTCACTTTGCCACCAATGGTTGTTTTTGGGATTTTTCCCTTAACCTTAGGGTGTTGGTACTAGGCCTAACCTATCCTCTTTTTTCTTACTCCGACCCTAGCAATAGAATCTTCTAGGTGGAGGAAACCACCATATGCTTCTTTTTGTTTGTAGAAATTTCCTTCTCTTAACCATAGCTTAGTAATAGCAAGGTGGTTTCCCTTGTAGGTTCATCTTGGATCCAACCATGGGCAAGAGAAAGGCTCTGTAACGTCCGCGACTTTCGACTTCCGAGCCCATCAGTATTCCCAACATCCAAATTCATCTTCAAGGATGGACAGACATGATTTCCGATTTCCGACCTCAGTGAATTTTTAAAATTCCGGTTTTCGACTTTAGGAAGGCTCAAACGGATTGCCTTGCATTTTCCGATTTCTAACCTTGTGTAAGCATGTATGAATTTCGACCTTATCAGTATAAATTCCGATTTCCAATTTCATTTCAAGTGGCTGATGTTTCCAATTTCCGACCTTAAAATTTCCAACTTAACACTAAATCCGACGTCCGATTTTATCTCAACTAGGAATGGACGTGAGATCAGATTTTGAACTTGTTTCCAAGTCTGAGTCAAATTTTCACGGGTTCCGATCTCGAGTTTAATACCAAGAGCCCTCATTTCTCTATCCTCCCGAGTTCTGAGATCGAGGTCCTACAATTCACGACTTCCGACTTTAAGTGCTTGGCTTCACATCAGGCTTTGCTTTCAAGTTTCGAATAAACCGGATACGTTTCCCGTGTTCCGACTTCATATGCAGGATGTTCACGAGTTCCGACTTTATGAAGAGTACGAGTTCCGATTTCATTTTCAGAATATACTGGAAACTAGTCCCACTTTAGGCGACGTGGAAAGCAATTCTACCACACAAAGAGGACGACGTGGAGAGCAGTTTGGTCACAAAAAGAGAGCAAGGTTGGCTAAAACTCAGCCTTATGTTTTGAGGCCAATCAAAACCTTCCAAGTTAACTACTACTCATGCTTATATAACACCTTCTCCCCTCTTCTTCAGACTCTTCTCTCACGTTGCATACTTCACTCTAGCTCTCTCTTTTCTTTTCTTCACTCACCCAACTCCACCACACTTTGGAATTCTACCAAGTTGCAGCTACAAACTTAAACCAAAATCATTCATAGTAAGAGGTAGAGGTTTTAATTCTTGTCTTGATTTTCCTGTTTCTTGGATGATTATTGGTGGTTTAATTCTTCAATTCTGATATATTGATTGAGTGATCATGATAAATTATAGCTGGTCTATTGGCTGTTTGTGAGATTAAAATTGATTTGGAAACAAGAAAGGATGAAGATATGAAGAAGTTGAGGGGCTGGAAAACTCAAAACCCTCGGCAGTCCGTACGGCGGAGTGTACGGCTCCGCCTCCCGCCGTTCAAAATTAATGAAGCCATTTTTATCTGAAACTAGACATCTAGGGCTTTCCATACATATATCATATAAGACTATCGAATTAATATTGAGAGGGATATGATTTTTTGAAGTTTGACCTAGGAATCCAGACATCCACCCTGGCAGTATGGGTTGAAAAGGGTGTAACTCACCCTATATAACTCCAAATCGAGTGAAACTAATTTTGTTGGAAAACTTACACATAGGAGAACATCCTACCTAGAAATTCCGAGTTTGTTACTATCCTATTTGTCCCCAGTGATTTGAAAAAATTAACCTATGTCCAAACCAAGCCAAATCAGAGCAGTTCAAGAAGATTAAGTTTCGGGGCTTATAACTTGAGCCCTACCAAGCCAAATGGGATGGGACTTTTTGTAAATGAAACCTTACCCTATTAACTTTAATATGAGTCCAATTTTGTATCATTTGAGTCAGTTTTCGATTTTTAGTGAATTTTTACTTTTAGTTGCCTGACTCTGGCAAGCCACTGGGCATGCCAGGATAAAATCTGAATATCTTGAGCTATAGATATCAAAATTAGATGGGACCAAAGAGGTTAGAAAATAGAAACATAACACTTTAACATACTCAAATTTGAGGTCCAAATGAGTTAAGTAGAAATTATGGCTTGAATTATAAAAAATCGGGTTGGTTGAATATGCTGAGGCAGAAACTCTGCCTTAATGACTTGATGTTGATATGAGTTCAATGTTGGAATATGTATGTAATATTGTGATCCTTGTGATAAACTGATGTTCTGGTATGCTGGCACTATTTATAGGGAAGCGGACACATTCCGTTATGCTGCCGAAATTACGGTAGGACCCATGCACAAGTTATGAATTCTATGTTAATGCATGTGCATCCTTAAGAAAGTTATGAAAGTTATGAAAAAGATTATGTACTATGAAAGTTTCATGCTACTTGGGCCAGCCCCGGATAAGAAGTTAAGGGGAATAGATCGGTGGGAACGTCGGGGAAAGTAAACCCGGCAATTCCTGTATAGGAACGAGCTCGATCCTGAGAAGCAGACTATTACCCAGGAGTCTAAATGGCCAAGAACTCCCAGGGGACCAAGAGATGGAAAAATGATGAAAGGAAATGAAAAGTTTATGAAGGAAAGTTCAAGTATGAGTTTGCATAATTACATGAATGCATGATTACATGGCATGATGATTTCAGGATGCTTACAGTTTGTCTTTTATATTTACGTACTACTGTATGTTTATTTACCATGCTCATTATTCTATGTTTTACTGTTGGTAGCCTATTCTATTTCTTATAATGTTTAAAGTAAAACTGAACCTTGCCTCGGACCAGATGTTTTATTGAACTCATTAAAATGGTTAGTTTAGTTGAACACATATTTTTATAATTAAATAAAGCCCAAGGCAACTGAGAATGTATGTGATGTCAGTTAACCTGTATACCTGAACCCTACTGAGAATTTCTTGAAATTCTCACCCTGCTTTGTATATTCCACATCCTTCTCAGACGCTGGCGAAGAGCTCATCGACCACTCTTTTCACTGAAATCCTAGACCTGCAGCTTCATTATGACCCCGAGATGGACTTGTTGCACATAGCCTGCTCCTACTAGTTCTGCCTCTGCTTTTAGCATTAGGGATTTTGCTGTCCTTATTCCATCTGCTGTTAATACATATATATATGTATATATATATATATATATATATATATATATATATATATATATATATATATATATATATATATATATATATATATATATATATATATGTATAGACTGAAACAGTGACTTCTGATATGTAAATATACATGTATGTATACAGTTGCTGTTATTATACTATTTCACATATGATGTAATATTATGATGAGTTTCATTACGCACATAGTATAGCAGCGCGCCATTTCATTTTTGGTAACACAGTCTACCTAATTTCATGTTATGACTTAAGCATAATATTAAGTTAGTAGGGTGTTACAGGCTCAAACAATTCTGAAAGTCCTCCGATTAACACCTTCTATTAGCTTCATCTACCAATTAGCTTCATCTACCAATGGGTGGACAGGTAGGTACTTGGAACTTCGTCCCTAGTTGACTTAAAGTATTTGAGGTTCCTTCGGGAACATATTCCCATAACTTTGGAGGGTGAGTATGAGGAAAACTAAGTTCTCAAGGTTTCCAACGAGAACAAATGAGTATGCTACGTGAACCACAAGGACAACCCTCACTAGATGTTGATGCATGACATCCTAATCACGAAGTTTGGGATCGGATCCCATTCATAGAGTTTCAAATTTTCGTCCTAGAATGTAATTTATTTGTCCCCACACAATTCCACCTAATAGCTAGGCAATGATATCGGGTTTCAAGTTAATATTCACATATCTAGAAGTTCTGACTTCTGCTAAGGATTTCTTCTATCGTTTTACTCTCACTCGTCCCAACGGCGGAGGGGCAACTACAAGATAGCTATCCTTCGAAGCTCACATGTATCGAAAGGTCTTCCATCTGTATGAGGAGTCTTTCCATAGCTTTGAGGAGATTTACTTAAAGGTTTTTGATGCTCTGGGAACACACCGTTCTGGTAGACCTGAAAGGTAGCCTTGAAAATTAATTACTAACAATATAAGAATTTTGAGGTTCTTCGCATTGATGAGGACAACCTTTCTCCTTAAAAACTAATGATTTTTGAATTCTTTGTCAAGTTAGGGCAACAAGCTCCATAACTTGAAGAACATCATTAGCATTAGTACCAATGTGGCATGAAGATACTTAGGTTTTTAACTTGTCATTTTTCTTTACATGGTATAGATTCGCTCGGGCTCTAACTTCCAACCTCAATTTTTGTTGTAGGAGAAATGATTTCCCAAAGCTCCATGAATGAGCTTTGGCACCACATGCTCAAGAAAAGGCCTACATAGGGGGGGAAGCGATGATAGTTCAGGATTGGAAGGGTTATAGGAGCTAAAGTTTACCTTGGCTCCGACCTCATCTGATCTCGAGGTCTTCCACTCAAAAAGTCTTGTGGTAAAAATGTCACTGCGAAAAAGAAGTGGTTCACAATGTCGACACCGATGCCTTTCCAACCTCCAAGGGTGGCTGCAACACCGCCATCCTTTCTAAGAGCTTCCTTACCAAGAGTTTATTGATAGAAGCTTTTGACTTTAGCTTATCTTGAGCAATTCTAGAGTGGCAAGATCAATTTAGTAAAACTTTCAGTAGGTCAATCGTGTCTTCCTTAAGTCAATGACTTTTGTGCGTTATTTAGAATCAATTGTGACTACTGGCCTCAATTCTCACAGGAGGTCAAAGATTTGGAAGAGAAAGCAGCTTCTTTCCAAAGCAAGAAGGCAACTTTGGAGGAGTCCAAGTTTGTGCTTGCATTTGAGGTGAACAAACTAAAAAAGAAAGCTAAGTCCTCAAAAAGCAGCTAAAGGAAGAAAAGACTCAACTATTAGAGTCAAAGAAGGCCCGACTAACTCAAAGAAGGCCATCTCGATGTTAAAAATCGAGATTAAACATATTGAGGTTCAATGGGCCAAGTCTGCTAAGGAGATTCGAGAGAATTTCCTAGCATCAGACAAGCATAAGCTAAGGTTGTTTGTCCCGATGTCAACTTCAATGAGCGAATCACTTAGTTACGTGGTGGATAGTAGATTGAAGATATCCCTTTTGAGTATGATGATACTAGCCCGAAGAACTCGAAAGCCTAGCTTCTTTTATTTTCTTTTTATTGTAATTTGTATACCCACCCTTCAAAGGTTTTTGTTGTAAGGCTTTGTAAACCGTTTCTGGGTTTGTTAATGCTTATGCCTCTTATGGGCCTTTTGTTCAATTCTTTTATTTTTTTTACTAGTTTCCAGTTTCTCACTCTTAAGTCTAAGGTAGTTCGTGCCGCATGATTAGATATAAGGAACTTTTTTGTGCTTAAGTTACTTTTAAGGGAATTGATTAGTAATCTCTGAGGTTGTGAACTTGGATTTTATTCCACGCTTAAGTTATTAACAAAATAATTCGACTAATTTTGAGGTAATATTGAACTTGGATTTCATTTCATGCTTAAGTCACTTAAGGGAATAATTCAAGTAGTCTTTAGGTTATTTTGAACCCAGATTTCTCAATCTCGAACTAATGGGCGATTAGTCCCTTAGGAGCATGAAAACACAGATGGGGGAAGAACGATGATTTATTAAGAAGATAAGCGATTAACAATGTTTATAATTGGAAATGAAAAATGAATCCAATAAAATCATAAGGTTATGTGTGAATATCGCCCGACCCACAAAAGTCATGCCTCCTTAAAATCTCTTCAAGAAAATCCAATGGGACAAAACTCGATGTAGGAAAAAGAGGATGTCAACTTGTTGTTGTTTACATCACACATAAAATTTCCTAAGGTCCTCAAAACATCGGAACCTGACATGGTAGAAAGCTTATAAGCTCCTTTCCTTAAGACTTCAGAAATACGATATGGACATTCCTAATTCACGGCAATCTTGCCATGCCAGGTTTAACACCCTCGCAAGTATAGTACTATGCTTAAATCATAGTACCACATCCTGGAGTTGTTACTGTTACCTGAATGGACCTTATCTAACAGCAGCTTCAGCCGCCTTCGGAAACTTCTGAAACTATCTGGAGACAACACGGAAATAGGAGTGAGAATTATAAATTCCAAGTAGGATTCTCTCATTATCATATATAATGTCTTCATTGTCATCTCCAGTTTGCTTCGGTTTATTATGAAAAAGATGAACATATTATGTAAACTGTTAAATTTACAGTTCGAAAATATATTTTATCCGAAGTAAAGTTTATTTTTATCATACACCTGTCATCTGGGGAGAGCCCATACAAAATCAATCAGTTCATGAATGTTAATGAGTAATAACTGAAACATAATAAAATACATTAGCATTAATATACTGAACACCTAAATTTTGCACATAGCTTTACTTGTCCATGAATTTATGCTTGTATGTAAAATTTACTTTCCTTTCTTCTTCTTTCTTTTCATCATAAAATCTTTACGTGCCACATTCCAGAGTATGATCGCCATGTCATACCCCATCAGAGCGTGATCGCCATGTCACGTTCCTTAGGAATATGAGATCTTCATTGGGTACTTACACTAGCTGGGTCATGCCATGCCTCATGTAAGTTCTGTGCTTGCATATGCTTTAGTCTTTAGTTTTTAGTCTTTAGCCTTTACTGCCCTTGGGTAGCCTAGCCTTGGAGTGAGCTCGTCAGCTTCACCTGTGACCGTCGTTACACCGAATCACCCACAATGGGATTCAAGTGCCTCTAGTCCTGGAGGGATCTCATTCTGGCCACGTGCCTCTAATTGAAGGGATCTCTTCTGGTCACGTGCCTCAAAATTGAGGGATCTCATCTGACCACGTGCCTTCAATATAGAGGGATCTTATCTGACCACGTGCCTCCAAGGTAGAGGGTAGCTGCCTTCACAGGGAGGGATTCAAAGTGCAACTACCTCCAGGTGAAGGGATTCACATTTTATCATTTAACTGCCTTCACAGGGAAGGATCTCAATTAACTACCTCCGAGTGAAGGGATTCATATTTAATATACTCATATCTTTTCATTCTCATACATGGTCATGCATAGGCATACTGAATATGCTCACACGTATGCTTCATCATTTATTTTCATATACTTCATAACTCATATCGTGCTTAAATTCATCCTTGCATATAACGTTCCTAGTTTCATAAACTTCTGCCATAATCCCGGCAGCATAATGAATCAGTTCCGTTTTCTCATGAATAGTGCCAGTGCTCACAGACAAACTAGTTATAGCAATATAATCAATCTAACATATATATCAATGTCAAACTGGCAATCCTCAACTCAAATCTTATATGTCCACTAACTTAAACCTTATATGTTTCACTAATACTTGTGAAACCATCAATTTGGCAATTCTGCCAATTCTGCCCGAATTTTGTATAATCTACCTTTACTTCTATTCAACTCATTTAAACCTGAATTTTGGATATGTCATAGCTCTATATGTCTACTTTATAACCTCTTTCGTCCCATACCATTTTGATTTATAGAACTCAAGATATTCAAATTTTGCCTCAGCTTATTCAGCCACTTGCCCGAATTACACTCTTCAAGATATAAATTCACTAAAAATAAAACTAAGCTCAAATCATACGAAACTGATCTCATATCAAAGCTAATAGGACAACCTTTCATTTGCAATAAGTTTCACTTGATTTGCTTAAGTATACCTCGAGTTATAAGTCCTGAAAATTGACCTCCTTGAACTACCCTGTTTTGGCCTAAATTGGGCATAAGGCAACTTCCTCGAATCACTGGGAACAATTGGGGCCATAACAAACTCAGAATTTCATATTGGGAATATTCCCCTATGTGTAAGCTTTCTAAAAAATTTCGTTTCACTTAGTTTGGAGTTGTATAGGGTGAGATATACCCTCCTCAAGTCACCCTGCCCGGATGAAAGTCCTGAATCCTAGGTCAAACTTCAAAAATTCATATCTCTCTCAATACTAATCCAATAACCTTATATGATATATGTATGGAAAGCCCTGAATGTCTATTTTCATCTAAAAATAGTTTCATTAGATTTAACCGATTGTAGATAGAGCCGAACACTCCGCCGTACGGACTGCCGTGGAATTTCTCACCAAGACAGCATCCCAATCCTCCATTCCTTCTAATTTTCTCCTTCTAACCATAATTCCAACTCAAGATCTCCTATTAATTCAATCATAATCCATCATAATATATCCAATAATTCATCAAATACATGGAGAAGAGTACAATTTCATACAATCATCGTGCAAGTAATTCAAGAACAGAAATAGAATCCTACCTCTGTGGAGTGTGATCTTGCTGAATTTGAGTTTGGATTGAATGGAGCCTTGGCAAAGCTTGGAGATTGGAAATAAATCCAACTTGCTGAGTTGAGGTCGGAAGTCGGAACAATTAAAAAAGTCGGAAATCGGAAATCCTTGGTAGTAGGTCGGAAATCGGGACGTTACATTACTACCCTCTTTAAAAATAATTTTGTCCTCAAAATTTTAATCACAAAACTAATTATTTATTATCATAAGAGTTTGAAGAAAAGGTTCACACACAAGCATACTGAAGCTGAACAAGCATAGTCAAAGAAAATACAGTAGACCTAGTTATATAATCTAACATAACATAGTTTAGCAAAATTGGGGAAATAGCTCTTCAATATTCGAGGTGAAGACCTGTCCTGGTCATTGCGGTTTAGAGGTAGACGACTGATGTGTATATAAGCAGTCTTTGATCATGTGGCCCGGCTTCCCACACCTGAAACATACATTTTATCCGGCTAAACAAGGTCTACCTCCATGAGCCTTTCCACACTTAGAGCACACTTGCCCTACACTTGGCCCCTAAAATGGTTTATCCCCACGTCCATTAAATTGACGCAGCTTCTTTGGTGGAGAGGCATATTCGAGTTCCTGATTTTCGGGTACCGGCCTCTTTCCACAACCATCCATCCTAGCATTAGCGAACTTTTTGTTATATTCTTCAACTAACCGACTTTTGTTTGCTAATGCAGCGAAATCTCTTATCTCCATTGGCCCTACCGAGGCTAAAATTTCCGCATTTAATCCTCCTTCAAATTTGATGCACTTCCAGTTTTCATCAGGGTTGCGTTGATAGATGGTGGAAAATTTACAGAGTTCTTTGAACTTAGCAATATATTCTGAAACACTCATGTGTCCTTGTTGAAGCCTCATAAACTCCAATTCCTTAGCATTTCGCACTGAGGCTGGGAAATACTTCTGATAAAATGCCTCTTTGAATATGTCCCAAGTGATATCAATTTGGGGTTCCCCCAACAGTCTCTTTGTGCCATTCCACCAAAACTCGGCGTCCGCTTCCAACATGTAAGTGGCAAAGGCTACTTTTTGTTGATCAGTGCAGGCCAAGACAGAAAAGACCTTCTCCATTGCCTTGACCCACTCCTCGGCTTTATCTGGGTCGAAAGCTTCTCGGAAGCTAGGCGGATTCGCTTCCCTGAACTTAGCAAATTTAAGGTAGTCTAGGTTTGCTCCTAAGCCATGTGGATTTCCCCCATGGCTGGCCTTGGGCCGCCTACCCAATTGGTCCATCATTCAATGAGCTGCAGCAACTTGCTCTCACATGGCATGAGCCATTTCACGCATTGTGTCCATAAAATTAGCAGGATTTTCTGGAGTAGGTACAGTTCATGGCCTACCACGCCCCCTGGAAGCCATTAGTTCCTAATCACACACAACAAAACATTGAGTTGATCAGAGTCAACAATAAGTTAAGTGTGATAACAACCAATAACATTCACAGTTAGGCGGTCATGCATATCTGATTTCCTATATCTTATCTGGACAGATAAGATTTATCACATGACATTTTCTAAGGATTTCAAAGTGCACTGGAAACGTAGTCAGTCCAAATCCTTAGGTCCGAGGAGGATTGAACTACTCTGATACCAATAATGTAATACCCTCCCAAGTATAGTACTATGCTTAAGTCATAGTACCACACCCTGGAGTTGTTACTGTTACCTGAACGGACCTTATTTGACAGCAACTTCAGCCGTCTTCAGAAACTTCTAAAACTATCTGGAGACAACACGGAAATAGGAGTGAGAATTGTAAATTCCTAGTAGGATTCTCTAATTATCATATATAATGTCTTCGTTGTCATCTCTAGTTTGCTTCAGTTTATTATGAAAAAGGTGAACATGTTATGTAAACTGTTAAATTTACAGTTCGAAAATATATTTTATTTGAAGCAAAGTTAATTTTTATCATACACCTGTCATCTGGTGAGAGCCCAGACAAAATCAATCAGTTCATGAATGTTAATGAGTAATAACTGAAACATAATAAAATACATTAGCATTAATATACTGAACATCTAAATTCTACACATAGCTTTACTTGTCCTTGAATTTATGCTTGTACATAAAATTTACTTTCCTTTCTTCTTCTTTCTTTTCATCATAAAATCTTATGTGCCACATTCCAGAGTATGATCGCCATGTCATACCCCATCAGAGCGTGATCGCCATGTCACGTTCCTCTAGTCTTGGAGGGATCTCATTCTGGCCATGTGCCTCTAATTGAAGGGATCTTTTCTGGTCACGTGCCTCAAAATTGAGGAATCTCATCTGACCACGTGCTTTCAATATAGAGGGATCTTATCTGACCACGTGCCTCCAAGGTAGAGGGTAGCTGCCTTCACAGGGAGGGATTCAAAGTGCAACTATCTCCAGGTGAAGGGATTCACATTTTATCATTTAACTGCCTTCACAGGGAAGGATCTCAATTAACTACCTCCGAGTGAAGGGATTCATATTTAATATACTCATATCTTTTCATTCTCATACATGGTCATGCATAGGCATACTGAATATGCTCACATGTATGCTTCATCATTTATTTTCATATACTTCATAACTCATATTGTGCTTAAATTCATCCTTGCATATAACGTTCCTAGTTTCATAAACTTCTGCTATAATCCCGGCAGCATAACGGATCAGTTCTGTTTTCTCATGAATAGTGCCAGTTCTTACAAACAAACCAGTCATAGCAATATAATCAATCTAACATATATATCAATGTCAAACTGGCAATCCTCAACTCAAATCTTATTTGTCCACTAACTTAAACCTTATATGTTTCACTAACACTTGTGAAACCATCAATTTGGCAATTCTGTTAATTCTATTCAATTCTGCCCGAATTTTGTATAATCTACCTTTACTTCTATTCAACTCATTTAAACCTGAATTTTGGATATGTCATAGCTCTATATGTCTACTTTATAACCTCTTTAGTCCCATATAATTTTGATTTATAGAACTCAAGATATTCAAATTTTGCCTTAGCCTGTTCAGCCACTGGCCCGAATTACACTCTTGGAGGTATAAATTCACTAAAATTCGAAACTAAGCTCAAATTATACGAAATTGGTCTCATATCAAAGCTAATAGGACAACCTTTCATTTGTAACAAGTTTCTCTTGATTTGCTTAAGTATACCTCGAGTTATAAGTCCTAAAATTTGACTCCCTGAACTACCCTGTTTTGGCCTGGATTGGGCATAGGGCAACTTCCTCGAATCACTGGGAACAGTTGGGACCATAACAAACTATGTGTAAGCTTTCTAACAAATTTGGTTTCACTCAATTTGGAGTTGTATAGGGTGAGACATACCCTCCTCAAGTCACCCTGCCCGGATGAAAGTCCTGAATCCTAGGTCAAACTTCAAAAATTCATATCTCTCTCAATACTAATCCAATAACCTTATATGATATATGTATGGAAAGCTCTGAATGTCTACTTTCATCTAAAAATAGTTTCATTGGATTTAATCGATTGTAGGCAGAGCCGTATACTCCGCCGTATGGACTGCCGTGGAATTTCTCACTAAGACAGCATCCCAATCCTCCATTCCTTCTAATTTTCTCCTTCTAACCATAATTCCAACTCAAGATCTCCTATTAATCCAATCATAATCCATCATAATACATCCAATAATTTATCAAATACATGGAGAAGAGTACAATTTCATACAATCATAGTGCAAGTAATTCAAGAACAGAAATAGAATCTTACCTCTTTGGAGTGTGATCTTACTGAATTTGAGTTTGGATTGAATGGAGCCTTGGCAAAGCTTGGAGATTTGATGGAGTAGCTTGAGAAAGAAAGGGAAGAAGAAGGCTGGAGCAAGGGGAGAGAGAGGGACGTAAATCAGACCAAAATGGATAGGAGAGCCTGATTTAAATACATGAGGGTTGTGGTATTGATTGGTTGGAATTTTGTGGTTGAAGTTTGGCCATGTCTCTTACTTTTGTGGCCAAATTGCTCTCCACGTCATCCCACAAACTGCTCTCCACGTCATCCCAAAAGTGGGATACGCTTCTGTTCTACCTGAAATCGGAACTCATCCCTATTATGCTTGAGGTCGGAACTCGTGCCATTGCACTTGAGCTTGGAGCTGAAGACGGATGTCGGAACTCGTCCATCTTGTTTGTGACTTGAGGAAGTCTTGTCTGGTTTATTCGAAGCTTGGAATCGAGGTCGGATGGCGGAAGTCATACAGCTTACAATCACCTAATCTCAGAACTCCCAATTCAAACTCGGGAACGCCAGCAGAAATGGAAGGCTCCCGGGAGTAATCTCGGAGATTGAAACTCGTGTATGACTTGGAAATCATGTTAAAGGTATGAACTCGTGTCCATTCTAATTGAGTTCAACTCCAAGGCCGGAACTCGTTACATTAAACTCGGAGTTCGGTACTTGTAACATTGTTTAAAGCATCAACTTGGGTCAAGTCCGAAGTCGGAATGAGGATGCTTAAGGTCGGAACTCGGGAATTCGGAATCACGATATCAAACCCAAGTACTTAAACCCGGAAGTTGGTATTTTATATACAGTGTGTTTGATGAGATCGGAAACCGTGTATATTTTCCTTGAAACATGAAGTCGGATATCGTGAATCACATTAGTCCAAAGTTAATTCGGAAATCGAGAAGTTAATACCATATGAAGTCGAGAATTTTGCAGACTAACTCGGAAATCAGAATTTATCCCATTTTACCTGAAATCTGAAGGTGAAGTCAGATGTAGGACCTCGTGCTCCTCTTATTTGAGACCCGGACAGAAATTCAGAGATTGGAAATAAATCCAACTTGTTGAGATGAGGTCGGAAGTCAGAACAATTAACAAAGTCAGAAATCGAAAATCCTTAGTAGTAGGTTGGAAATTGGGACGTTACACCAGGAGAGTGGTGGTCCGATGTCAACATGTGGGAGAACTAGGTCCCTTTCTTCAAACCTTCGAGGAATTACTGCAAAGTTGTATCTTCTTGCTACCTTCTACTTTAGAGCCTTCTCCTATATGTTAGCCATTTCTCGGACCTTACTAGTGCTCTAAGATTAGTAGATTGAAACATGACTGTTGGAATGGGGTTCCTCCACTTCTACTAGGATCATCACATCAACACCATAGGTCATTCTGTAAGGAGATTCGTTGGTGGCTGAATAGGGGGTCATCCGATATGCCTCTAACATGCTTTCGAGTTCATTAGCCCATGCCCCGATAGCCTCGTTTGATCTCTTCTTATCTATAAACTTCTTATCTATAAACTGAGTTTTGTTATTAGTAACCATAGACTTTAGGATTCTAATGCAAGTAAAAGATGGTTCACTGTACGAATTGGAAAGCTAAATGGTCAATGGGATATTATCATCGTGATTTCTTCTACTGCGATGGCATGGTAATGGGCATGTTGCTGACCAAATCTTTCATTATGGCTCAAGAAAGGGGTTACATAACATTTTTTGATGAGTTCGAGAACATTGTGTTGCTGCACTCTTAGATGCAAGTTGGTGGGGTATATTTGCAAGGACTCTAACACTCAAATCAGTGAGTGCTCGAGATATTTAAGTAGTAGGAGTGATTAGGAGAACCTTTATAGTTATTTTGAACCGAAGTAGGAGCAATTGTGCTCCATGATTCATGACATGGCTCTAAGCTTTGGTAACTACTCAAGGAGTGGATTACTTGTTTTGATCACTCTGAGGATTTCAGGCTTACCTCATAGGTGGATATCGTTATAACTGCTGGGAGGTCTTTGACTTGGGTAGCCCTTATGAGCCCATTAAAACTGGCCTTTTAGGCTAGTCTGGAACATTTATTATATTCAAATTAATCTCTTTTTTGTTTCCTCAATATTTGAAACAAGATTTCCATTTCATTTTTTATCACATTTTATATGTTATTAAATTTGTTTAATATTATCCATAAAAAATTGTTTAATATATTACTTTTGCATAATTTGTCTAAGTTATTTGTGAAGAATGCTAAATGAACATCAAATTAAACAATTTTCTTTATAATGGTAAAGGTAGATATTGTGAGAAATATATAGAATTTTATTGTTTTTGTATGTGTTTCTAAATATTTAATTAAGTAATCATATTTATTTACAATCTTTTTATTTTTTTATACTTACCTTCGAATCTTTATTACATAAAGTAATCATATCTTTAAGTAATTAATTTTTATTATTTTATGTTTATCTACAAATTTTTATATAAGTACTCTATCCTTGACCTCAATATTTATGCATATTTGTTTAAAATAAATAAATAAATAAATAAAATATTAATTAATTTTTTAAAATTTTATTCATGTCTCTTGGTATCTTCATATAAAAAGAAAATTAATGGCGGGCAACATTTTTGGATATTTTTATTTAGAATACTTTAGTCAAATGAAGTTACCTTTTGTTACAACTTATGTATATTTTTAATTCGTATACAATTAACTTAGCAAAAATATTTTAAAAGAAATCAATACTAAGTTGATTTAAGTGATTTAATACTTATTTTTCCTTAACGAAGTTTTAGTTTTGAGTTTTGTGAATGAAATAAACTAACATTGAAAGTAGGGTTGGGCAAAAAACTATTTGAACCAAAACCAAACCAAATATAAAAAAGAAAAAATAATTGTTCAAAACAATTTGAAAATTGAACAATTTTTTTTTTTTAAGTAAATGGTTTAGTTAACCACACTTTTAAACTAACTTATTGCACTATTATAAACCACCCCTTTTATGTTTCCCCTCTCTCTTTTTCTTCTCACTTCAATTCTCCATTCCCTCACTAGAACCTTCTTTTTATCTCTCTCTCTCTCTCTCTCTCTCTAGATTAGCACCACCATGGCTAAGACTAGAGAGCCTGAATTCCATGTCATTGGCCAAGTAATCTACTCCTCTCTCAATTGAGAATGAAGATGTCCATGGATTGAGGACGTGTTCATAATTTCTCCTAAGTTCTACCAATCTCTAGATTAACACTACCATGCCCATATTTATTATTCTCTCCTTAGAGCCTTTTTTTTGTCTCTATTCTTCAACCCCAAGCATCTTCATTGTCTAGCGACCTTGTTCTTCAGAAGCTACATTCCAATGACGTGATTAGGTTGATTGAATTTATCAACATTTTGCAGTAGTAGTAGATGGTTCTAAATTAGTTCAAAGTTGATTCTAAACCGATTCAAAATCAATTTAGGTGCTCTTCAACTAGATCAACCTGATTTCTTAGGCCAGATTTTTTATTCAACTCAGTTCGGTTTGGTTCTTTGTAAGAACTAAACCATGTTCACCCTTAACTAAGAGAACTTTACCTTCATAGTGACTTGTTTTAACTCAAGTCAGATTAATTGGACTCTAGTGAACTCACATATTGGTGGTTTAAATAAAAATATTTTTATGGATAGTGTAATTAATGTTAGTATTAGGAAAACAAAAATTAGAGACTAAAAATAATATTTAAAGAATGTTGTAATCATAAAATCAAAATTTAAAACTCAAATAAATATAATATTAATTAAAGAATAAAACATATTTAATAATGTTTATCTTTGAATATTCAAACAATTCATATGTTGAATTTAATATTTAATATTTTTATTTTCTATAAATTTTTTAAAGTTAAATGAGTAATTAAAATTAATTTGAAAAAGTGAAAATTAGATATCAAAATAAGAATTCCTTCACAATGATAATAATAATATAAGTGGACTAGACAAATTTCGTAGTACTTATACCTCAATCCAATGATGATAACTTATCTCGTTTACCACTTAAATATGCTTTTCCAAAATAGGAATCGAGCTTAGCTTATCCAAGCTAGGTGGTCAAATTTCCCCAATCTGGAGAATTAAGAGGCTCTCATAATCAAAACCAGAGGCCTCTGCTTGTGGGAACTAGCCCATTTCTTCTTTTAAATAAACTCACTCACTAAGCCTAAGGGAAGCAACATTTCTAATATACACTAAACACCATTTTTGAGTCTTACTTGAGTACTGGAGTGCCTTTGCAAATCTTCACTATTTGAAAAAAATTCATAGTCCACACAAGTCAAACACATAAATAAATCAGAAAGGAGTACAAGAAATTTAATATGGTTCCGCCTATAATGCTTATATCCACCACGTCACAAATCAATCCACTAACTTTGTCAAAAATACAATCACCAATTTGAAAATACAAGCAAAGACATGGTGGGTGGCAATGGTGGGGGTACAAGTAAAGACACTCCGACACCTAAGTTAAAAAGGGTCTAAGAAGTTGGGTGTATGGGAAAAAGGATTTGATCATACCTTGGGGTTGAGAGCCCTTGCATTCTGTAAGATTTTCTGGCCACTATCAGCAAGTGTAGGATTTCCTTGGGTTTCAAGAAGGAATCTATTTAGGATCTTCCATTGAATGCAGCAGATAAGATTAGGGTTGACTCAACTCCATTAACGCCCATGATCTTGATGGTTTCCATATTTGCCATAATCTGTCATAATTGTGCAAGATACTTGAGAGATACATTAGGATGTTAGTTGTAAGGGTATAACAATAAGAATAAGGTGAAGATTTCCCCCCAAGCGAACTCAAGTCCTTGGAAGTGATGGGTGAGGCAAGCCCCTTAGGTGAACTCGTGCCCTCGAAGGCAATAAGGGAGCATAGCGCCTTGAGGACGAGCCTAGTCCACAACCCTTGAGCTTGGCTAGGCCCATCAGGTCCTAGTCAAGCTCCATAATCTTGGTAAGTTTCTCTTGGGATGAACACTTATGACGAGGTTCTTCTAAGGGTAAGCCCCCTAAGGCATGTTTTGGAAGCTGGGGCATTTGAATTTCCCGAATCATATAATTTTGGGGGTTATAGGGTAAAGAGCCACTTCCACGTGTTACATCTAGATAAGTGCATTCTCCAGAATAGCTGTGATCATGCAGGGATTGGTTACATCATCTAAGCTTGTCCGTTCATTCCGAAACGGCCCATTCTAAACCATCAATTTGTTGGACGGTTTGGATTTGTGCTTAACCTAATGGATCAAGAACAGTCATTGGATTTGAAACAGTTTCTAGGAGCCCTTTCAAGAAAAACTCTTCCTCTTCATTTTTTTTTACTTTACCAATTTTACACGATCAAAGGTTTTCCTAGGAGCATGTGTTTAGAGCCTTCCTTCTTCCTCATTTTAGCCTCTTTCGAGACATCTCCTAGAGACTAGTGAGTGCCTCTTTTCCCTCCTTCCTCTATTGTTACTCCTTCCTAGTTTGCCACTTAACTCTAGGTTTCTATTTCATCATTGTCATCCTCTTCCACTTTAGCAAATGGGTAAGAAGAAATGTGAGAGTGTTTTAGTATGGGACACCGTAGTCTGGGCAAAAGATCCCTATTATTGGGTTAATACTGAGGTTTGAAAGGCACGATCAAGGATAGATTCAGACCGTGCTTTCTCCAAGCTCCTTGGTGATATACGGATAGCTTGTTTTGGGGACGATGAGGAGTCTGAATGTCTCCTTTGCCCTTTGGAGGAGAGGGTATGTGATTCTCGAGACTTGAAGGATACCAAGTTCATATATGTTTACAAAACCTTGTTTAAGGACTTGGGAGTGAAGCTCCCCTTCATAGAGTTTGAGTGTGAGCTGCTAGTCTAGATGAATGTTGCTCCCATGCAACTCCATCCTAATTGCTAGGCCTTGTGTTGCTTTGGGGCATTAACGGGATTCCCAGGATAGGAGCCCAATTTGAATGCGTTCTTCAGCTTCTTCCAAGCAAAAGTAGTTTGGAAAGGGACATGGTGCTCTTTAAATGTCATCCTCAGGCAGAGACTATTTGATTTGTTTCAAAACAACTATAAGGGGTTTAAGGATCTGTTCTTCAAGGTTAGGTCGACTGAAAACAAACGGCCTTTCTACTTGAAGAACAATACTAAAGCCGTTAGGATTGAGAAGTTCCCCCTGTATTGGCATTTTGACACCAAGCAAATCCTGGAGCTTGAAAAGAACAATTTTTCAGAGTCCGACCAATCATTGGTGGACTTTTTTGAGACTGCTTTGTGCAGTTTCTTATATGTAGGTTTTGATTTCTTACTTAGTTGTCAGTATTCTATTTGGTGCATGTCTTTTAAGTCTATCTTGTTGTGTTAATCCCTTTTGTAGCTAAGATGACCCTAAAAACATCTGTCGTCTATTTGGTGTTGAAATCGAAAGGCAAGGCTGTGGATAAGGGTCCTACTAAGGCCATCATTCCCAAAGCAGTGATTGCTGATTAGGGGTTCAAGATTGTGGAAGGTGGGGAGGTCAGAAAGACCATCTCAAGAATGACTTCACTTTCCCAGGAAACCCCCTGCAAAGTCCTTCTCGAAGTCTTCTTCCACCTTTCCTCCAATGAAAATAAGTCTCGCCAACGAAAAGAAGGAAGGAGAAAGAGGGAATAAAGAAAGGCAATGTGGTATCACCAACAAAAGTCTCATAGGTCGAGGTCTCAGAGAATAGGGAGGTCACTTTTGGGGTCATCTTAAGGCCTAAAGCCAACATAGCCTCCAAGGTTGCCGAGGTATCAAAGGCTAGAAGAGTGGGTCTCCTTTCAATTAAGGACACCGAGAAGAAGACTCCCCACGTCAAGCTTTTCAAGGTAATGTCTAACAAAGTGTACGCATGTTGTTCACAAGCCTCATAATTTCCAAGGCTAACAGATCCTCTGAAGGTGTTCCAACTACTCGAGGGTTTTCATGCTTCTACTTCCCCCCTGCTTTGTGTAGTTGGAGGGGTTTCCTTTCCACCGCTTGGCAGACGAACATTTTTAGCATGAAGTGGATAGGGAATTGGTGCGCAAATGCCAGCTGGTGGGCATCTGTCATTTCTTCTAAGTCCTAGCTCCAGGATGATTACTGATTGTAGAGAGGAAGAAGTCCCCTACAGTCGAGAGGATTAAGTAGTTGGAGGTCGACCTGGATAAAGTCAAGGCTTTCCATGAGGTTACCTTGGCCCTTAAGGACAAAGAGATTGCCCAACTGCAACAGACTCTTTCAGTTGAGAAGGATGTTAAGGCTCACTTGGAGGAGCAATTTACCAAGTTTTGGATTGATCTGGAGAATGTTTAGAAGGCCTTGGCAGAAATGAAAGGGAAGCGCAAGTTTGGCAAACCCTTGCCAATGACATGATGAATGCTACACTAAACAGGGAGAGAGAGTTGAGGATGGAGATCATCCAAATAAGGGATGGCGTGACTTCTTTGAGGGACTCTATTGCCCAAGCATGGAGTAAGACTAAGAAAGGGGATAATAGAATTAAAGAATTAGAAGAGAAGCTAGAGAGGCTTGAAGATGAGGCCTACGACTAGTATGTAGCCGGCTTTGAGTAGGTAGTGGCCCAAATAAAGTTCCGTCACCTAGGAATAGATTTGTCTTCTGCAAGCAACAAGAAGATTGTAGTGGATAGTGTTTTTAGCCAATGTTTTCCCTAATAATGGGAGTAGGGGCCCTAAAGAGGGCATTGGTGCTGTTGGTACCCTTGCCCCTAATCCTGCTTCCGGTTCCACTCTTGAGAATGCTGGCGAGGCCCCTCCTTCACTATCTTGAATCACTTTTTTGTTTCTAATTTTCTGGATCCTTGTGTTGGATATTTTAGGCAAGGCCCTACCTTTGGCCAATTTATTTTTTTTGTTATTGTTGTTATGCTTGTAATCTCGATTATTGTTGTTTTGTTATGTGTTCTAATTTGCTTGGTCCAATGCCAAGCTATTCTCGACTTTCAACCTCCTTATTTCAAACTTCGTAGGCTAGTTATCCTTAAGGCAATAGGGCTTACATTATGATTTGGGGGACTTGTTTTCGAGAAACAAAAACTTCATGCCGTATGACTATGCATTGGAATTCCTGCTACTTTCTCAAGATTTTGAAGAATGGAAATGTCAATGTGCCCCGACCGAGGTAGGAACCTAGCAAGCGCTATTATTTGCCCTCTAAGTATTTGTATTTCCTTTACATTCCTCAAACTGTGCATATCTTGTATGGCTCAACATTTTTCCAGATTGGCTTCTTCCCCTTTGTTTGTCAACATGAAGTCGAGGAATTTGCCTTCTTGTACCCCAAAGGCACATTTCTTGAGGATAAGCATAATGTTGTACTTTCTTAGTTGCTAGAAAATCTCGACAAGGTCTAAGCAGTGATCGCCTCCATTAGGGGCCTTTGCAACTATGTCATCAATATAAACTTCAAGGTTCCCCTATATGTTTTTCAAAGACTTTGTTCACGAGGCGCTAGTAAGCTGCCTCAGCATTTTTCAACTCAAAAGGCATCACTTTATAGTAAAAGTTGGCATATTTAGTAATGAAAGCATATTTTCTTCATTGTTTGGTTGCATTCTGATTTGGTTGTACCCCGAGTAGACATCCATGAAGCTAAGATATTAATAATCGAATATGTTGTCAACCAATTTGTCAATGCTGGGTAGGGGATAAGTATCTTTAGGGCAAACTTTATTCAAGTCAATGAAATTAATGCACATCCTCCATTTACCCGAGCTCTTCTTAACGATCACCACATTTGCTAGCCATGTGGTGAACCGGATTTTTCGATTGAATCCTTTCTTCACGAGTTTCCTTGCTTCATCAAATGAGGCTTTCTAGCATTCCTAGCCCAACCTTCTCTTTTTTTGGGCTACAGGTTTCACTTGTAGGTCAACGGCGAGCTTGTGACATATGACCTGGGGGTCAATTCTTGGCATGTCAGCCAGGGTCCAGGCAAATAGGTCACCATTCTTCTTTAGCAGTTCAGATAGTTAGGCTTTCAGGTTAGTAGGGAGGCTAACCCCTATAAAGGTACTCTAATCAAGTGTCACCCCAACATGGACTGACTCTGACCCATCGACCGATTGAGGTTGCTCTTCGAGGTCGACTTGTAGGTCTAACTCAGAAATTTGGGGCATGTGGTCTGTGTAGTATTCTGAGTTAACCTATTGTGGGGGACTTTGTAAGGGTTTCTCCCGTATCAACGATTTTTAGTTGAGGCACTTGTTACAACATAAATAGGCCTCCTTCTTATCAACATGTACAATGGTGACCTCAGTCTTAGACACTAGGAATTTCATGGAAGATGTGGCATAGAAACAATCGCCCTAGGGGCATTACGTGAGGATCATCCCATAATCATGTGATAAGGAGTTGGACAGTCAATAACTGAAAATTGGACATCATTTGTCTTGCTCTTTCACTCTGCCTCAAAGGTTTTTCTCAACCAATTATATCTACAGACATTGACCCTCTCTCCGAAAAAATCGACAAGGTCACCATGGTAGCAGTACAGGGCTGATTCATGAAGTTGCATCTTCTTAAAAGTCACGAAGAATAGGAAGTTCACCAAGCACCCCTGATCTACCAGGATTTTCCAAACAATGTAAGTACCAGCTATAATAGAGATTACTACAGCATCATGTTTATTTTTATCTAAACCTTGGAAATCAGAATCTAAAAATGATGTTACTAGGAAGGGTTCATTGGTTGTTATGGATGTGAGGTGCCCTCTACTACCATAATGGCTTGTAGGGAGCTTGGATCTCACTGGTTTGCAGGTTATCTCTACTATTCTACTCTTGATCATCCCTTTCGCTCCTTGAGCTTCGAGATCGGCTTCTCTGCTTGTCATCTCAATTATGACAGTCTTAACTGTAGCCTTTCCTTCTCTTTACAAGGTATTGGTTAAGGTGTCCCTCATAGATGAGGCACTTAATTTGGTCCTTGAGCTGGATGCATTTTCAATGGTGTAGCATTCGTAAGACTTGTAGAACTAACACTCTTGCTTTGATATGCATTTGGAGGATGATTTGCTTGCCGGTGCTTGGAGGGAATCTTAGAAGCCGAGTATTGTAGATCTCCCTCAAAATATTCTCCCTCTTAGTGTTGAGCGGAGTGTATCCACCATATATGGAGGAATGAGAAGGCAAGATCTTCTTCTCCTATCATCATCTCACCTCCTTCTATCTCTTCTTTCACCTTTTCTTCTCCGATTTCTAACCCGGCAGCTTGTCATTAGTTGGGGGGTTGCTAGACTACTGTCTTTTGGCCTTTCTTACTTCTTTCAGCTCCTCTAATTCTATTTGACATGCAGCTCGCTCCCAAAATTTGACCATAGTCTTAGGTTTGTTGCAAGCGATTTGATCGGCAGAGTACCTAAGCTTAAGTCATGCTTGATCAGGTTTAACTCTACATTGGGGAATAAGTATGGGATTTCCATTACCATAGCATTAAACCTCTATAGATTGTCTCTCAAGGGTTCATTCTACCCCGCTTAATATAGTTTAATGCATCCTTTGAATAGGTATATATCTAAGATGATGAGACATCATTGGTGAATGCTTTAGAAAGCTCTTCGAAGTCATGGATGGAGCCTTAATGGAGATTCAAGAACCACAATAAGGCAGAGCCCTCCAAGAAGGTAGGGAAGGCTTGGCATAAGAGTGGGTATGTGGCGCTGTTAAGGAGCATAACCAACTAAAACTTGGTAAGGTGCACACTAGGGTCATCGGTACCATTATAGGGGGAGACTTGTTAGGAGCTTGAAATTGTTAGGTAACTTCACGGTCATTATGGATTCTAAGAAAGGACTTGAGTAGGTAGGGGGAGAATGGGTGGCACATGTAGTCTTGGAGGTGCAAGATCTACATTTTTCCGAGGAGCCCCATTAGTACCTTTGAGGGTTAGTCTTTTCCTGTTTGGACTCATGGCTATCATAGGAGGAAGGTGTAACACTTTCCCAAATGCAACACTATACTTAAGTTATACCGTCGCACTCAGGAGTTGCTACCAAATCATTAGCAGACCTTGTTTATTTACTTAATGCATTCCCAAAGGATTATCGTAAAATTTATTCGTTGTACCGGATAAAATATAGCAAATGAATTGAAGAATGTGGAAACTTTACTTAAAATATACTAAAACCCACATCATAGTCTCACTTATTAACATATATACAAATCCAGTAACTTTACTCAACAACATTTCCAAAACTCATAAAAGAGCTTTATTAAAAGCTTCAACTATGATGTCAGTCATTTAGTACTAGAATACATATGCTTGTTCTTGGTCACCGACGAGTCGATCTTGGTCAAAACCTCCTAAGAAACTTGCCTTCAAGGGTCACCTGCACTATCTGGAGACAATATGGGAATAAATAGGGGTGAGAAATATAATTTCCCAATAGGTAGTCCTAGGCTAATAACAATGGTGCTATCGTTATCGCCCCAGCCACTTTGGTTTATTATAAAAAGTAAGCATACCAAAAAAAAAAAAATGAGATTCATTTTAAAAGTTTGAAAACATGATCTTCCAAAGTAGGTTTCTTTTATTAAGCATTTAATCCAAATAACTTAACAATTAATAAACCCTGCTTATCATAGTTCAAAAATAAGGTAAAGATGCTTATGAAAACAAAATAATATTCCTTAACTCATATCTCCTTTTTCTCTTTACATGTCTTTAACCTTTTTTACATAACACACTTAGGCATTATGTCTTGCCGTCCCTGCGATGCCTACATATGTTTGCACTTGAGTGTTACTGTCGTCCTTAGGTGCAACCTTATACATGCCTGAGCATTACATGTCACCATCCTCATGATGCAATCCTCTTCACATGATTGGGTGTTATGCTCCACTGTTCCAAAATAATAACGTATGTCTATCTAAGCATTATGTATCGCCATCCTCAGTAGGCAAATTCCATTATATGTGATCGTGTCGTCGTAGCCCACTGCTTGGTGAAAACCCGACACATTACTTATGATCGTATCGTGTTACCCCACTACTTGGTGGAGGCCCAACATGTCACTTAATTAACTTGTGAAATTCTTATGTTCATATTATATATCTTTCATGTAACTATATTCTCATGTAACCTAACATAATTACATCTTGTACTTTTATTAGACCTCATGAGAATTGTCTTTCAAGAGTAAATTTGGTAGAGTTCTGGCAGAGTTCTGGCAGCACAACAACTGTATCGAGAGGTTCCCTAAAACTGAAAATAATCAGTTATTCAGTCAACAGCTCACTTAAACTCATATCATTAGCATAATCCTAGATGGCAAGAATTCCTATGCTCAAAAGAACTACAAAAATGCAGCCAACAATTTAGAGACATCATAAATCATTCTAATAGAAAAACTTAAACAAAATCACATAAATCACCAAATCTATATAGAACTTCAAAAATTCACCAAAATATCAAATTAAGACATCTTAACCTCAAATTTCATAGGGATTATGCTATATTCAAACCCCTTTAGTCCTACTAAATGATGAGATGTATAGCTTAAGTTATTCAAGTTTTCCCTATTGCTGTCCTATTATAGGATAGGCTTGAGCACATGAGAGTGGAAAATTGTAACACCCTAATAGTCCTTTGCTATGCTTAAGTCATATTATGGAATTATTAGTTTTCACTTTTGCTCGTCGAACTAACATTACCATTTGAAAATACTTTATAGTAAAAATAGAGTACATTTTTTTTTCCTTTTGAACGATAAGAACACGAGTAAATCATTTTGAAAACCAAGAGCCATGCATGCGTCACAAAAGTATATTATCAAACATCACTATCTCATACAAGCGATGCAAGTAAAATAAATATAGGCGACATAATTAAAAGCTAAGACATAAAGCTTCAATTCATGTGAAGATCACTTTCCAAAATAAAACATCTTGATGAGCCTATTGGTAGCTGAAGTGGACTGATATGAATACAAGTACAACATGGATATGCTATAAAGATTGGGCCATAACTCTATCATTTCAAGTCTAAATTAAGCAAATTAGGTAAGCTAAGAGGTAAAGGATTGATTTGGGCTCAAGAGCAACATTGGATTTTCACATTTTAGGTCTAAAAAGTAGTGAGAAAACAAAGATCCGAAGGGATGGGAAGACTTTCCTCTCCAATTTTTTTTTTCATTTCTCTTTCTTCTCTTTTCTTCTCCTCTCCTCTTCTTTTCTTTTCTTTTCCTTTCATTTTGTAAGACACTTGTTTTGGGTTCTATTTTGTAACCTTCATTATTATAGAGAAGTAGGACTCCAAGCTAGTTTAAGGAGACTCCAAAGGCATTATGGTTGTAATCTTGAAACCCAATGCAGAATTCTCAATCATGTTTGTTTTCTTGATTCTTTGCCCTCTTTAATTTGTATACTTGCATTAAATGGTATTGATATGTGGGTTTATGAATGAGGAATTAGTTGGATAATTACTAATTCGTTAATTGGTATGAACTTAATTAATTAAAGAAGTAGGAATTGGATTTGGGTCTAAACCTAGGCTAATGTAATTGGGGCTAAAATTCAACATAGGTTAATTAGAGTTGAGTCTCAATTATCTAATTCATTGTATGTTAGTTGAATGCCTAGAGGTCTCTAGGTAGCATTGTGGGTTTGTTAGTAGAAGTCACTCTAATAGCTCAAATTAGCCACACTATATGTTTGATATATTATGTGTTAATGATTGATTCACCTTATGCCTCAGGAACTCTTTGAACTAGTATTTTTAATTTCACCTAATTTTCTTTTAGCTTATTTATTGCATATTTGCATAAACCCCCCTTGTTACTTAACTAGATAGCAACTACATCCTTGTAAAACGACCTTGGTTGTACCATATTTCAAATTTAGTGTAAGTAAGTATTTTAAAATTGTAATTTGGAGCTGGCTACTACACTCACTACCAAATTTTGTCACTATTACCAGGGATGGTGTTATTTGACTTGTAAATACCTGCAAGCACCAACACTTGCTTTATTTTTCACTGTTTTGGTCGTTTTCAATGTTTTTGGTGCATAAATAGGTGTAGCTCTTTTTTGGACTATCTCATATTGAACTAAAACTTGGTATTCTAAGCTTTTTCAGCATTTTAAACAAGACTCAGTTTGTGAGTCCCACCCTATTTTTACCAAATTTAATCCTTTTGACCACTTTTTCAATTTATTGTGATTTTTCTTGTATTTTTAATATTTTCTTTTGTGTCTTCCCTTTTTGTTTTTATTTATGTAACCCAAAACATCTTTTGTAGTATTTTCTTAGTTGAGTCATTTTAGAGTAGTCTTTAGTTTCTTCTTGCATTTAGTTTACTCATTTCCACTTTTTTAACATATTCACTAACCTACCTTTTAGTTTCCAGACAAATGGTTGTTGGAATGTTGCAAGAACTAAAGCGGTTGATGAAGATCCTTACTAGAGAATGGAACACTAGCTGCAGGAGAAAAAGTACTTAATAGAGTAATATGCTGTGGGGAATCACACCTATCAGCTACAGCAAGGATACAACCCCTACTCCAAGATGTACTAGTATGATGGGTATGATGGAGTTAACCAAGGATATAAAGGTGTTTTATCACAACAATCCCCATATTTCTAGCAACTGTTCCAGCCTCCACCCCCTTCATTTAGCAACACCTACATCCACTCCAGGAGCCATATGAGCAACCACAACTCGAGTCATCAATTGCATAGCAGTAGGTCGATCCGCTAGCCACCTCACTTGAGCCCTCTTTAGAAGATTTTGTGAACCAACTGATGGAGAGTAATCTCTGATGGCAACAGAGGACTAATGCAATCATTCAAGGCTTGCAAACACAATTGAGCTAGCTAACTTCTACATGGAGCCAATTGCAAGCTCATGAGTTCGCTTAGCTCTTTTCTTATAGCGTTTTGACTCCTAAAGAGAATGTGCTAAATGTGCAATCACATGAGCTACCTAAGGGGATTGATGAGAGCCAATTTGTCTTGAAGCAGCTTGATAAGAAACCTCAGATAACTTTGGCTGATGAAAAACATGACATTTTAGGCACTTCAGATACCAACAGTGTTGCTACTGATTTTGTAATTGACTGGATTATAGATTTAGAGCTGTTAGAGCCTTCAGTTGGGGAAACAATTCCTGACCCCCACACTTTTTGAAGATCTGTGTACAGATTCTCCAATCCCTCCTAAGACACTGCCAGAGACTTCAATCTATCAATCATCTTATGATCTTATTTGTGCTAAGAATTTGATCGAGTCCACATATACAGAGATTTTTACTTCTTTAGAGGACCCCCTGAGTGACCTCCTGGTAGAATTTGTGATATCTGAAGAACAGTGCATCTGATTATCATAGTTAATTGATTTATTTCATTGCATTAGAGATATACGAGTAATCAAGGTTGAGAATGTGAATGTTTTGGTTAGAAAAAAATAATTGATATACGAGTAATCAAGGTTGAGAATGTGAATGTTTTGGTTAGAAAAAAATAATTTAAGTTGCCTTGTAGAAAAATTTCTTGAAGACTATTGGCAATGTTTTGCTAATTTAAGGAAAATCGATTTATTTGTAGCGTCAGGTAACGCAAAAATCAAATCAATAAAAATTTATACTGTAGGATAACATGAGTATCAGTTTAAAACCCTAAAATATATGGTTAGAAACTAGCCACCTACACCCCTTTTGTTGGCCAAATGATGGCCATATAAAATGACAAGCTCAATAACATTCAAACAAAAATTGAAATCCACCAATTACATACTTCATGAGTGATCCACCTTATGAGCTAAAAAGTCAAATTTTCCATTCATACCATAAGGAGAATTTGCCAGTCGCTTTTATTTCTCCATCCTTATTTCTTCTCCCAACCTCTACATCTTCATCCAAGCTCTTAAAATTGCTTTAAGCTTGCTCCCTTTTAGCTCAAACTTGGGATTTAAGGTAGGATCCCATGAATTAATGGACTTCTAAGGTTTAGGTAACTATTAGGGTTTCCTAGTTCTCCTTCATATGATATTGTTTGATAATAATATGAGTTGTTTCCAGTGAATTAAGATTGGAAACCTTGGTTTGGGATTGGAAATTTGATCACAAGATCAAGAAAACACTCAAACAGAGTTACTGTGAAGGAACCCCAGAGAACCATTCATACAACAAATGATGTCTCTTGAGCTATAGAGGTCAAATTTAGTGAAACTGTTTTTAAATGAAACTAGACTTCCAAAGCTTTCCAACCATATAAATTATAAGACCATTGAACCTGAAATGAGAGAGTTATAAATTTTAGAAGTAGCCTTTTGAATTCTATTCACTGTTTTGATCAGTATGTTTTTTGAGGGGCATAACTCACCCCATACAACTTCAAATTGAGTGCAACTAATTTTGTTAAGAAGCTAGCACATAGAGGATCATTCCATAAAGACTTTACACTTAGATCTTAATTATGTTGTTCCTCGTAATTCACTAAAGTTACCATATGCTCTGTTCTGGTTAAAATAGGGCAACCCACTTGAGGAGCTTATAACTTGAGCTCTACTTACTCAATCAAAATGAAACTTATGGGAAATGAAAGAGTTCAATTAGCTTTATTTAGGTATAAATTTCTGATAGAAATAAGGAGAATTGGATTTTTAGTGATTTTCTAAATTTAAGTGCTCAAGTCTATCTAGCAACATGGTAGCCTTGAGTAAAATTGCAATAACTCAGCTTATACACCTTAAATCTTAGTGGGACCAAAGGGATTTAAAAGTAGATTAATAAAGATACAACATACTGAATTATCGGTTTAAAATAAAATAAAATAGAATTTTGGTACAATTTATAAAAATAGGATAGATTTAAGAATTTTAAAGTGTTTTGACAGCTTTAAGTATTAGGAGCCTCATGAGCCATGAATGGTCAATGATTGAATTATTGATGAAGTTCTCTACCATAATGCTATGATATTGATATATGAACATGATCATTCTTGTATTGTGATTGGCTTGCTAGAAATTTTATTGCCTGTATACTAGGAAATCTCCTATTTTCAGCCGTTATGCTGTCGAACTTTCGGCAGAAGACATATGAGTGATGCACTATGATTATAAGTTCTTGAAGCATGAACATTTATGAACATATGAATTATGATGAAAGTAAGGATTCCATATCACTTAGACTAGCCGTGGAATGAATTAAGGGGAATAGATCGGTGGGAAGGTCGGGGAAAGTAAATCTGGTAATCCTGTATAGTAGCAAGCTCAATCTTGAGAAGTAGACTATTACCTAGGAGTTATATGGCCTAAAACTCCCAAGGGACCAAGTATGGAAAATTATGATACAAGTGCACGTGTATTAAGACCCATTTGCATCCCTTTATGCATATTATGTGATTGATTATAGACCTTGTCTAGGTATAATTAGTTCTCTATTATGTTCTTTTTTATCTTTACATGTATTCTTATTTGTCTATTAATCTTATGAGTAAAATGGAATTTGCTTTGGATACTACGATTTCAACACTTATAAAATTTTATATATATATATGAGAGTGATTGCAAAGTCAAAATGTGATATTCTAAGAAATCCTACTGAAAATTTTCTTAATTCGTATTCTATTTATATGTCCATGTCATACTCAAACGGTGGCGATGGCGATAATAGTATTTTTTACTGAGGTGCCCGAATGGCAATGGCACTACGACCATGCCATGGATTCCTTGTATTTGATTACGACCTTTCAAGTCCGCCTGTATATATTTTTCCAACTCAGGAGTCCTCTGAGAGTGATCCGTTAGAGATGATGGATTCCTCATCTTCTTTGTCCTCAGCCCCAGACAATGATTATGCACCAGGTGACCCCAAGTCCATGAGTCTCATGGCAAATGGATTCCTTTCCTTGGAGTCTGCCTAGTGGAGTTACCAGATCCTGGAGATAGTAGTACTATATAGAGTGGCCCTCTTTTGGTGTCTTTTTACATGACCTTGGCCCACAGACATAGTTTTTGTTTTTTTCACTTGGTACTTTCATGTATTCCTTCTGGCTTGTGATGTCCTTACGAGGACCTATACTGAGATGGTGCTTACAAACATAGATCGAATATATGTTTTGACTGTCCTTTTTGATGTATTGAAAACTTATAAGTGAATGCATGAGACTATGTATATATTATGAGATGTATGAGATGTATTTTTTATCCTAGTGCTCTTTAAGTTTCTTTATATTATGACACGCTTTGCACGGTATGCAACCTTACAGTAAATGGATACTGTATAATTAAAGGTAAATCGACAAACCGCATTTTACTAAATTTAACTTCGCCAAACTAAGAATAAAAAGATAAGTTAAAGGTAAGTTGATAGCCATAGCAAACTACCAAATATAACATTATAACTTAAGCATAGTATTATATTTGGCAGGGTGTTACAGAATTCCCTGAGCTAGCTACTATTGACACTTTTGCTGGATTCACATGTGCTATTTATAAGGGTGATTATATCTACCTCATGTGATAGAGATTGAGGCATGCCTAAGGAGAGATTTTCCGATGCCAAAAAATGGCGAGATTGTATCTGATATTTAGAGAGCTGAGCTGTTAGAGGAACAAGTTAAAGAAACTGCCTAGCCCTTCCTCTCTACTTTCTTTCTACCTATAGTTGAGAGATACTCTACTGGTTTAGAGTATGCACCTACACCTTTCCTAGGGCGGTTTGAATATGCACACTTAGAGAACGATGAACAACTCAGAACCATTTGTGACATGATAGCTGGCTTACTTCATTTGGGTGCATGAAGGTGCTAGGATTATGCCTATATGAAAAACAAATCTTGCCCTCAAGTTGTTTGTTTCATCATTATAGAGATGCTTCCTAGGAGGATGGCAAGGCCATCAACATTGACCTATCAAGGCCCCAATAGCCATGATGGAAATGAATTCAAGATCACCTTATTGGATCTTGGAGGAGGTCATAGATGCAAGCCCTAGTGGGAATTCTTGGATCAATTAAAGCATAAGCCACTATAAAGGAGTTCTCATCACTTTTTACCTTTTAATTTTCTATCCTGCATTTTACTTTTGGAATAAAGTATGTTTAGTGTTAGTTTTCGTATACCAGTTGTGTTGTTTAGTTGGATGTTTCCTATAGTGATTATTGAGTTGTTAGCTTCAAGCATTAGATATTCATGGCTTGATATTTCATCTCATTCTTTATGTTTTGCATGCTTGGTAGATTGATCTTCAATTACTTGGATTCTGTATGTTGGATGCAACCCATATGAGTGTCACAACGTGCCTGGAAGGCACCGCGACGAGAGGCAACAAAAAATATTGAACAAATAATTTCAATGAAGTCGCCACCAATTTTCATTATGTAAAAAATTGGAAAAACCTTTTAATTTTGCAAAAATGGTCTTTTAAAGAGATTGAATTCGAGAGTCTATTTATGCATAAGGAAAGGTGAAAACTTAATCCCACTACATCCCTAATACATCCGCTTTATAACGGTTACCCTAGAGCTTGTTACGCAAAATAATGAATAACCATAATAATGCTTATTTTTCCCCTTTAAGAATATAACAATTGTTTACAAAAAAAGAAAACAGAATTGATATAACAATTATTTACAAAAGGAAAGAAAAGCAAAATTGATATGATAATTATTTCCAAAAAAGAAAGCAAGGTTAATATACAATTATTTACAAAAGAACATAAATGCAAAATTAATATAACAATTATTTACAACAAAAACAAAACAAAATTAATATGATATTTACAAAAGGAAAGCAAAATTTAAAAAATATAATTATGGCTTGACTTGCGCTCCTACGTATCCTCTAGTGCAATGAGGAACTCAAGGCCACATAGTTCTTGTAGAAGATGATTATGTTTTGGCTAATTTTATTTACAAAAAATTTCTTTTTATAAAAAGAGAAAAAAACAAAATCCACTCTTGTACAGGATTTAAGATAGCATGAGCTACATAATAAACCCTTACAATTCTTACAACTCTTGAGGATAAACGAGTCATACATCAATGTCGTAGATTGTTACGTGGATCAAAGATTTAAGAAAGATTTTTCTTATTTAAAAGAAAAGAGAAAATCTTGATGATTATGAAATAATTCAAATGATAGACAACACCTGCACACTCATTCCTCAAAGAAACATTTTTTTTTGGCATTTTTCATTTTATTATTTTTTCCTTTTTTTTGTACTTTTTGTCTATCCCTTATTTGCACCTAACTATTCCAATAAAAGAAATGGCCTCACATTATACACACAAAAATAAAAAATAGTTTGTTTCACTAAGGCCGCAAACTTGATAGTAATTCAAATTTTAAAAAAAGGATCGATGAAGAACCCAAAACATGAAAAAAAAAAACACACATAGTAGTGTAATAAACATCTAAAAAAAGAACACTCAAGGAATTGTAGAAAAGAACGAATAAGAGTAATAACAAAAGAATGAATATAAAATAATAAAAAAATAAAGAGAAAAACAGGCTAAATACACCAAAAACTAATAAGTGAATGTCCTTTCTTTCATTATACTTGTAATGGAGATAGACAGCAAGGATTTTTTTTTCTTTTATATTGCAAATAAATGACAAAAGCAAAAAAAACACAAAATAGAATTAACTAGTTAATGTGATGAGATACATAAAAGTGGAGGTATGGAAAGAGATGTATCGGAGAACAAAAGACAAGAGCCAAGAACTGATCATGAGACCATTGTGGTGGTGCTTTGATGCTTAAGTGAAACCTAAAATACCTGATGATTTTTCTGATTTTTTTGCTTGTTGTTGATGGTATCCTGCTTGATGCCTATTTATAAATGCTCGGGGAATGAATAGTATTAATGACGAAATAATTTAAATTGATGCTAATTGTGAGATTTGATTTGATTGACACTGATTAAAACCAATTAAAAGATGCTGATTAACACAAATTGACTAATTAAGATATACTAATTGACACAAATTGACAAATTAAGATATGCTGATTGACATTAATTGACAAATTAAAATATACTTGATGGACACTAATTGATAAATTAAGATATGCTTGATGGACACTAGTTGACAAATTAAGATATGCTGATTTACGCTAATTGACACTAAATAAATGTGATTTGATGCAATTCTGATTTTTTATTATTTCTTTTTTATTTTTACTTTTTTTATATGTATTAATTTTTGGACTAAGATGCTAGTTGGACATGGGCCAAAAGAGATGGTTTTATTATTTTTTATTTTCTTATTTTTGAAAAATTATTCGGACAAAATATGGGTTCACAGTTGCCCCTCATTACTTGTTACTTACTAGAAAATACAAAATCATAGGGTATGGTTTTGTATTTCCATGGTAAGGAACTAGTAAAGATATGAACACATATTTTTGTCCGAATATGGAAAATGATAAGAGTAAATGCCTTCCAAAAATGAAATGCAACCTTACAGATGAAATGTAGCCCTACGGCCTTGCCAATGAAATGCAGCCTTGCGAATGAGATGCAGCTTTGTAAATAAAATGAAATGAAGCCTTATGGCCTTACCAATGAAATGAAATGCAACCCTATGGCCTTGCCAATTGTAACATCCACCACGAGTCCCGACTTCACATTCAAATTTCCATGATTTCCAAATTCTCAAGTTCCGACCTTAACCATAGTATTCCTCATTTCCGACTTATGACTTAATGTTTCAAAACAAGCTGTACATGGTTTTCGCCCTCCGAGTTGATAGTGATGGTCACAAGTACCGACCTCCGGGTTGAATGTTACGAGATCTGACCTTAGAGTTGAACTCAACTATAACGGACACGAGTTCAAATGATTGAGTTGATTTTCAAGTGTTACACGAGTTCCGATATCCGCGTTTATCCCAGGAGCTTTCCATTACTGTTGGTGTTCCCGAGTTTGAATTGGGAGTTCCGAGATTATGTGATTGTATGATTTCCGACATCAGACTTTGCTTCCAAGTTTCGAATAAACTAGACATAATTTTCGAAATCCGATTTCATCTTCGAGTGTCAAATAAATTGCACGAGTTTCGGCTTTAAGTAGAATCGAGACGAGTTCCGATTTCAGGTAGTACGGAAGCGAGTTCCACTTTTGGGGTGACGTGGAGAGTAATTTAGCCACAACAGCAGGAGACATGGCCAAACTTTAATCACAAAATTTCAACCAATCAATACTCATAATTCCAACTACCCTCATGTATTTAAGTCAGACTCCCATTCTCATTTCTGACTGACTTGCACCTCCCTCTCCCTCTTGCTCCAGCCCTTTTCTTCTCTTCCCCTCTCAACCTACTCCATCAAATCTCCAAGCTTTGTCAAGGTTCCATCAATCCAAACTCAAATTCAACAAGCTCACACCTAAAGGAGGTAGGATTCCATTTCTGTTCTTAAATTCTTTGAACTTTGGCTGCATGAAATTTTACTCTTCCTCATGTATTTGATAATATATTGGATGTATATGATAGATTATGGTTGGATTAATATGAAATCTTGAGCTGGAATTAAGGTTAGAAGAGAAAAACTAGGAGAAGCAGAGGATTGAGATGCTGCCTGAGTGAGAAGCCCCACGGCAGTCTGGATGGCAGAGTGTACGGCTCTGCCTATAGCTAGTTAAATATGATGAAACTATTTTTATATGAAAGTAGACATTCAGGGCTTTCCATACATATATAATATGAGGTCATTGGATTAGTATTAAGAGAGATGTGAATTTTTTAAGTTTGACTTAGGAATCAGGGCTTTCATCCGGGTAGAGTGACTTGAGAAGGGTGTAACTCACCCTACACTACTCCAAATTGAGTGAAACCAACTTCGTTAGAAAGCTTACACATAGAGGAACATCCCATAATGAAATTCCAAGTTTTTTATGATCCCAATTGTTCCTAGTGGTTCGAGGAAGTTGCCCTATGTCCAAACCATGCCAAAACAGGGTAGTTCAGGAAGGTCAAATTTCAGGACTTATAACTCGAGCTATACTAAATCAAATGAAATGAAACTTGTTGCAAATAAAAGGTTGTCCTATTAGCTTTGATATGACACCAATTTCGTATGATTTGGATTTGTTTCAATTTTTAGTGAATTTTTACTTCCAAGAGTATAATTCGGACCAATGACTGAATAGGCTAAGGCAAAATTTAAATATCTTGAGCTACACATATCAAAATGAGATGGGACTAAAAGGATTGAAAACTAAACACATAGAGCTATGACATATCCAAAATTCAGGTTTAAATGAGTTGAATAGAAGTAAAGGTGGATTAGACAAAATTCAGGTATAACTGAATAGAATTGGCAGAAATGACCACATTGATGGTTTTACAAGTGATTAGTGAACATATGAGGCTTGAGTTGACGGTTGTAAGTTGTCCTTGATAGATATGTTAGATTGATTATACTACTATGACTAATTTGTCCGCGAGAGCTGGCACTATTCATGGGGAAACGGATTTGATCCGTTATGCTGCTGAATTTATGGCAGAAGTCTACGAAACTATGAATGTTTATATTACAAGAAATTTATGATATGAACAGCTGTACAATTATGAATATGTATGTGGAAATTCTATATGCAAGAATGATATAAGTATGATATGAGGCATATGAAAATAAATGATGAAGCTTATGTATGAGTATATTCAGTATGTCTATGCTTGATTATGCATGAGAAGGAAAAGACATGAATATATTAAATGTGAATCCCTTCACTTGGAGGCAGTTGCACATTGAATCTCTCCCTGTGAAGCAGTTAAATAAGACAAAATGTGAATCCCTTCACTTGGAGGCAGTTGCACTTTGAATCCCTCCCTATGAAGGTAGTTAAAAGATAAAGATGTGGGTCCCTTCACTTAGAGGCAGTTGCACATTGAGGCAGTTGCACATTGAATCCCTCCCTGTGAAGGCAGTTAAAAATATGATAAAGATGTGGGTCTCTTCACTTGGAGGTAGTTGCACATTGAATCCCTCCCTGTGAAGGCAGTTAAAACTATGAGATCCCTCTACCTTTGAGGCACCTGGTCAGATGAGATCCCTCTATATTGAAGGCATGTGGTCAGATAAGATCCCTCAATTTGAGGCATGTGACCAAAAGAGATCCCTTCAATTAGAGGCACGTGATCAAAATAAGATCCCTCCAAGACTAGAGGCACGTGAATCCCCTTGTGGTTAGTCTGTGTGACGATGGTAACGAGATGAGTTGACGAGCTCACTCCTAGATCAGACTACCCAAGGGCAATAAAGACTAAAAAGTAAAGACTAAAGATTAACGCATATACAAGCACCCCACTCACATGAGGCATGGCATCGACCCAACTAGTATGAGTAAAGAGGACAGGGCTTACATGAGGCATGGCATGACCCAGCTAGTGTAAGTACCAAAAATTCATGGTGCCATGTAAAGATTTTATGATGAAAGATATAATGACCAGTCTCTATTCCTAAGGAACGTAGCATGGCAATCACGCTCTGATGGGGTATGACATGACGATCATTGATAAAGAAAGAAAAGTAAATTTTATGTATCTGCATAACTTTAATTACAAGTAAAGTCATGTGTAGATATTATGTCTCCAGTATATTGATGCTATAGTATCTTAATATGCTGCAGTTATTATTCATATTGTAATTCATGAATTGACTTTGTATGTGCTCTCCCAAATGCCAAGTATATGAGTAAAATGAATTTTGCTTCGGATAATATATTTTCGAACTATAAAATATAACAGCTTGTATAACATGTTTACCTTTTTCATAATAAACCAAAGCAAACTGGAGATAACAATGATGACATTATGTATGATACTTAGAGAATCCTACTAAGAATTCAAAATCCTCACTTCTATTTCTGTGTTATCTTCAGATAGTTCAAAAAGTTCTGAAGACGGCTGAAGTTGTTGTCAGATAAGGTCCGCTCAGGTAACAGTAACAACTCCAGGGTGTGGTACTATGACCTAAGTATAGTACTGTACTTGGGAGGGTGTTACACCAATGAAATGAAATACAGCCTCATAGCCTTGCGAATGAAATACAGCCTTATGGTCTTACTAATGAAATGCAGCCTTACGACTTAGCTAATGAAATGAAATGTAGCCTTATAGCCTTACCTTGCGGATTAGATGCAGCCTTGCAAACGAAATTAAATGCGGCCTTATGGCCTTGCCAATGAAATGAAATGCCGCCTTATAGCCTTGCAAATGAAATGAATGCAACCTTACTGCCTTGCCAATTAAATGCAACCTTGCAGATGAGATGCAGTCTTGCAGCCTTGCCAATGAAATGAAATGCAACCTTACGGCCTAGCTAATGAAATGAAATGTAGCCTTATTGTAACGTTCGAGAGAAAATCTTATCGTTATTAATTGAGTTGTTCGATTTTTATCGAGTAAATTGTGATAAATTAGGATTTGATTTAGTAATTCACTTTAGTCCAATTAATGTGGTATGGAATGATTAGTTATAATGGAATTAGATTAGAACCATAAGAAACTCCATAGGATTCTTCTAAAACCGATTTATCGATTTAAGAGAAATCGATAAGATTTCAATATTTTAAACTGTTGGAAACGGATCAATAGCACTTATACTGTGAATGCCCTAGGATGAATGACTAGGATTCAACCACAACACCACCATAGGTGGTGCCATTTTCAGCCAAGAAAGCAGCCACAAAACCAAGTTGAATTGGCCAACACAAATCCGTCAATCATATTCAACTTGCTTTAGAAGTTTTCTTTCTTTTCCTTTTCTGCCCTTGTAATTTCGGCCCCTATATGCTGACCCCTCTCCATTCTTTTCTCCTTCATCTCATCTCATCTCAACTCATATCATCTTCATCTCCCACATACCTTCAAGCCACAACAAGATTTCTTCAACTCAAATCATAAATCCAACCAGATTTCAACTAGGCAAGTTAGGAATCCAACTCCTCCTCTTATTTTTCTTGATTTAGGGCTGTGTGGGGATCATATCTTCCTCATGATGTTAATCTGATTTGGAATCATGATGATGGTTTATGATTGAATTTGTATGTGTGTTGTGATTAGAATTGAAATTGGTATAAAAGAACTTGAAGAAAAGAGAAAATTGAAGAAGTTGTTAGGGTTTTCCTCGGCAGTCCGTACGACAGAGTGTACAGCTCCACCTACAGCTATTTAAATTTCACGAATCTATTTTTATATGAAACTAGAAATTCAGGGCTTTCCATACATAACAAATATACTACAATTGGATTAGTATAGAATTAGTTATGAACTTTTGAAGTTTGACCTAGAAATTTGGACTCTTATCCAGGCAGTATGAGTTGAGAAGGGTGTAACTCACCCTACACAATTCCAAATTAAGTGAACCTAAAGTTTTTTGAAAGCTAACATGTAAGGCAACATCCCATAAAAATTTTAGGATTAGATTCGTTGTCAATTGTTTCCAGCACATCAATGAAGTTAACTTATGTTCAAATCAGGCTGAAATCGGGTAGTCTAGTAGGGTTAAGTTACAGGGCTTATATGTCAAATTATATTCATTCAAATGACATGCAACTTCTTTCATTTGAAAGCTTGCTCTGTTAGCTTTATATTGATATAAATTTTGCATGATTTTACCTAGATTTCTATTTTTGGTGAATTTTCTCTCATAAGAGTGCAATTCTGGCTAGAAACAGGGCAGTTTGGAATAAAATACAAATAACTTGAGTTATACAAATCAAAATGAGATGGGACCAAAAGGATTGGAACTAGATTCATGTAGTTATAACATTTCCAAAATGTAGGCCCAAATGAATTAAGATGAATGTTTTATGGATCTTGTAACTTATAGCAGAAATTAGTGATAGTTCTAAATGATGATGCATTAATATTGACATGTAAGAATACTAGATTAAGTTTAGTTAATATCGGAACTTGGAACTTAGCAAGCAGAGAACTAGATCAGGTATACTTAACGTTGAACTTGGAACTTAGTGAATAGAAAACTAGATCAGGTATAGTTGATGTCAGAAACTTGGAACTTAGGAAACACATTCACAGAAGTCTTGGAAAACCAATTGTGGATTAATGTTGGAGATCGGAATCACACAACACATAATATTTTGAAATCGAAAAGTTAAGAACAAGAATATGAAATCCAAAATACTTAAACCCGAAAGTCGAGGATCTTCAACATAAACTTGGAAGTTGGTACCAGAATATGAAACCTTATACCCTAATCTCGGAAGTCGAGAACTAGGACGCTTTAAAATTCTTATACACGTAATTCCAAAACTAGGTATCTCATTAAACATATAACCTCAAAACTCAGTCCAGAATCAATCTTGGAGATCGAACATAACCCTGGAAGTCGGGAATCAAAACATTAACCTTTCATACATAACCCCGAAAGTCAAAGCTTGTATAATTTCGAAATTCAGACCCAATTTAATCTCGGAAGTCGGTTCTAAGCTCAAACTCGGGAACATCAATAGAAGTTAAAAGCTTGCATGATAAATTAAGACTTAAGATTTTAAACTTGTACGTAACTACCTAAGTTTTGCTCATGAGACTTTGTTGTGTGTGACAACTAATGAACATATGACAATGAGTTCATATTCCAAAGGAACGTGATATGGCGATTATACTCTGAAATGCGGCTTAATTGATTAGAGTGGGGACCAGTCAGGGTACTGTTCATAAAGACAGGCCAATTTATTTTGTGTTAGCGGCCTCATTTTACTACCCAATACCATTTTATGTATCGTTTGTCAACTTTGAAAATAGACGTCTATATTTATGATGCAATTTGCAGTAGTTCTGTCTATTTTGCATTTTATTTATGTTTGTTACTTTCGGTACAATGATTGTCTAGTATTTATTCCACCGTCAAACAGAAAATTTGTTACGTGAATAGTCATCTCGATATGGGTAATTAATAATGAAATAGAAACTAGAATTTAATCAGCTCACTACACGTAATCACTTATCAGATAATATATTATGACTTAAGCATAGTACTTTGTCTGGTAAGGTGTTACATTTTTTGTATCAGAGCAGTTTGTCCTAATATAGGCCTGAGGATTTGGACTGACTATGCTTCGCATATGCTCTGTATTCCTTAGATATTATTATGCACTGAGTTTGGTCCATATGGGTAGGATGCACGTGAGAGGATTGCCTAACCGTATGCTGTTATTTACTAGCACACCGAACTTAGTATTAAGCCAGATCAACTCAATTACTCTTATTTTGTGTGTTCAAAACTTGATGGCTTCTGGAAGGCGAAGTAGGCTGCGAACTTCGCCAGCCTAGGAGGGGTCTACTGAGTTCCTGGACATAATGCGAGAAATAGCGCACGCTATGCGCGAGTAGGCAACTGCGGTGACTCAAACGATGGACCAACTAGGAAGGAAGCCAGAGGTAGGTCTTGGAGGGAATCTTAATGGCCCTGGGATGGATCTGGAATACCTTAAATTTGCTTAGTTCAGGAAGGCCAACCCACCTAGCTTCAAGGGAGCCTTTAACCCAGATAAGGCAAATGAGTGGGTTAAAGCTATGGAGAAGGTCTTCTCCATATTAGATTGCACAGACCGTTAGAAGGTGACCTTTGCCACCTATATGCTAGAAGCAGATGCAAAGTTCTGGTGGAACGGTGCATGGTGGTTATTAGAGGGATCCCAAACAGACATTACTTAGGACGTATTTAGAGGCACGTTCTATCATAAATATTTCCCTGCATCGATCCGCAATGCTAAGGAGTTGAAGTTCATGCACCCCCGTCAAGGGAATAGTAGTGTATCGAAATACATTGCCAAATTTGAGGAGTTGTGCAAATTTTTCACCATTTATCAACGGAACCCCGATGAAGCATGGAAATGCATGAAGTTCGAAGGTGGGCTGAGAGAAGACATCCTTACCACCATAGGACCATTGGAGATTAGAGACTTCCTTACTTTGGTGAACAAGTGCTGCCTGGTAGAGGATTGTAACAAGAAGTTGGTTGCTACTAGGTCAACCGGTAGTAACTTTAAGAAGGGGTTAGCTCCACAAAACCCAAGGTTCAAGCCCAACTTTCAGCGACAGAAGAAGTTTCAGCCTGCGGGCAATAAAGGCAAGCAACCTCAGAGACCTTTTGGGAACTAGGCTTGCAACCAGTGCGACAGGAATTATGGCAACCGCCCCTGCTTGGCAGGTCAAAATGTCTATTTTGGATGTGGTAAGCTAGGCCACAAAATCTATGAATGTCCTGCTAGAAATCCTCAGTGGACTCCTAGGCCACAACATCAGGGAAAAGTTTTTACTATAGATGCACAGGAGGTCGACAAGTCAGAAGATTTGATTCAAGACACATGTGAAGTGAATGGTAAGACCTTAACTATTTTATACGATTTAGGTGCCTCTCACTCTTTCATCTCTCATGATTGCATGTCAGCCTTGCAATTACCTATTTCTGAATTACCCTATGACTTACTAGTTTCCACTCCTACAAATGAGCCTGTTAAAACTAATCATATTTGTATGAATGTCCCCTGTCAAATAGGAGGTCGAACTTTTTCGGTTAATTTAATTTGTCTCCCCTTGTCCGAACTTAACATCATTTTGGGTATGGATTAGCTCTCTACCAACCAAGCCCTATTAAATCGCTTTGATAAATCCATCGTGCTTCCCTCTGTTTCATCCTCTAAATCAGTAATCCCTATAAGCCTTTATTTAAGCTCCTTAGCAGTACACCACTGTAGGGATAGAAGTCAAGGGTATATTCTCTTATCAACCAGCGTAGCAGAGGTTGATTAGAAGTTAACCGATATTCCAGTTGTTAGGGAATAACCCGATATGTTCCCTGAAGCTATTCCCGAATTCCCTCCAGAGATGGAAATTTAGTTTGCCATTGAATTGGTACCAGGAGCAGGACCAATATCTATAGCGTCATATCGAATGTCACCCTTGGAGCTGACTGAACTTAAGAAGCAAATTGAAGAACTCCTGGAAAAAAAATTTATTAGGCCAAGTGCATCCCCATGGGGAGCCCCAGTCCTATTAGTTAAAAAGAAAGACGAAGGCATGCGACTATGTGTAGATTACAGGTAATTGAATAAGGCGACGATCAAGAATAAGTATCCATTGCCAAGGATCGATGATCTCATGGATCAACTGCAAGGGAATATTGTATTTTCCAAGATTGATCTACGGTCTGGGTATCACCAGATTCGGGTTCAAGAAGAAGATATTCTGAAGACTGCGTTTCGGACTCGTTATGGACATTACGAATATACTGTGATGTCCTTCAGGTTGATGAGTGAATCAGCAATATTCATGGATTACATGAATCGAATATTCCGACCATATCTTGACAAATTTGTGGTGGTATTCATTGATGACATACTTGTTTACTTGAAGATGGAGCAGGAGCATGCAGAACATCTACGACTGGTTCTGCAAATTCTAAGAGAGAAGAAACTTTACGCCAAGCTATCCAAATGTGAATTTTGGATGAAAGAAGTAAAATTTCTTGACCATGTGGTATCCCATGGGCGAATTTCAGTGGACCCCAGTAAGGTAAAAGCAGTATTAAACTGGGAAAAGCCAACGACAGTTACAGAAGTCAGGAACTTCTTAGGGTTGGCAGGATACTATAGAAGATTTGTTAAGAACTTCTCTCAAATAGCCCTGTCTCTAGCAAAGTTAACCAGAAAGATTGCCCCATTCAAATGGACACCCGAGTGCGAGCAAAGTTTCCAAGAATTAAAAGAAAAGTTGACGATGACCCCAATACTTACTCTGCCAAATCCTTATGGACCGTTCGAAGTCTACTGTGATGCTTCTAAGAAAGGATTAGGGTGCGTGTTAATGTAGAACAGGAACGTCGTTGCGTATGCTTCCAAACAATTGAAAACTCATGAAAGAAATTATCCAGCGCATGACGTCGAGTTAGCAGCGATAGTGTTTGCCTTGAAGATATGGAGACACCACCTCTACGGAGTGAAGTTTGAAGTATTTTCTGATCACAAAAGCTTGAAATACCTTTTTTATCAGAAGGAATTGAACATGAGGCAGCAAAGGTGGATGAAGTTTCTTAAAGATTACGAGTTTGAGCTAAAGTATCACCTAGGCAAAGCGAACGTAGTGGCAGACGCCTTGAGTAGGAAGTCTTTAACTGTGACATGGATGATAATCAAGGAGACAGAACTCATAGACAGTTTCCGAGACCTCAACTTGGGAATCTCTATGACCCCCAATGCCATTTAGTTAAACCAATTTAAGAAAACTAGTGATTTCAAAGACCAAATCCAGCAAACACAACAAAGAAATGATGACTTCCAGCATACATTGCAACTAGTGCAATCTGGCAAGCTAACAAGATTTACTCAGGATGCAGAAGGAATATGGCAATATCAGGGGAGAATATGCGTACCTGAGGAGGATAACCTCAGGCAGAAGATCTTGGAGGAAGCCCATAAGAGCGAGTTTGCTATACATCCTGGCATCAACAAAATGTATCAAGGTCTCAAGAAGATGTTTTGGTGGCCAGGCCTTAAAATAAATGTGGCAAATTTTGTGAGTAAATGTCTAACCTACTAGAAGGTAAAAATAGAGCATCAGAAACTAGCAGGGATACTACAACCCTTAGAGGTTTCGGAATGGAAGCGAGAGAGCATTTCTATGGATTTCGTGATGGGCTTACCAAGAACACCCTCAGGATATGACGCTTTATGGGTCATAGTGGATAGGCTAACTAAGTCCGCTCACTTTTTGCCAATTCGAGCGAATTACCCACTAGAAAAGCTAGCTTAATTGTACATTCAAGAAGTGGTATGGGTACATGGTATTCCTTCGACAATCATTTCAGATCGAGATCCAAGGTTCACCTCATGGTTTTAGGGAGCACTCTAGAAAGCGTTCAGTACTAAGCTATGTTTAAGTACCACATACCATCCACAAACAGATGGTCAGACTAAGCGAATTATTCAAACTTTGGAGGATATGCTGCGAGCATACATTCTGGAACAACGTGGAAGCTGGGAGCGATACTTACCATTAGCCGAGTTTGCATACAACAACAGTTATCATGCTAACATCGACATGGCTCCGTATGAAGCTTTATATGGACGGAAGTGTTAATCTTTCTTGTGTTGGTATGAATCAGGAGAACAGAGTCTGTTGGGACCGGAATTAGTCAAATAAACTACAGAGCAAATCAAAAGAATCCGTAGCAAAATACTTGCAATTTAGAGCCATCAGAAGAGCTACACGGATGCTAGGAGGAATCCATTGGAGTTCCAAGAAGAAGACCATGTATTTCTAAAGATCACACCCACAATTGGAGGAGGTAAAGCCATTAAAGTTAGAAAGCTAAGCCCTCACTTTATAGGTCCTTTTCAAATTTTGAAACGAATCGAGCCAGTGGCATATCAAGTTGCCTTACCTCCACATCTGTCAAATCTTCATGATGTCTTCCATGTTTCTCAACTCAGAAAATACCAGCCTGACCCTACTCATTTCTTGGAGCCTGAATCAATCCAGTTAAGGGATGACTTAACTTTTCATGTATCCCTAGCATGGATAGTAGACAAGAGCATCCAACACCTTCGGAACAAAGCCGTATAGTTAGCGAAGGTGGCATCGGCAAACAAAGGCCCAGCGGACAGTACATGGGAGCTAGAGTCCGATATGAAGAAGGAGTATCTTGAATTATTCTCAAGTACTAAATTTTGAGGACAAAATTTTTTTTTAGGAGGGTAGTAATGTAACGTCCGAGAGAAAATCTTATCGTTATTAATTGAGTTGTTCGGTTTTTATCGAGTAAATTGTGATTAATTAGGATTTGATTTAGTAATTCACTTTAGTCCAATTAATGTGGTATGGAATGATTAGGTATAATGGAATTAGATTAGAACCATAGGAAACTTCATAGGATTCTTCTAAAACCGGTTTACCGATTTAAGAGAAATCGGTAAGATTTCTATATTTTAAACTGTCGGAACCGGATCAATAGAACTTATACTATGAATGCCCTAGGATGAATGACTAGGATTCAGCCACAATAACCCCATAGGTGGCACCATTTTCAGCCAAGAAAGTAGCCACAAAACTAAGTTGAACTGGCCAACACAAATCCACCAATCATATTCAACTTGCTTTAGAAGTTTTCTTTTTTTCCTTTTCTACCCTTGTAATTTCGGCCCCTATATGCTGACTCCTCTCCATTCTTTTCTCCTTCATCTCATTTCATCTGAACTCATATCATCCTCATCTCCCACAAACCTTCAAGCCACAACAAGATTTCTTCAACTCAGACCATAAATCAAACTAGATTTCAACTAGGCAAGTTAGGAATCCAACTCCTCCCCTTGTTTTTCTTGATTTGGGGTTATGTGGAGATCTTATCTTTCTCCCAATATTAATTTGATTTGGAATCATGATGATGGTTTATATTGAATTTGTATGTGTGTTGTGCTTAAAATTGAAATTGGTATGAAAGAACTTGAAGAAAAAAGAAAACTGAAGAAGTTGTTAGGGTTTTCCCTGGCAGTCCATACAACGGAGTGTACGGCTCTGCCTACAAATGTTTAAATTTCATGAATCTATTTTTATATGAAACTAGACATTTAGGCTTTCCATACATATAAAATATACTACAATTGGATTAGTATAGAATTAGTTATGAATTTTTGAAGTTTGACCTAGAAATTTGGACTCTTATCCAGGCAGTATGAGTTAAGAAGGGTGTAACTCACCTTACACAAATCCAAATTGAGTAAACCCAAAGTTTTTTGAAAGCTAACATGTAAGGAAACATTCCATAAAAATTTCAGGGTTAGATTCGTTGCCAATTGTTCCCAGCACATCAATGAAGTTAACTTATGTTCAAATCGGGCTAAAATCGGGTGGTCCGGTAGGGTTACGTTACAGGGCTTATATCTCAAATTATACTCATTCAAATGACATGCAACTTCCTTCATTTGAAAGATTGCTCTGTTAGCTTTATATTGATATAAATTTCGCATGATTTTACCTAGATTTCTATGTTTGGTGAATTTTCTCTTATAAGAGTGCAATTTTGGCTAGAAATAGGGCAGTTTGGAATAAAATACATATAACATGAATTATACAAACCAAAATGAGATGGGACCAAAAGGATTGGAAACTAGATACATGTAGTTATATGCAGGCCTAAATGAATTAAGATGAATGTTTTATGGTTCTTGTAACTTCTGGTAGAAATTAGTGATAGTTCTAAATGATGGTGCGTTAATATTGACATGTATGAATACTAGATTAAGTTTAGTTAATATCGGAACTCGGAACTTAGCAAGCGGAGAACTAGATCGGGTATACTTAATGTTGAACTCGGAACTTAGTGAATAGAAAACTAGATCGGGTATAGTTGATGTCAGAAACTTGGAACTTAGGAAACACATTCATAAAAGTCTTGGAAGACCAATTGTGGATTAATGTCGAAGATCGGAATCATACCACACATAATACTTTGAAATCGAAAAGTTAAGGACAAGAATATGAAATCTAAAATACTTGAACCCGGAAGTCGAGGATCTTCAACATAAACTTGGAAGTTGGTGCCAGAATATGAAACCTTATACCCTAATCTCGAAAGTCGAGAACTAGGACGTTTTAAAATTCTTATACACGTAATCCCAAAACTCGGTATCTCATTAAACATATAACCTCGAAACTCGGTCCAGAATCAATCTCGAAGATCGAACATAACCCTAAAAGTCGGGAATCAAAACATTAACCTTATCTACATAACCCCAGAAGTCGAAGCTTATATAATCTCGGAATTTGAACCCAATTCAATCTCGGAAGTCGTTCCTAAGCTCAAACTCGGGAACATCAATAGAAGTTAAAAGCTTGCAAGATAAATTAAGACTTAAGATTTTAAACTTGTACCTAACTACCTAAGTTTTGCTTATAAGACTTTGTTGTGTGTGACAACTAATGAAGATATGACAATGAGTTCATAATCCGAAGGAACGTGATATGGCGATTATACTCTGAAATGCAGCATAATTGATTAGAGTGGGTAGAAAGCCGTTTTTCTATATCACTTATTGATATTGTTATATTCTTGGTACGAATATGATGTTGTATATTAGGTTTGCTATTTCATTAAATTTCCTGGTTGACTGGCACTACTCATGGGAAAGCGGACATGATCCGTTATACTGCCAAAATTTCGGCAAAGATTGTAATTAATGTGAATCTACAAGTTATGCATGCATTGGTCAAAGTATTAGAAAAGCAATGCTACCTATATAAGAATGAGGAAGGATTTTCATATGACTTGGGCCAGCCCCTGAACACAGTTAAGCGGAATAGATTAGTGGGAAAGTCGGGAAAAGTAAACCCGGCGATTCTATATAGGAACGAGCTCAATCCTGAAAAGCAGACTATTACCCAGGAGTTTTATAGCCAATAAACTCCCAGGGGACCAAGTATGGAAAAATATGAGTTAAGCTCAAGTGCATTACTCCTTCTGCATATCCACAATTTCTGTTGTCATACATTTGAATTAATTGCACCATTGGATTTTAAAAATATATCATTATTCACTTTATGACTGTCACTTAACTATGTCGAAAACACAGGTCTGGTTGTTTAATTTCCTTTATTTTCTTAAGTAAAACAAAGCTGTGTTTCGGGCTATGATTTCTATAATTATTTGGGTAGGACATCCTATTGGTTGCAACATTTTCTTTTAATTAACCAAAACTCGAAACAACTGAAAATGACAGTGATGGCAGTTATATATGAACTTAGGATCCCTACTGAGAAATCTTTATTTCTCACCCTACTATATGTTTCCACGTCATTCTCAGATCATGGAGAATGCGGCCACCGGCGTCTTGTTCATTGAGTTTCCTGAGCTTCATATCCACCTCGACCCGTTCTTGGATTCTGTATATATATCCAGTAGATGTCAGTTTTGCCTTTATTTCTTCTTCCAGAGAGATTTTGCTGTACCACTCATGCACCCGCTTTTCGACCCTGCTGTCCCTTATATCGCCATCCCTCTCCACATGGCCCATCCTTTTCCACCTCCACCACCAGCAGCACCGGTAGCAGCAGCAGCTCCCATGGCTCCGCCCGCCTCACCACCGCAGCAGGTGCCCTTAATCTCGATGTCGGAGGAGGATCCGTATGAGGCAGCGAGTTCATCTTCCTCATCCTCTGCTCCTAGTGTGGACTGCACTCCTGCAGACGCCAGCATGGCGAATGGATTCCTTCCCTCGGAATGTACAAGGTGGCCCTCTTTTGGTAGTCTGCGTCATGGGCAGATGAGTAGGAGTTAGGAATTGTACATGAAATATCCCGTGGGAACCAGTTAGCGTATTGTTCATAAAGACAGGCCGATTTATTTTGTGTTAGCGGCCTCATTTTACTACCCAGTACCATTTTATGTATCGTTTGTCAACTTTGAAAACAGACGTCTATATTTATGATGCAGTTTGCAGTAGTTTTGTCTATTTTGCATTTTATTTATGTATGTTACTTCCAGTACAATGATTGTCTAGTATTTATTCCGCCGTAAAACAGAAAATTTGTTGCATGAATAGTCATCTCGATATGGGTAATTAATAATGAAGCAAAAATCGGAATTTAATCAGCTCACTACACGTAATCACTTATCATATAATATATTATGACTTAAGCATAATACTTTGTCTGGTAAAGTGTTACACTTGCGGCATTACCTTGCCAATGAAATGCAGCCTTGTGAATAAGATGCAGCCTTGCAAATGAAATTAAATGCAGCCTTATGGCCTTGCCAATGAAATGAAATGCAGTCTTGTGGCCTTGCAAATGAAATGAATGCAGCCTTACGGATGAGATGCAACCTTGCATTCTTGCCAATAAAATGAAATGCAGCCTTACGACCTAGCTAATAAAATGAAATGTAGCCTTACGGCCTTACGTTGCCAATGAAATGCAGCATTACGGATGAGATGCAGCCTTGCAAATGAAATTAAATGCAGCCTTATGGCCTTGCCAATGAAATGAAATGCAACCTTGTGGCCTTGCAAATGAAATGAAAGTAGCCTTACGGCTTTGCGGATGGAATGCAACCTTGCGGATGAGATGCAGCCTTGCAGCCTTGCTAATGAAATAAAGTCTTGCAAATGTTGAAATTGAATATGCAACCTTGAAAAATTGAAAATGGATTTGAAGATGTAGTATTGAAAATTTTGAAATTTAAATTGTAATTGAAAATGTAGCCTTACAAATGAAATGAAGTGCAATCATGCGAATGAAATGTAGCCTTGCAAAAATTGAAATTGAAATTAATTGAATATTGAAGATGCAAACTTGAAATATTAAAAATGCAGCTTTGCAGAATTGAAATAGATTCAAAATTGAATTTGATGATGCAGTTTTGAAAAATTGAAATCGAAAATACAACTTTGTAAAATTGAAATAGATTTGAAATTGAATTTGATGATGCAATTTTGAAAAATTAAAATAAAAAATGCAACTTTGTAGAATTGAAATAGATTTGAAATTGATTTTGATGAGGCAACTATGAAAAGTTAAAATTGACAATGCAGCTTTGCAGAATTGAAAATAGATTTGAAATTGAAAATGCAGCTTTGAAAAATTGAAATAGATTTGAAATTGAATTTGAAGATGCAGTTATGAAAAGTTGAAATTGAAAATGTAGCTTTGTAGAATTGAAATGCCTTGTGATAATTTGCTGGAAAGTAAAATGATGGTGATAATTGCTAAAAAGTAAAATCATGGTGATAATGGTTGAAAAGTAAAATGATGGTGATAATTGTTGAAAAGTAAAATGATTGTGATGATGGCTGAAAAGTAAATAATGGTGATAATTTGCCAAAAAGTAAAGTGGTGGTGATAATTGCAGTAAAATAAAATGATAGTGATAGTTGCTGAAAGTTAAAATGATGGGGATAATGACTGAAAAGTAAATGATGATGATAATTGCAAAAAAGTAAAGTGATGATGATAATTGCAAAAAAGTAAAATGATGGTGATAGTTGCAAAAAAGTAAAGTGATAGTGATAATTACAGTAAAGTAAAATGATAGTGATAGTGATAGTTGCTAAAAGTTAAAACGATGGTGATAATGACCGAAAATTAAATGATGATGATAAGAAAAAGTAAAGTGATGGTGATAATTGCAAAAAGAAAAGTGATTGTGATAACTGCTAAGAAATAAAATGATGGTGATAGTTGCAAAAAAAGTAAAATGATAATGATAATTGCAGAAAAATAAAGTGATGGTGATAATTGCAAAAGAGTAGATGGTTTATGATATGGGATATTTATAAAAGGAGATGATTTGTGACGACTGTTGAAAATAAATGATTCATAATATGCGATATTTGTAGAAGAGGAAATGACTTGTGATGACTATTGAAAATGAATGGTCTATGACATGCGATATTTACAGAAAAGAAAATTATTTGTGATGCAAAAAAATGCCTAAAGATGATGATGTGATGATGATATGATGAATGATGTCATGATTATGACAATGTATAAAAATTGAATGATCAATGATGATGAGAAAACTTTACCAAGAAGATTGCCCTAGTTTGTGAAATGATATGAAAGGCAAATGATATGGTGATGATGATATGGAGAATGAGATAGTGAGAATGACACATGTGTATTAATGACAAGAGCTAGATGACTTAATGATGAATGACTTTACATGAGGAAAAAAAAAGTTGCCCCAGTTTGCGGTTTCCAAACATCTCACCCTTAGGAAGATCTTCGTCGACCTAAGTAAATCATTTCCTTTTTTTTTAAGAGTCATTGTGCTTCACCTCTCTTATGAACTGCTTAACTCGTCTGCCTGGCTCCTAATTGATTCTTGGCCTTGTCATGCTTTGGATTTTTGCTTTTTTTGTCGACTGCGTGTTCCATGAATCAATGACTTAATCTCCATTTTCAACTAATTCTTGGCCTTGTCATGCTTTGAATTCTTCCTTTTTTATTTTGCTTTAACTTTTGCCTAGACCGCCATTTCCTGTTTTTAATCTAGCGAGCATTTTTTTTATTTCTTTTTTTTCTTCTTTTATGCTCTAATTTTTGCCTAAACCGCCCTTTCAGGTTTTTGATCTAGCGAACTCTATTTCTTTTTTTCGCTCTAACTTTTGCCTAGACTGGCTTTTCAGGTTTTCAATCTAGCAAGCTCTTTTTTTTTTTTTTTCCTCCAATTTTTGCCTAGATTGCCCATTCAGGTTTTCAATCTAGCGAGCTTTTCTTTTCTTTTCTTTTTTAACCATTACACTGTGAATTCTAAATCTAATGTCCTGATTATGCATGATTAAAAGGGAACATATAAACCAAGTAAAACGCACCTTTTGATGATGAGAGAGAGAGAGAGAGAGAATGAGAGAAAAAGAGAATGAAAGTAAAAGGGAAAGTAAAAGAATGAGACAACTCAAAACTGGAAGTGTTTACAAGACATGGATAAGTATGAAGAGATAGATGGAGTACAAAGAGGTTGAAAAGACTTGCAATGCAGATTTCACATGATTGACCAATTTCATTAATTCTTTAGTTACTCAGACCTGAATTCATGACTAGAACTAAAATCCGTTGCTATGTGATAAACAAATCTGCCTTTGACGGTTGACTCCTCACAATTAAATTGCCCCAGCTAAGTATTCTTTTGATACTTCTTGTTCATTTACTCTTTTGTTTGGCTTCTCAAGTGATACACCTTGCCTAGGTTGCCCTAGCAGCACGCGTTTCTTCTTTCTTTCTTTCTTTCTTTTTTTGCTCTAATTTTTGCCTAGACCATTTTTGTATTTTTGATCTAGCAAGCTTTTTTATTTATTTATTTTTTGGACTTTAACTTTTACCTAGATTAACCTTTTAAGTTTTTTAATTCTTTTTTCTTTTCCTATTTTTTGTTTTTGTTTTTTGAAGACACTTTTCATTGCACTTGACTTGATTAGCTTGTAAGTTCTTGGTGCTCTCTTGCCTTGGTTGTCTTCTTGAGTTGAGAAGTCATTTAGCTAAACTATTTGAGCTAGAATGCTCTTCCCATCGTTTTCGGTACATTTACCCATGGTAGATACATGTTTCTTCTTAATCAGATTTAACCCTTTGGGTGTTCTCGCCTTCATACATCAAACATAACATTGCCCCGGTTGATGATTAAATTGGACTGAGTGGGACAACATTTTGCTCAACCGCCTTGCCATTTTGCCACTAAGTTCAATATTTTAGCAAATTGTTTGCATAGCTAAGGACCTTTATCATGTTCATGATCGTTCATGCCCACTGTAACAAGAGAATTAATTAATGGGTTTTTCATAATTATCCACATGGGACAAAGATTTCGAAAGGAAGAAATGACCTTGTAAGGGGTCAAAAGAAAGAGAGAGTGTATGGATAAGACATGAAAGATAATGTGTTGATTTGAAAGAAGAAATCATACATAATCCTTTCATTACTTTAGTGGATATTAAATACAAAACAAAGGCAATAAAAGCCTATTATTCAATATCCAAGATACATCAAGTCAGACCAAGATTCACATCACTAATCATCTAATGCCTCTTCATTGCAATGAGACGTCTCTTCATATCGTCCAAAGCTTTGATGGAGTCATCAGGATCAAGTGCTGCAGCTTCTGTCAAGGCTAAGAACAACTTTCAATTATGCACACTAAACTAAACTTTCAAATATGCAGGATTTTCTTTTCCGTGATTCCTTGGGTCGCATCCCTTTCTTGGGTCATATCCCTTTCCTCTAATTTTCTTTTTTTCAACCTTAACTCTTTTTTTTTTCTTTTTGATTTGCTCTCTTAAATATGGCTACTTGAATTGAATAAAGTTTTCCTTGAGTGAGTAATGTTTAGAGACAAAATGGTGCACGCATATTAGAAAGGAAAGAAGGTGTATGATATGCATGAGTAATATGGAAGAGATAAAAGAGAAAAAAATGCAGGTCAGATGAGTTTTTCGTAAGTGCTTATTGATGTGTGCTATTATGTACAAGAAAGGTGAGGAAAAAGTGCACGCTATGAATGTTTAAGGTTAAAAGAAAAATACATGTTAAATGGATTTTTTTTTTTTTGTTCTTTTCTATGCATGTGGTAAATGTATGGAAAGGATAGAGGGGAAGGAAACACATGTTATAAATGCAATGAAGTGATAGAGGGAAAGAAAGAAAGATGCATGTTATGAATGAGAGTTTTTTTTTTTTTTTCTATGCATGTCATGAATGTATGAAACAAAAAAGGGAAAGAAAGAAAGATGCAATATGTTATGAGTTATTTTTCCTTTTTGTTTTTCTATGCATATCATAAATGTATGGAAGGGATACAAAGGAAAGAAAGAAATGCATAGTCAATGATTTTTCTTTTTTTAGTTATTTATGTATGCCATCATGTGTGATGAAGAAGAAAATGCTATGCATGTTGCAATGAATGATGTGGAAGAGGAAAACTCAAGAGATCTAAAAGTAGAATATGCATGGCATGTTATGCAGATGCATGATTTGAAATTCAAATTACAAGATAAAAGGAAGGAAAAGTATACGATGTTATGATCATTTTTTTTTTTCCTTTTTTTTCATGTCATGAAAGAAAGATGTGTAACATCCCCATATAATATAATAGGAAATGATGAAAATGTCTTTAGGTAAACTTTTATTATTTACAACCTTGCCCCTGATCCTTTTAGAAAATGATATTTAAGTCCCTATATCAATAGGATTAGTAAAATAAAGTTTTAAACGAAGCAGAATCATGTAGCGAAAACATAGAAACCTAAACCTCAGCTGATTGAGCCACAGAGGTATCCATATGTGAAATGATATGGGATGCCCCTAGACTTGTTCAATATTACGAAAATGCCACTAGTTACGGAAACCAAACAGAAATTTCTAAAGAATTTACGAAAAAGCGAAAATATAACAATTCCAAAAAAATGGTGAATTGATTTGCGCTATTAATCAATTTATTAGAAAAATAAGAGTAATTAGGGATGAATTACAAATACTAGAACTAAAGGAAATTTAGATTATTATGTAAAAGACTATGAGAAATTATTCAGTATAACGTCCGGATTATAATATGTTTAAATTACAATGTTAATCTATTTATTTGACTTTATTGACTATGTAGAATTAATTAGAAGTTAATTAAATATTGATTAAGAGTTAATTAAGTGTTAATTAAAGAGATTAGACTTGAGAAGATTAGAATAGAGATATAGAAAATCTCACAAATTTACTTAGTAATGTTTTACCAATTTGAGGGAAATCGGTAAAGATTCGGTATTTTAAACTGTCAGAACCGAATCAGTAGAATTTCACACTAAAAATCCTAACATGAGTGGCTGAAACTTTGCCACTCTTTCCCCATATAGGTGGTGCCATATGGTGCCCATGGAGAGGAGAGATTTGGTCTTCCATGCACCACACACCTCTCCACCAATCACAAGTCATTCCTCAAGTTTTAAAACACCAAATCCCCTCCAACTCCCCTCATTTTCGTGCTGACTTCTCTCCCTTCTTCTTCTTCTTCCTCACTTCCTCTTTCTCAAATCTCCAAGCTCCACCCACTTCCTACACCAAGAGCTCAAGTCTAGCTAATTTTGCATCAACTAGAGGTAGGATTCAACTTCTTTGCTTGAGTTTGTTGAGTTGATGGCTGTTTGGAAGTTCTTCTCTATTCATGTAATTGATGATATATGATGGTTATGTGATGAATTATGGCTGGTTTATCAAGTATTTGATGGGATTGAGATTGAATCTTGCATGAAAAACAAGATAGATAGCAAACTAGAATCTGAAACCTAGAAAATCTTACGGTGTCCGTACTGGCGAAGTATACGGCTCTACCTATGGCCACCAAAACTTTATGAACCTATTTTTATGTCAAACTAGACATTTTAAGATTTCCAACCATATATAATATAAGGCTATTGGATTAGTACTGAGTGAGATATGAATTTTGAAATTTACCCTAGGATTCTAACCCTGATTCTGAGCAGACTAGATTTCGAGGGGTAAAACTTGCCCTATACTCCTTCAAATTGAGTGAAACCAATTTTTTTTAGAAAGTTAAGACATAGAGTAACATGCCATAAAAATTTTAGAACTTAAATCAATCCCTGTTGCTCCCAGTAATTCATGAAAGTTGCCCTAAGTCCTAGCTAGGCTAGAACAGGGCAATTAAGGTTACCCAAATTCGTGGGCTCATAACTCGAGTTTCACTTGCTCAAATGAGATAAAAATTTTTGGAAATAAAAGCTAGGTCAGTTAGCTTTACAACAATGTAGATTTCGTATAGTTTCAACTAAATTTCTATTTTTAGTAAATTTTTAGTTTTTGATAGGCAAATCTGCCTAGTAACAAGACATACCCAGGTAAAATGTTAACAACTTGAGATACATATATCAAAACTTGATGGGACTAAAAAGGTTAGAAACTAGACACATAATACTTCAACATATAAAAAATTCAGGTCTAAATGAGTTAAAATGAATTTAAGGCTTAATTTCTAAAAACAGGTAGAGTTGAAGAATGTGAGCAGGATTTCCAAAATTAAAGGATTTGGCACCTTAATGCATATATGAGTTCAATTAAAGTCTAAGTATTGCAATTCCATGTTGGTGTTTAAAAGATTAACACATTATATTTGATATCTTACCATGATTGATGTCTGTTGAAACTGGCACTATTCATGGAGAAATGGATCTGATCCGTTATGCTACCAAATTTTCGGTAGAAATATGTGAGAGTTAGGGATGTTCATATGATGAGTACATGGCTATCATGCAAGTATGAGATATTTAAAAATAAGGTATGAAGCATATGCATCCATGAACCCTATGATTAAGGATATGATGATGATTGCATATCATAAGGAGTGTGACATGGCGATCACACCCTGATGGGGTATGACATGGCGATCATACTCTGGCATATGACATGACAATGAGATCCCTCTACTTGGAGACACGTGGCCAGATGAGACCCTCTACCTCGGAGGCACGTAGCCAGATGAGATCCCTTCGAATTAGAGATACGTGGTCAAAATGAGATCCTCAATTAGAGGCATGTCTAAGCTCACACCCTAAGGATGGCAATACGTAACGCCTAGGTATGCCAAGAAAAAGAAAGTAAAGAAAACTAAAGAGAGATGAATGCACTCACATCAAGAAGTTATTTGCATCCATCTCTACATGTTATTCAATTGTGCTATATCTTATTATGAATCATTACATTATGATTACTTGTCCTTCATGTTGATAAGTTAATTGTTTGAAGTTCATCTCTTTTTATTAGGCAGACAACTAAAATAAACTCTGCTTCGGATAATATGTTTTCGAACTATAAAACTGAAAAGTCTATTAATATATTCATCTTTTTTATAATAAATCGAAGCAACTGGAGATAATAATGATGACACGGTATGTGATAGTTAATTGAATCCTACTGAGAGTTTATAATTCTCACTATATTTCCATATTATCTCCAGATAGTTCAAGGAATATTGGGGACGGCCAGAGGTTGTTATCAGATAAGGTCCATTCAGGTAACAGTAACAAGTCTTGAGTGTAGTGCTATGACTTAAGCATAATACCGTACTTGGGAGAGTGTTACAAAATGCATGTTGTGAATGATCCCATTTTTTTTTTTTTTTTGGCTTTTTCTTGTCTATGGATGTCATGAATGTATGGAAGGGGAAGAAAGGAAAAATGCAAGTTTGATGAGTTTTTTTTTTTTTTTAAATTTATGCATGTTATGAATTTATGGCAAGGATAGAAGGAAAAAGGAAAAAAGCAATATTATGAATGAGATTTTTTATTTATTTATTTATTTATTTTTTGCTTTTTTATGCATATGATGAATGTATAAAAGGAATAGAAAAGAGAAAGAATGAAAACTGCAAGTTCAATGATTTTTTTTTTTTTTTTGGCTTATGTATCTATGCCATGTTGCAATCTAATAAATACATGGAAAGGATAAAAAGGGACAGGAAGAAAAATGCATGTTCAATGAGTTTTCTTTATTAATTTATGCATTATGAATTTATGGAAATAATAGAGATAAAAAGAAATATGCAATGTTATGACCGTACCCCCTTTTTTTTGGCTTTTCTATTCATGTCATGATTATGTGAAAGAGATAGACAAAAGAAAGAATGAAAAATGTAAGTTCAATGATTTTGTTTTTTTTGGTACTTATGTATGTATTTCATGTTGCAATATGATGAATGCATGGAAAGGGCAAATGAAAAATGCATGTTCAATGACTTTTTTTTTTTTGCCCATTTTCGTATGCTATGTTGCAACCTAATGAATGCATGGAAATGATAAAAGGGCGAATGAAAAATGCATGTTCAATGAGTTTTTTTTTTTGTTTTTTGCCTATTTATGTATGCTATGTTGCACGATTATGGTGAGAAAACTATGCTCCTTTGTGTCCTAGAAAGGTGGGACCTAGTGATTAGGTATTTCTAAGATCAAGACCCTATTTTGGATAGTCGCTGAGCTCAATATATTAGTGCATAGTTCTTGGGACGGATCTAAACGCCCAAAAAGTCAAGGTCCTAGATTGCCCCTATCTATAAGACAAAGACTCGGACTTATGAGCAAAGCCATAGGGACATAGAAGTCATAATATGATAGCTCACAATTCCAGTAACAATCTAAGTAAAGAGTTAACGACTGTTAGGGAAGCATAAGCATCACAATAACTGTAACACCCTCCCAAGTACGACACTATACTTAAGTCATAGTACCACACTTAGGAGTTGTCACGGTTACTTAAGTAGACCTTGACTGACAGCAACTTCAGCCGTCTTTGCAACTTCTCGAACTATCTGGAGATAACACGGAAACAGGAGTGAGAATTTTGAATTCTCAGTAGAATTCCTTAGCTATCATACATACTGTCATCGTTGTCATCTCCAGTTTGCTTCGGTGTATTATGAAAAAGGTGAACATGTTATGCAAACTGTTATATTTTATAGTTCGAAAATATATTATCCGAAGCAAAGTTTATTTTACTCATACACTTGGCATTTGGGAGAGCCCATACAAAGTCAATCCATGAATTATACTATGAATGATAACTGCACACATATTAAGATACTATAACATCAATATGCTGGAGACATAACATCTAAAAATGACTTTACTTATACTTGAAGTTATGCAGATACATAAAATTTACTTTTCTTTCTTTATCTTTTGCTTATCATTATCATGCCATATTCCAGAGTATGATCGCCATGTCATACCCTATCGGGATGTGATCACCATGTCACATTCCTTAAGAATAAGTTCTTCCTGCCACGTCCCGGAGTGTGATCGCCATGTCATACTCCATCGAAATATGATCGCCATGTCACATTCCTTAGGGTGTGGGATCATTATGCTATATTCCAGAGTATGATCGCCATATCATACCCCATCAGAGCGTGGTCGCCATGTCATGTTCCCTAGGAATATAGACTCATTATCATATCTTTCATCATAAAATCTTTACATGCCACATTCTAGAGTATGATCGCCATGTCATACCCCATCAGAGCATGATCGCCGTGTCACGTTCCTTAGGAATATGGGACCTTCATCATATCCTTTATAGTGAGTATTTATATGCCACCATAAATTTTCGGTACTCACACTAGCTGGGTCATGCCATGCCTCATGTAAGCCCTATCCCCTATACTCACACTAGTTGGGTCGATGTCATGCCTCATGTGAGTGGAGTGCTTGCATATGCTTTAATTTTTAGCTTTTAACTGCTTTTATAAGGAGGGATCTCGAATAACTACCTCCAAGTGAAGGGACCCATATTTAATATATTCATATTCTTTCATTCTCATACATAATCAAGCATAGATATGCTAAATGCACTCATACGTATACTTCATCATTTATTTTCATATATCCTTGCATACATGACTTTCACATACATATTCATATCAAATAAAGGCTCATAACTTCCTTACATTTCTACCGAAAATTCGGCAGCATAACGGATCAGATCTGTTTCCCCATGAATAATGCCAGCTCTCACAGACAAGTCAGTCATAGCAGTATAATTAATCTAACATATCTATCAAGGTAAAACTTACAACTGTCAACTCAAGCCTCATATGTTCCCTAACACTTGTAATGTGGTCATTTCTGCCAATTCTATTCAATTCTGCCCGAATTTTGTCTAATCCACCTTTACTTCTATTTGACTCATTTAAACATGAATTTTGAATATGTCATAGCCTTATGTGTCTAGTTTTCAACCCTTTTGGTCCCATCTCATTTTGATATGTGTAGCTCAAGATATCTAAATCTTGCCTCAACCTATTCGGTCACTAGTCCGAATTATACTCTTGGAAGTAAAAATTCACTAAAAATCAAAAGCAAATCCAAATTATACAAAATTGGTGTCATATCAAAGCTAACAGGACAACCTTTCATTTGCAGCAAGTTTCATTTCATTTGCTTTAATATAGCTCGAGTTATAAGTCCAAAAATTTAACCTTCCTGAACTACCCTATTTTGGCTTGGTTTGGATATAAAGCAACCTCCTTGAACCACTGGGAACAAATGGGATCATAAAAAACTTGAAATTTTATTATGGGATGTTCCCCTTTGTGTAAGCTTTCTAACAAAGTTGGTTTCACTCAATTTAGAGTTGTGTAGGATAAGTTACACTCTTCTCAAGTCACACTGCCCGGTTGAAAGTCCTGATTCCTAGGTTAACCTTCAAAAATTCATATCTCTATCAATACTAATCTAATGGCCTTATATTATATATGTATGGAAAGCCCTGAATGTCTACTTTCATCTAAAAATAGTTTTATCGGATTTAACTGGCTATAGGCAGAGCCGTACACTCCGCCATCCGGACTGCCGTGGACATTTTACCTAGACAACATCCTAACTCTCCACTTCTTCTAGTTTCCTCTTTGTAACTTTAATTCCAACTCAAGATTTCATATTAATCCAACCATAATACATCATATACATCCAATATATCATCAAATACATGAAGAAGAGTAAAATTCCATGCAGCCACAATTCAAAGAATTTAAGAACAGAAATGGAATCCTACCTCAAATTGATGTAGAAACTAGTTAGAATTAAGCTCTTGATGGAGGAAGTGGATGAGGCTTGGAGTTTTGAGGAAGATGAAGTGAAAATTGGAGAAGGGTGAGTGAGAAATGACCAGCTGAGGAAGGAGCACAAGAATGAGGAAGTTAGAGGGAATAAATAAGGTTTTGTGAAGCATTGGTAGTTGGCTTTATGGGTTTTGATTGGTTGAACTTTTGTGATTGAAGTTCAACCATGTCTCCCGCTTTTGTGGCTAAATTACTTTCCACATCGCCCCAAAAGTGGAATTCGCTTCCATTCTATCTGAAATCGGAACTCGTCTCGATTCTGGTTAAAGTCGGAACTCGTGCCATTTATTTGACAATCGAAGATGAAATTGAATATCGGAAACCTTGTCTGGTTTATTCGAAGTTTGGAAGCAAAGTCGGATGTCGGAAACTATGCAAAACTTATTTGAAACATAAGGTCGAAGGTCGGAAATCATACAGCTCACAATCATCTTAAAATCGAAAGTCAAGGACAAGAATGTGAAACCAAAAATACTCAAACCCGGAAGTCGGGGAAGTTACGTAAACTTGGAAGTCGAGAACTAGGACGCTTTAAAACTCTTATTACACGAAATTCTAAAACTCAGTCCAGGATCAATCTCGGAGATCGATTCTAAGCATAACACTGGAAATCAGAAATCAAACCTTAACTTATATAATCTCGGAACTCCCAATTCAATCTTGGAAGTTGGTCATAGGCAAACTCGGGAACACCAATAGAAATGGAAAGCTCTTGGGAATAAACTCGGGGATAAGAGCTCGTGAAAAATTTTGATTGAACTTGGAGATCAACTCAAAGATCTGATCTCGCGTCCATTTCTGGTTGAGATAAATTCAGAGATCGAAATTCGTGAACATTCTAAATCAAACCTAAGGTCGGAAAACGGAAGTCATAGCCATTTCATTTGAAACTTGGATATGAAGTCGGAGGTCGAGCATCATGTAACATGAAGTCGGAAGTTGGAAATTATGTAGTATATTTGGAACTCAAAGTCTTAGGTCGGAACTCGGAAACCGCTCCATTTAATTTGAAACTTGAAGATGAAGTCGGAAATCGGTACTTGTGGTGAATGTTACAATAACCTTGTCAAAACTCCTTCTAGCCCTACGGCTTTCCAAGGCTCAGGTATAGAGCCCAAATAGTGTGTGAAAAAAGTGAAGTGTGTGCAAGGAGCATAGAGACTTAAGCCCTAAAACTACACAATAAAATCCAAACAATACATACAAAAAGTTGACTATCCTAAAGTTTGATATATATACAACATATAGAAAAGATAAAAACAAATATACTACCCTAAGGTTTGAGTGACAAATAATTACAAATAAAATAAATAGCAACAAATAAAAATATGTACAAAAATAATTATTTACATCAACAAAAAATGAAAAGCAACAAGAAGGGGAAAAATAAATGTTATTTCAGTTATATAATTTGCATAATTTACTTTAATAGGCTTGACTCTCTAACTATCCTCAATGGAGTTGCCAAACTGTCACAACATACCCAGAGAGCGCTGCGACGAGAGGCAATAAAAAATATTGAAAAAATAATTTCAATGGAGTCATCACCAATTTTTATTATGTAAAAAATTGGAAAAACCTTTAATTTTGCAAAACTAGTCTTTTAAAAATATTGACTTCGGGAGTCTATTTATGCATAAGGAAGGGTGAAAACTTAATTCCACTGCATCCCTAATACATCCGCTTTATAACGGTTACCCTAGAGCTTGTTACGCAAATTAATGAATAACCATAATAATGTTTATTTTTCCCTTTAAGAATATAACAATTGTTTACAAAAAAAAGAAAATAGAATTAATATAACAATTATTTACAAAAGGAAAGAAAAGCAAAATTGATATGATAATTATTTCCGAAAAAGAAAGCAAGGTTAATATACAATTATTTACAAAAGAACATAAATACAAAATTAATATAACAATTATTTACAACAAAAAAAATTAATATGATATTTACAAAAGGAAAGCAAAATTTAAAAAGTATAATTATGGCTTGACTTGCGCTCCTACGTATCCTCTAGTGCAATGAGGAACTCAAGGACACATAGTTCTTGTCGAAGATGATTATGTTTTGGCTAATTTTATTTAAAAAAAATTCTTTTTATAAAAAGAGAAAAAAACAAAATCCACTCTTGTACAGGATTTAGGATAGTATAAGCTACACAATAAACCCTTACAATTCTTACGACTCTTGAGGATAAACGAGCCATACATCAATGTCGTAGATTGTTACATGGATCAAAGATTTAAGAAAGATTTTTTTTTATTTAAAAGAAAAGAGAAAATCTTGATGATTATGAAATAATTCAAATGATAGACAACACCTACAAACTCATTCCTCAAAGAAACATTTTTTTTCGGCATTTTATCATTTTATTATTTTTTCCTTTTTTTTGTACTTTTTGTCTATCCCTTATTTGTACCTAACTACTCCAATAAAAGAAATGGCCTCACATTATACACACAAAAATAAAAAATAGTTTGTTTCACTAAGGCCGCAAACTTGATACTAATTCAAATTTTAAAAAAAGGATCAATGAAGAACCCAAAACATGCAAAAAAAAACACACATAGTAGTGTAATAAACATCTAAAAAAAGAACACTCAAGGAATTGTAGAAAAGAACAAATAAGAGCAATAACAAAAGAATGAATATAAAATAATAAAAAAAGAGAAAAACAGCCTAAATGCACTAAAAACTAATGTGTGAATGTCCCTTCTTTCATTATACTTACAATGGAGAAAGACAACAAGGATTTTTTTTCTTTTATATTGCTAATAAATGACAAAAGAAATAATGTGGTATGGAATGATTCGGTATAATGAAATTAGATTAGAATCATAGGAAACTTCATAGGATTATTCTAAAACCGGTTTACCGATTTAAGAGAAATCGATAAGATTTCGATATTTTAAACTATCGGAACCAGATCAATAGAACTTATACTGTGAATGCCTTAGGATGAATGACTAGGATTCAGCCACAACACCCCCATTGGTGGCACCATTTTCAGCCAAGAAAGCAGCCACAAAACCAAGTTGAATTGGTCAACACAAATCCACCAATCATATTCAACTTGCTTTAGAAGTTTTCTTTCTTTTCCTTTTCTGTCCTTGTAATTTCGGCCCCTGTATGCTGACCCCTCTCCATTCTTTTCTCCTTTATCTCATCTCATCGCAACTCATATCATCTTCATCTTCCACAAACCTTCAAGTCACAACAAGATTTCTTCAACTCAAACCATAAATCCAACCAGATTTCAACTAGGCAAGTTAGGAATCCAACTCTTCCTCTTGTTTTTCTTGATTTGGAGCTGTGTCGGGATCTTATCGTCCTCATGATATTAATGTGATTTGGAATCATGATGATGGTTTATGATTGAATTTGCATATGTGTTGTGATTAGAATTGAAATTGGTATGGAAGAACTTGAAGAAAAGAGAAAACTTAAGAAGTTGTTAGGGTTTTCCTCGGCAGTCTGTACAACGAAGTGTACAGCTCCCCCTACAGCTCTTTAAATTTCACAAATCTATTTTTATATGAAACTAAACATTCAGGGCTTTCTATACATATAAAATACACTGCAATTGGATTAGTATAGAATTAGTTATGAATTTTTGAAGTTTGACGTAGAAATTTGGACTCTTATCCAGGCAGTATGAGTTGAGAAAGGTGTAACTCACCCTACACAATTCCAAATTGAGTGAACCCAAAGTTGTTTGAAAGCTAACATGTAGATACATGTAGTTATAACATATCCAAAAGGATTGGAAACTAGATACATGTAGTTATAACATATCCAAAATGCAGGCCTAAATGAATTAAGATGAATGTTTTATGGATCTTATAACTTCTAGCAGAAATTAGTGATAGTTCTAAATGATGGTGCATTAATATTGACATGTATGAATACTAGATTAAGTTTAGTTAATATCAGAACTCGGAACTTAGCAAGCAGAGAACTAGATCAAGTATACTTAATGTTGAACTTGGAACTTAGTGAATAGAAAACTAGATTGGATATAGTTGATGTCAGAAACTTGGAACTTAGGAAACACATTGATAGAAGTCTTGGAAAACCAATTGTGGATTAATGTTGGAGATCGAAATCACACAACACATAATACTTTGAAATCAAAAAGTTAAGAACAAGAATATGAAATCTAAAATACTTAAACCCGGAAGTCGAGGATATTCAACATAAACTTGGAAGTTGGTACCAGAATATGAAACCTTATACCCTAATCTCAGAAGTCGAGAACTAGGACGCTTTAAAATTCTTATACACGTAATTCCAAAACTCGGTATCTCATTAAACATATAACCTCGAAACTCAGTCTAGAATCAATCTCGGAAATCGAACATAACCCTAAAAATCAGGAATCAAAACATTAACCTTATATACATAACCCCGGAAGTCGGAGCTTATATAATCTCAGAATTCGAACCCAATTCAATCTCGAAAGTCGGTCCAAAGCTCAAACTCGGGAACATCAATAGAAGTTAAAAACTTGCAAGATAGATTAAGACTTAAGATTTTAAACTTGTACCTAACTACCTAAGTTTTGCTCATAAGACTTTGTTGTGTGTGACAACTAATGAAGATATGACAATGAGTTCATATTCCAAAGCAACATGACATGGCAATTATACTCTGAAATTCGGCATAATTGATTAGAGTGGGCAGAAAGCCCTTTTTCTATATCACTTGTTGATATTGTTATATTCTTGGTATGAATATGATATTCTATATTGGGTTTGCTGTTTCATTAAATTTCCTGGTTGTCTGGCACTATTCATGAGGAAGCGGACATGATTCGTTATACTGCCGAAATTTTGGTAGAGATTGTAATTAATGTAAATCTACAAGTTATGCATGCATTGGTCAAAGTATTAGAAAAGCAATGCTACCTTTATAAGAATGAGGAAGGATTTTCATATGACTTGGGCCAGCTCCTAAACAAAGTTAAGGGGAATAGATCAGTGGAAAAGTCGGGAAAAGTAAACCCAGCGATCTTGTATAGGAACGAGCTCGATCCTGAAAAGCGGACTATTACCTAGAAGTTTTATGGCCAATAGACTCCTAGGGGACCAAGTATGGAAAAATATGAGTTAAGGTCAAGTGCATTACTCCTTCTGCATATCCACAATTTCTGTTATCATGCATTTGAATTAATTGCACCATTGGATGTTAAAAATATATCATTATTCACTTTATGGCTGTCACTTAATTATGTCAAAAACACAGGTCTGGTTATTTAATTTCCTTTATTTCCTTAAGTAAAACAAAGCTGTATTTAGGGCTATGATTTCTATAACTATTTGGGTAGGACATCCTATTGGTTGCAGCATTTTCTTTTAATTAACCAAAACTCGAAATAACTGAGAGTGACAGCGATGACAGTTATATATGAACTTAAGGATCCCTACTGAGAAATCTTTATTTCTCACCCTACTATATATTTCCACGTCATTCTTAGATCATGGAGAAAGCGGGCACTAGCATCCTGTTTATTGAGTTTCTTGAGCTCCATATCCACCTCGACCCGTTCTTGGATTCTGTATATATATCCGATAGATGTTAGTTTCACCTTTATTTCTTCTTCTAGAGATATTTTGCTGTACCACTCATGCACCCGCTTTTCGACCCTGCTATCCCTTATATCGCTATCCTTCTCCACATGGCCCATCCCTTTCCACCTCCACCACCAGTAGCACCGGCAGCAGCTCCTATGGCTCCGCCTGCCTCATCACCGCAACAGGTGCCCTCAGTCTCGATGTCGGAGGAGGATTCGTATGAGGCAACGAGTTCATCTTCCTCGTCCTCTGCTCCGAGTGTAGACTACACTCCTGCGGACGCCAGCATGGCGAATGGATTCCTTCCCTCGGAATCCAGCTAGATAGTGTGCATGTCGTAGCTGTAGTAGATGTACAGGGTGGCCTTCTTTTGGCAGTCTGGGTCATGAGCAGATGAGTAGGAGTTAGGAATTGTACATGAAATGTCCCATGGGGACCAATCGGGGTACTGTTCATAAAGACAAGCGGATTTATTTTGTGTTAGCGACCTCATTTTACTACCCAGTACCGTTTTATGTATTGTCTGTCAATTTTGAAAACAAACATCTATATTTATGATGCAGTTTGTAGTAGTTCAGTCTATTTTGCATTTTATTTACGTATGTTACTTCCGGTACAACGATTGTCTAGTATTTATTCCACCGTCAAACAGAAAATTTGTTACTTGAATAGTCATCTCGATATGGGTAATTAATAATGAAACAGAAACCAGAATTTAATCAGCTCCCTACGCGTAATCACTTATCAGATAATATATTATGACTTAAGCATAGTACTTTGTCTGGTAAGGTGTTACATGATGAGATACATAAAAGTGGAGGTATGGAAAGAGACTTACCGGAGAACAAAAAAACAAGAAAAAAGAACTGATCATGAGAGCACTGTGGTGGTACTTTGATGCCTAAGTGAAACTTAAAATACCTGATGATTTTTCTGATTTTTTTGCTTACTGTTGATGGTCTCCTGCTTGATGCCTATTTATAGATGCTTAGGGAATGAATAGCATTAATGACAAAATAATTTAAATTGATGGTAATTGTGAGATTTGATTTGATTGACATTGATTAAAACCAATTAAAAGATGCTGATTAACACAAATTTACTAATTAGGAGATACTGATTGACACAAATTGATAAATTAAGATATGCTGATTGACATTAATTGACAAATTAAAATATACTTGATGGATACTAATTGATAAATTAAGATAAGCTTGATGGACACTAGTTGACAAATTAAGATATGCTGATTTACGCTAATTGACACTAAATGAATGTGATTTGATGTAATTCTGATTTTTTCATTATTTCTTTTTTATTTTTATTTTTTATTTTTTTTATATTTATTAAATTTTGGACTAAGATGCTAGTTGGACATGGGCCAAAAGATAGGGCTTTATTTATTTATTTTTTTTTTGAAAAATTATTCGGACAAAATATGGTGTTCACAGTGAGCTTTTGAGCCTTCTTTTAGGGTGGCTGCATTGCATGTCATTCTTTCCTTTCTTGTGTGTTTGTTCTCTCATAGGATTTATTACTTTAGAATTTGCTTTGATTCCTTTTGAGGCTACACCATTAATTTGTATACATGAACATAATTGAGGCATCCATTTCATGATTAACCACTTAGCCAAATAGCCACCTGTGCATTTTTCCCCTTACTTAGTCCCTTTGAGCCTTTTTTTACCTATTTTTTGTTTTTTGTACATTACAAACCTAAAGTGAAAAACCATGATTCTACCTAGCCTTAGAAAATAGGAGACCATTGGTTACCACTAGCAATGTGCATTAATATAAGTGTGGAGGTTTGTATGAGGACATCCAAACTTTAAGGATAGGGGTGCAAAGAGGTGAAAGGAGAATAGAAATGAAAAGATTTAAAAAAATAAAAAAATGAAAAAAAAGCAAAATAGTAAAAGAGAAAGTCAATAAATTGGGGGCAATTTTGATTAAAAAAAAGTGAAGAAGTGGGTTAAAAGAGAGTTGTTTGTTGCATTACTTGAATTTGAGGAGGGCCCTTACATTTGTGGCCTCATGTCTTTGACAATATTCTTCTATTCCTTTTGTTTTTAACCTTGTATATCTTTACTATTTTCCTACCCTTACCTTGGCCCCATTACAACCTTGAAAAAAGTCTTCTTGACATTTGTGTGCATGTGTTTGACTAGTATTAGATGATAAGTAATCTCATGCTAGTGCTTTTTTTTTTTTTTTTTTGAGGTGATTTGAATAGCATAATTGAAACTTAAACACTTGAGAAAAATAGTGCTAAACATATTATCTTGTCAGATCTGCCATGCTTGATTCATGTTTTTTGGAGTGATTTTTGCCTTGCTTGCACCTTTGTAGAGATATATCTTAATTGTTGAATTTCTTGATGCCTTGTGTGCGTTTTTTGCCAAAATACTTCACACTCTTAAGGATCGATTGGGAATTTGTTTTTTCATGTTGTTTGGTCATTTTTCATTTCTAGGACTTATGTATTTGTTTTAGATTTTGATGTTTCCTTTTTGGCACCATTGAGCATATTTTGAATTTTGCATAAGGATATGCAAAAAAGCTAAGTGTGGGGGAATTTGATAAGTAACATTTTTGAAACATTGATTGACTCTCATATTTAGTCTATTGAGCCTCTTTTGTGCTTAATTGATTAATATTAGACACATTTTATGAATTTAGACTTTAATTGGGCTTAATTGTATTTTTAGCATTATTATAAATTTATATTATTTTGGTATTTTGAGCATATATTGAGTTGTAAACCTCTAAAATTTATAAATTTTATATTATAGAAAAGCTAAGAGAAAGATCTACAACTTTTATGTGGTGGTGGAAAGCTAATTCAGATGTCTTATAGGTCAAATTGAGCTACAAAGTCAGAATAGGGCTACTGTTGCTAGAATATGCGTAATGTGCATTAATTGGACTATAATTTGAATTGTAGATATTGGATTGAGGTGAAACCAGTGCCAATTGAAAGCTAAGACATAAAGCTTCAATTCATGTGAAGGTCACTTTACAAAATAATAACATCTTGATGGGCCTATTGGTTGCTGAAGTCGACTAATGTGAATAGAGATACAACATGGATATGTTACAAAAATTGAACCATAACTCTCTCATTTCAAGTCCAAATTAAGCAAATTGGGTGTCCACTTAAAACTAAGAGGTAGAGGATTAATTTTTGTTCAAGGCCAATGTTGAATTTTCATATTTTAGATTTGATAAGTAATGAGAAAATAGAGATGTGAAGGGAAAACTCTCCTCTCCAATTTTTTTTTCATTTCTCTCTCTTCTTTTCTCCCTTCCGCTTCTTTTCTTTTCTTTTCCTTTGATTTTGTAAGACACTTGTTTTGGGTTCTATTTTGTAACTTTCATTGCTATGGAGTAGTAGGAGTTCAAGCTAGTTCAAGGAAACTCCAAAGGCATTATGGTTGTAATCTTGAAACCCTATGCTTAATTCTTAATCATGTTTATTTTCTTGATTCTTTGCCTTCTCTAATTTGTAAGTATTGAATAGTGTTGATATGTGGGTTTATGAATGAGAAATTAGTTAAGTGATTACTAATTGGTTAATTGGTATGAACTTAATTAATTAAAGAATTAGAAATTGGGTTTAAACTTATGCTAATGCAATTGAGGCTTAAATTCACCATAAGTTAATAAGAGTTGAGGTCTCAATTATCTAATCAATTATATGTTAGTTAAATGCGTAGAGGTTTCTAGATAGAATTATGGAGAGGTCTCTAGATAGAATTATGGGATTGTTAGTAGAGGTCTCTCTAATAGCTCAAATTAGCCATACTTTATGTAGTTGATATATTGTGTGTTAATGATTTATTCACTTTATGCTTAAGAAACTCTTTGAACTAGTGTTTTTAATTTCACTTAATTTTCTTTTATAGTTTATTTATTGTATATTTGTACAAATCCCCCTTATTACTTAACTAGATAGCAACAACATCCTTATGAGATAATCTTGATTGCACTATACTTCAAATTTAGTGTAATTAAATATTTTAAAGTTGTAATTTGGAGCGGATTATAACACTTTCTACCAATAACCCATCCCGACCCAAAGTTTATTGGGCGGGTTTGAGTTGTGAAATTTTAACTTGATGCATTTTTGGGTCGAGTTCAGATCATAGTTTGGGTTGACTTGTCTTAGCCCGAAGTCACACAATTCTTTATTAATTATGTCTTTTAACAAAATTTATAAGTTATATTTTTTTAACAAAACTAGTGATAAATTATGATATTTTTATACTTAATTAATATATTTTATATAATATGATATTATTTTTATATTGACATAATTTGCTTAATTTTTAAAATCTTATGATTTTTTTGTACATAGTATTCAAACTTTTATATGTTATGTAAATTTTGGATTTACTCGGACATTTTTTGGAGTATTAGTGGGTGTCTATTTTTTAAGAAATAATCTGATCGAAAAATAGGGCCAGATTCGAGTCCAATTCAACAAAAAATTATTAAATATTTATGAAATATTAAGTAGGACCTCTTATTCCTCTAGTGGAAGAACCCACCATTAAAATTTGTCACTGCATAATCCCACTTAGCTGAATGCCGAATAATTTCTCCGATTCCCGTCCTTCCTAGACCCCACTGGGTAGCAAGTCAACAAGCAAATTATTTTGTTTTAGAATTTAATTTTAATATATTAGTTTTAGAAATAAAAGTTGATTCGGTAGGCGAGTTCTAATCTGCACCGGATAAAATACGGTATTACGATGTGCTATTTACTTTTGGGTGTTGTCCACCGTACATCATCATGAACCTTACTCATGTTACGGTCACTTCTCCCCCCAACTCTCCCGCTGCAACTTTTCCCCCAAGAGCAACCCCGTCTGCCATTCTTCTCCAGACAATCAGCATACACATTGGAATGGTTATCCACCTACAGAATTCATAACCTCAAAAATTACTTTTGCCAAAGAAAGCACCAGCGGTTGGTTTTTCAGCTAAACTCGAAAATTGAAATTAACACAGAGGACATGCGCTTGGGCTGGTTTTTGTCTTCGTTGCAGCGTGAGGGGCAGAACCAAAAGCCTTCGGGGATTGAAGCAAGGATGGGTCTAACCGTCTAAGGCAGAAGAGGTGGCATCCTTGGTCGCATTTTGTCGCACGGAGCCACATCGCTCGCAGGTGACGTCATTGTCGGGGCCAGAGGAGGACGAGGAGTAGTGCTCCACCAAGATGCATTTAGCCACATTTCCAAAATGCAATTAGCAGCAATTGTTGAAATGTGGGTAAAAACTGGTGTGTGGTGCACCGTAGTTCGCCTGGTGCATAGTAGAACGCGCTCGGATTCGGTGAAACTCTTTTACACGCGTCAAAATTATTCTGTTTTCCTCTTATAAATTCCATTTGTGAGCTGTCTGTGGCACTCCACGCAAGGCATCTCCATTCTCAACGCAGTGGTCACAGAAGCCAATTTTCAACAGTCGCAGTCGCAGACGCAGATGAACCAAGAAGAAGAGCACCTCGACGTTCTGACCAAGTCTGGTCACAAAACCGGGATTTCCAAGCCCAGGTAATCAAGCGTGAATCACCATGAGCAGACCCATTAACCAACTGCATGCTTTTTCACTCTCTCTGTGTGTCTAGAGGAGACGTTCATCGAGATGGGGATTACCACCGCGCCGTTCACGTTTGGATATTCGCTGAGAGCACACAGCAGCTGCTCCTCCAACGGCGTGCCCACTGCAAAGATTCCTGGCCTGACCTGTGGGATATCTCCAGCGCTGGTCATATTTCCGCTGGCGATTCATCCCTCGTAACTGCCCGGTAATAAATCACATACATACACACCATTTGCTTGCTCCCCTCAAATAAACAACCATGCTATTATTTATTTATTTATTTACTTCTTTTTTTTATTTTCAATTTTAATTGTACTGACTTTTCTTCATGTTAGACGTAAAAGAATCATTTATGTGCCTCTACCTAAATGATTAAACTTTTGGGAGAGCTGGTTCATGACACTTGATGTTTAGTAGTCGTTACATCCGACACCCATTTGTTTGAAGTAAGAGGGGTGTCCGGTGTAGTGAGGATTAAGCTCGAGATAGATTAGTGTTATTGAATACCAAAGGAGAATTATTCAGAATGTTAGCGAATAGAGATTGGCGATTGCTATGCTGATCAAGTGTGCTGTTGTATTGTTGATTTTTCAGAGGGGAGCTGGAAGAAGAGTTAGGTGTAACCCTTCCGAAGGATGCCTTCGAATTGATATTTGTTTTCCTGCAAGAGTGGTCAGTAGTTTCTGGTGCATTGCTTTATTTTGTCAAAATATGGGGATGCTTGGTTTGTTTTCTATTTTCATTTTTTAAGTTGATCTGTTATCAGCATGATTACAAAAATTGACACTTTGCGGTCATTTGTTTTCCTGGTTTCACCAATTTTTCCTATAAAAAATTGTAAGCTGGACAAAAAATGATAATAAGATGTCATCTATTGTTGTTCTTGTGAAAGCATATCAACTGAATAAGAAAACTGTAAAAACAAACTAAACACTCTCTAACTTTTCATTCAAGCTAAGCTAACAGTTTATTTAGAGGTGTCTCCTTTACTGATTTGCAGAGAGACTGCAACGTTAATTTGTCTTTCTTTTTAAGGATTTATTTTCTTCAACTGATGCAGTACCTCCTTTTGTTATCCATGGACTAGTTGATACTAACTTCTGATATCGAATGCAGTGTCATAAATGATGGAAAATACATCAATAATGAATATAATGATGTGTATCTTGTAACAACTCTTGATCCAGTACCTCTGGAGGCCTTTACACTTCAGGTGAGGATGTGTAAGATGTTTTCAAATTCTATTTTCTGTAATTTTTCCTTCAGATTTCTGTATTGTTCTCTAAATATGTAAACCAGTAGGTGTATCGTTATTGTCATTCTATTATGTTTAGGCCTGATTTTGGATGTTTTAAGAAACATAATGCACCGTGATTTGTTCAATTATGGAGCTTGCATTTGTGGTTTTTCATTATTTGAAAATTTTTTGTTTATGACATTTGTGCTTATTATATATTAATCTATGTTGTAATTATAATCTAAGGTCTAGGTTTAGTAATTAGGGATTCTGGGTTTCAATTGTTGGTCATTTGGGAATTTAAAATCAAGTTGTTTTGGTCTTGGGATTTAGATTTAGATTTAGATTTTAATGGTTTAAATGTAGACATGATTTATAACAGGACACTATAGCATTGTCAGATCCATGTAGTTGACCCTGCCTAGTGGGATAAGGCTTAGTTGTTGTTGATTTGGTCTTGGGATATCGTACATGTTGATTTTGTTGCAAATATAATTGATTAGGTTGTAAGTAAGGTTGATATGTTATGTAAATAGAATAGGAAATAAGATACTAATTGCTGTCAATTAGTCTGTCAGTCCCTAAATCTAAGGGATTTGATTATGTACATAATTATGTATTAAGCCCATCTATACTAATGGATTGAGGGGGTTCTTACAAATCAATTTACATTCAATTAGCTTCTTTTTTCTCAAGTTGGTATCTAGAGCCACCCTTAAACCGTGTGTGTCAGGAGGATGCACTTTACTCCGGTGGTTTTTTTTTTTTTTTTAAGTCGGCTAACCACATTGTCATTTTGGTTGGCTATCCTTGTTGTCATGTCATCACTTCAATAGCTTGCTATCATTGTCAGCCTTCAACTGCCACCACTTTCAGCTGTCAATTGCAGCTTTCTGCCGTTAGGCGCTGCTATTTGCCGATGGCGGTTTTCTGGTGTGATTTCCAATCGAAGACACCACCATTGGGATTTCCTCTCTTTGTGCGGCCCAAACCTTGTGAACCCATGGGTGACGCGTCGTTTCTGTTCTCATCCAATAGTGTCGCTGCCAGTGCACATGATGGAGTGTGTGGAAACCATTGTTTGCAGCGTCTTGCTCGCCGGTGCCATTTGAGTCTAGATTGGCAGTCACACATTGATTTTGACCATTCTTTCACTAGTGTGTCTTCACTACCCACACAACTATTCATTCTCTATTTGTCTCCGATGTTGTTTTGACATCTCAGGCTTCGCTGTTCAACTCCGTTTGGTTGTAAATCAGCCCCATTTTTCTTTTTTGATCATTTGAGTTTAGTATCTCATGGCTTCCACAGCAAACTCATCCTTTGCTACCTTGATGAACAGTACTAAATGTTAGATAATGAATATAAAGAGTATCTTCAGCTCAAGTCAGCCAGAGAAATCTCATCTTCAATCAATGTAGCCCACACTGGTAATTCTATGGTTTGTCTCTCACTCACCGTTTTTTTTATCTTGGATTTTGGATTCTGGTGCTTCTAATCGCATACTTGGTAATCCTTCTCATTTCTCAAAATTATTGTAGCCTAAAACACTGCATCACGTCATCCTGGTTGATGTATCTATGGTTAAGGCCACTAGCATTGGTCAAGCTACCTGTCTGCCATCTCTATCTTTGAACTCTATTCTTTTTGTACTTGGATGCCCATTTAATTGAATCTCTATCAGTCAACTTACCTGGACTCTTAACTGCTTTATAACCTTTGCTGTTGGATCGTTTCTCATATAGGGTTGGAGTATGGGACGGATGATTGCTGCAAGATCTAAGTCAAGCGGGCTTTACTATCTTCAGCCTCCTTCCTATACCATATGCATTGCCAAATAGTCCCTCAGTCTCCTTCATCGTTGTTTGGATTGTCTGAATGTTAAGAAATTAAAGACAATGGTCCCTCATCTTTCCCACTTGCAGTCCTTAGAGTGTGGGTCGTGTTAGTTTGGAAAACATGTCCAACATCATTCCTAGGCAAGGTCAATAGTCATGTAAAGTCTCTTCATATTTTTCATTCTGAAGTTTAGGGTTCGAGTCAAGTCAGTGCCATGTCGGGGTATCGGTTTGTTGCTTTCATTGATGACGTTTTAAGAGGTGCTTGGATTTTTTCAAATGAAAGATTGCTCTAAATTGTTTACTATTTTTCAAAACTTTTGCAAAGAAATTCAACCCCAAATTGGTTATACTATTTGCATCAAGCATTGTGATATTGCAAAAGAATACTTTTCTGTACCTTTTAAATCATTTATGGCATCATGGCATAGTCCATCAATCCACTTGTCCCCATGGTATAGTAGAAAGAAAACATCATCATATTATTATTATTATTTTCGGGGATAAAAGAAGAATATTATTAAGAAGAGAATAATGATACAAGAAGATGGGAGGATAAGAGATCCTCCTTACAAGAGCAAAAACAAACAAAAGAAAAAGCTATTAATGAAGCGTAGCTTTCCAATCTCTCAACATGTCTGAGAGGGAAAATCTTGTAAAAGATCATGAGCTTTATGCCAAATAGAGGCTAAACGCCTAACCCTATCCTACAAAACTTGCTTGTCTGAAAATCTGTCATTGAAGGTGCAAGAATTATGCTCCAATACTCCAGATAGTGGCATATATGGCACATTGACACAGATTTGGCCTCCTTTCTTCTCCCAAAACCAGCCACATTGCCACAACATCGTCATATTATTGAAACTGCCCATACTCTTTTGTTGCATGCTAATGCCCTCTTAAATTTTGGGGTGATGCTGTTCTTGTTGCTAGTTACTTAATAAATCTCATGCCGTCTTCTATTTTAAATAACCAGGTGCCGTATTCCCTTCTATTTCCTAAGGACTTTCTTTACATTGTTTTTCCTCTTGTTTTTGGTTGCACTTGTTTTGTCCATGGTCTCTCTTTAGTTCTCGACAAATTGTTTGCTCATGGCTTTAAGTGTATCTTCCTTAGATACTCGAGTCTAAAATGGTTACCGGTATTATTCTCATTATACACACCATTTTCACATGTCTGTAAATGTCACCTTATTTCAAGAGACTCCTTACTTTTCTTCTCCCACAGAACCAGACATTGTCTCCCAAGTCTTACCTAATCCCCACAGAACTAGACATTGACTCAAACCCTAAAACACTGCATCACGTCATCCTGGTTGATGTGTCTATGGTTAAGGCCACTAGCATTGGTCAAGCTACCTGTCTGCCATCTCTATCCTTGAACTCTATTCTTTTTGTACCTGGATGCCCATTTAATTGAATCTCTATCAGTCAACTTACCTGGACTCTTAACTGCTCTATAACCTTTGCTGTTGAATCGTTTCTCATATAGGGTTGGAGTATGGGACAGATGATTGCTGCAAGATCTAAGTCAAGCAGGCTTTACTATCTTCAGCCTCCTTCCTCTACCATATGCATTGCCAAATAGTCCCTCAGTCTCCTTCATCGTTGTTTGGGTTGTCTGAATGTTAAGAAATTAAAGACAATGGTCCCTCATCTTTCCCACTTGCAGTCCTTAGAGTGTGGGTCGTGTTAGTTTGGAAAACATGTCCAACATCATTCCTAGGCAAGGTCAATAGTCATGTAAAGTCTCTTCATATTTTTCATTCTGATGTTTAGGGTTTGAGTCAAGTCAGTGCCGTGTCGGGGTATCGGTATTTTGTTGCTTTCATTGATGACGTTTTAAGAGGTGCTTGGATTTTTTCAAATGAAAGATTGCTCTAAATTGTTTACTATTTTTCAAAACTTTTGCAAAGAAATTCAACCCCAATTGGTTTTACTATTTGCATCAAGCATTGTGATATTGCAAAAGAATACTTTTCTGTACCTTTTAAATCATTTATGGCATCATGGCATAGTCTATCAATCCACTTGTCCCCATGGTATAGTAGAAAGAAAACATCATCATATTAATATTATTATTTTCAGGGATAAAAGAAGAATATTATTAAGAAAAGAATAATGATACAAGAAGGTGGGAGGATAAGAGATCCTCCTTACAAGAGCAAAAACAAACAAAAGAAAAAGCTATTAATGAAGCGTAGCTTTCCAATCTCTCAACATGTCTGAGAGGGAAAATCTTGTAAAAGATCATGAGCTTTATGCTCATTGAAGGTGCAAGAATTATGCTCCAATACTCCAGATAGTGACATGTATGGCACATTGACACAAATTTGGCCTCCTTCCTTCTCCCAAAACCAGCCACATTGCCACAACATCGTCATATTATTGAAACTGCCCATATGTTGCATGCTAATGCCCTCTTAAATTTTGGGGTGATGCTGTTCTTGCTGCTAGTTACTTAATAAATCTCATGCTGTCTTCTATTTTAAATAACCAGGTGCCGTATTCCCTTCTATTTCCTAAGGACTCTCTTTACATTGTTTTTCCTCGTGTTTTTGGTTGCACTTGTTTTGTCCATGGTCTCTCTTCAGTTCTCAACAAATTGTTTGCTCATGGCTTTAAGTGTATCTTCCTTAGATACACGAGTCTAAAATGGTTACCGGTATTATTCTCATTATACACACCATTTTCACATGTCTGTAAATGTCACCTTCTTTCAAGAGACTCCTTACTTTTCTTCTCCCACAAAACCAGACATTGTCTCCCAAGTCTTACCTAATCCCCATTTTTATGCTCTGGTCTCTGTCCGCACATAGTCTCTTGGGTACCTGAATCTGAACATGCTTCCCAGTTCATTCCTTCCTCTCTTGCCTACTTATCACTTGTCAGCTATGAAGCATGGATACTCCATTTTGATACAAGTACCCGTATTGGGTACATTTTGGGTACGGATATGCTTGGGTACGTATCTATTATTTTTTTTTTTTGAAAAAAAAAAAATTGGTTATGGCAGGGTGTGGCTAAAGTGAAACTACATCATTTTGGGCCTTTTTCTTTTTTCCCCCCCTTTTTCTTTCCCCCAAAATCATAACACCGAACCCTAACCCCCCCTTTCTTTCATTCGCATGTTAAACTCACCACACCCCTACTTCCAAGCTTTTCACCCACCGGCCACCACCACTTAATTGATCCACCGCTGGTGACGTCACAAATGGCGGCAGCTCTCACGGTCACAAAGACGGCAGCAACGGCAAGGTATCAACCAACAGCAGTGTCGTTGTGCGCAAAAGACAGCAGCAATGCCAGCGACCCCAAGAGCGTTGGCTTCCCTCTCTAGTCTCCGGCTGCTTCCTTCTCCTTCTTCTCTCTTGTGACAAACTGAAAGTGAGGTATGGGGTACCTATATTTTTATTTTGTTTGAATTTCGTTTTACTCTGTTTTATTTTGTTGTACTATTTATTTTGAACAAAGTTTTAAATATTGTAGGTTTTTATTTTTGAGATGTAGTGTTGAACAATTTAGGCTTGTTTTAGAAATTGGTGTGTTTTCTTATTTATCATGTGAAATTTTAGTTTATTATATATATATATATATATATATATAGACGTACTTGGACCTCAGTTTTTACAAAATTTTCGTACTCCATACCTATAGCCGTGCAACATAGCTTAGCAGTGTTGAGGCTATTCCCACTCCAATTATTGGTGATTGATCTCTTGCACCAACATTTCCTCCTACTCAGGACTTGTCGAACATCCACATGACCCACCCATAGCTCTTTGGAAAGGTAGCTTCTCTACCTATAATCCCTATCCTATTTATAAATTTTTGAGTTATCATCATTTGTCTTCTTCCCATTATGTCTTTCTTTCGACCTTGTCATCCATTTCTATTCCTAAAATAGTTTAGGAGGCACTTCCCCATTCAGGATGGTGACAGACTATGATTGATGAGATGGCAGGTGGTGGTCTTAGATTCTAGCCACACGTGGACTCTTGTTCCATTACCCCATGACAAGTCTACAGTTGGTTGTCAATGGGTTTAGTAAATCCTTGATAAAAGTTAGTGTTTTAGGGCTTTTTTGATTTCTATTTTCATTTCCTGTGTTTCCTGATTTTAGGATTTTTTTTGAAGGAAATAGTGAAATCAAGAAGTGAATAGAGGAAACAGGATTTTATTATTTTAACTGTTTTCACTATTTCCTTTACAAAATCCTTAAAACAGGAAACACAGGAAATGAAAATAGAAACCAAACAGGCCCTTACATCTTCTGTTCTACATAATTGTTCGTGTTTTAATTCTGTCTCAGTGAGCTTGTTTAGGGTAGTTAGTAAGTCCCTGATAAAAGTTCTTTTGTTTAGTATTTCTTTTTAATTGATTGTTCTGGTACATGGTAATTACTTTTTTTTTTCCTTCCAAATCTGGTACATGGGAATTGCTTTTTTTGTTTTTAATTATCTGGAGGCAAGTATTATAGGAGGAAAAAAAATTTCATGAAATTCTAGTCCAGAAAAATTTATTTATTAAAATCAATGACAGGAAGGTCTAATAGCATTTGTTGCAGCTCAATCTGTGTCGACATGACAAGAATTATGTAATCAAGCACTCGGATTCACGAGACTTATTTGAATGTTTTACACCACTTTATTTGTTTTCTATTGGTCAATGAATTCCTCTAGATGCATCCTTTTCTATGTTATTAGCATTATAATTCCTGGGGTAGTGTTCTTTATGACAACAAAATTTGTTTCTCCCCCCCCCCCTCTCTTGAGCGATTGTAGAGAAAGAATTGTTCTTTGATGTGCTAATCTAATTCCATGCCTTTCATTGTTGTCTTTTCTAAATTCTCAGTAAATGCATGACTTATGTTGTTAAGTTTACTGATCTATGTGAGGGAATCTTTTCACAATGGTAGGAAACAGAAGTTTCTGCTGTTAAATATATCTCTTATGAAGAGTATAAAAGGTTACTGGCCAAAGAAGATTCAGAGTATGTCCCTTATGATGTTAATGGACAATATGGTCAACTCTTCGATATAATTGAAAAGAGGTATGCCATTATATAAGATGTGCATGATGCTAAATTTTTTATATGTGCAGCAAAACCTTTCATACCATGATCAACCCTGTCAAAAGTTATCATTACTTTGATTGGTTCCTTGTACTAGGTTAGAATTTCATTCTCAATTCATATGGCCATCTTCCTGCTCCCCCCCCCCCCTTCTCTCTCTCACTCTGTTTTTCCTAAACTTGTTTTCTTTTTTTAGACAAAAAAGGAGTGACGTACAACTAGGGAGAGGATAGGTTATCATCAAAACCAGAAAAATAAGAAAACAGGGATAAAAGAAAGAATGGAGAATGCCTCAAAGCTTCCCAGTAAATTGAAATTCCCTTGGAATCCTGTCCTAAAGCAAATCTGGGGGCAAAGAATGGCCTGTACAAATATGAGCATTGTGCTCCAACCAAAATTCAACACCAATAATGTAAGAATAAATGGGCCATTGCTTCCAATCCAAACTCAAGCTTCATAGCTTCCCATTCGCAGATTCCCTCGGATCATATGACTCAGTCTTAAAACTCAGATTCCCTTTTTTTTTCACCCCGTACAGCTCAGATTTCCTTTAAGTCTTCATTATTATGTGCTTATTTTGGTATTCCTTACATATTTGTTGAAGGTACAAAGAGAACACTGTAGCACGCAGTTTGACTCTACAAAAGCAACTAAGTCGTTATGCTCCTATTTCCCTTAGTGCAGAGGTGGTTTTACATTTTGTTTGTTTTTGTTTGGTATATTATATTGACATCTATCTGTCGCTGTTTAGCTGTTAATTCTTTTCTCTCACCCCCTGTCTTCTGTCAATTTGGACAGCATAAAGTCTGGCATTTCTATCTTACCACAGGCCTCTTTAAATGCATTTTATTATATGCCTAAAACTGAATTGATTTTGTTTGATTTAACAAGGCCCATTTGAATATATGGAAAAAAGAGTAGCTGTGCTGTACCAAGTTGTATTTATGTGAGTGTGTTTACATGTATTGTGTATCACAATAGTAATTTTGATACCTAGTGTTTTTATATTATTTATGATTTTTCTGCATAGGATGCAATCCTGTAATTTGGAATAAACATTGAATTTTTTCTCCTCAACAAGAATGGTGAAATTTAAGAGTTAATCAAATGGATTCTGTTAGGAACCTGGCCATAGGAGATAGAAACAGAAGGAAATTGTTGTATTAATTCACTGGAGAAGATGATATCAGTGTGATATCAATCTCCTAAAGAGATACAATAGTTTCTAGGTATTAGAGAGACCTAGAACTCTCCCAATCCAAGTCTGTCTAATTCTGAGATGCCCCCCTCAGCACCCCTCCCCTTGCCTATATTGCTTTCCACCTCTCTCCCCTAACAAATTCAGGATATTCTCACTCCTCTGCCTAGTTGGCAGTTAGTTACAAAACCCCTTACCCATGCCTTTATCACACGTCCCATATACATCAGTAACCCCTTTCCTATTTTCTTCTTACATATACTATTAATAACAACATAGTATTAATATCAGGGGTCCTAACAATACTCCCCCCCTAAAAAATCACCTTGTCCTCAAGGTGATGTAGCCAAAGAAAAACAATAATGCTGAAGGATAAAGGGCTTCCTCCCGGGTCCCAAATCTTGAAAAAGATGGGAGGAAGTTTGCTTGTAGGATAGGAATGTCCACCTGGGTCCCATGGATTTGAGCCACATCCAACCTCTCGAGTTTCTTGGTTTTCATAAATATGCAGCAAGTAATCTTCATTTTTACCAAACATAACAGCCTGCACTCCTTCTAAATCATTGATGCCAACCCCTACATCGCGGTGATTGGCTGGTTCATCAAGTAAAGGAATAGTTGGGTTTATGAACAGAGCTCGTGCTGTAGTAATCTTCACTCTCCTGCCACTAGAAAAATCACATCGCTTCTTTGCCTGTATCTGATTATTGAAACTCGGACCAAATAATATTCTAGCAGCACATTTTTCTGCGGTTGAAGCATCGATGACTTCCAACCTTTCACAAAGAAGCTCCAGAGTTTCACCACCCCCTGCCTGTCTCTGTTTCTGAGAAAGTAAATTTAGTTCCTCCATGATCCGCAACATATAGGATAGAGCTTGTTCTTTAGCTGAGCGTAGAAACAGAACTTGTTCCTCACCTCCCTCCAAGCCCTGGTATTCCTCATTTCTTAATCGAATCTGTGCAATATTTGCCCCAACAAAATTAAATTCAGTACATTCAGTATCATCACCATCTGTCTCAACACCCTTTCTTGGTTCTATTATTCCAGCATACACATCTTGAGCACACCCGCTGCCGTAAGGACCTTCAATTCTCTCACTGTCAGGCTCCTTTGGAATTAAGATTAGGATCTATTGCGTGCTGGGCTTCCTATAAACACGAACTCCCAATGGTTGGGCTAGGTGGAAGCTTCCTTCCTTTGACCCAATTCTTCTCCAAAAGCTGTGGTCTCCCATGTTAAGTGAGTGGGTCTGACCATCTTCAACCTCATCTTTTGTTATTTTAGCCTTCAATTGGGCCTGGCCCATTGGGTCACTTACATTGCCCAATATCGAAATTGCCCGACCCACAGCCCTTCTATCCTCTTCTTTCGCGCAGCAGTTAGCGGAGTATGGTGTAGTCACCTTCTCCACAGCGGCAGTCCCGTCGGCTTCGGTACAAGGTTCCAGCACGTCTTGCGGCTCCGAAGGCTCCGGCGATGGAAGCTTGGCCGAACTTTTTGGACCCCCGAGATTCTTGTCTGTGGCCCACTCCTCTTTCCCTTGCTCGATCATCGTAGCGGGGTGGTGGTGGCTCGATCTGGCTTCTCTCTCCTCCGTACCCTCTTTCTCTCTCTCCGCCCTTTCTTTTCGCTTTTTCTCCTTCACACACCCCTTTGCGATTGTGCTCCCCTGTGCCCTCGTCTTATCTTGGTTCTCAGTTGGCGACGGCTCTCCGGCGGCAATCTCCGCCATCAACAACTCATAAATTGTCACCGCAGACTCTGAATCCGGTGGTCTCAGCGGCAGCGGTGAAACCCAAGGTTTCCCTTCCTCTGCCGAATCGTTTCCCCTCTCAACTAGTCTCAACAGTCCGGAAGAAACGGGGATCTTCAGCCTTCTACCCCTCTCTGGGCTAAGCGGAGGTCGTTCCCCAAGGGAGAAGGTTTCCTTGCGCCTCGTCAACTTCTCCCTTTCACATGGGCGTGAGTTTCGCGCCTCATCAGAGCCACTCCGGTCTCTTCTCCTCCGTCCGCCCCTCCCCTCTCGCTCCGTTGTTCGGTGGTGCCGTGAGCTGCCATGGGTGTAGTGTCGGCTCCTTCCCCGTAAACTCCGCTTATTCTCCAGCATTGGTTCATTCCTCATTCTTGTTGCTGATGCTGGTTTCATCATCTTCGACCCCTTCAGTTCTCGTTTATCGTCCCTCAGCCATACTGGCTGATCGAAATCGTATTCTGGTTGAAATTCTTTGACCACAGCCTTCATCAACGTCCACCACGTCACCTCTGACTGATGTCGCTTCCACCATTGGTACCAGCTGAAAGCTAGTTCTCTTAGAGCATTCACCATTGCAGGTAACTTCTCATGCTCTGGTGTTCCTTCTGCCTCAAAGTGTTGCATCACTCTGATGGTCCACCCATAGGCAGGCCCATATCCTCCAAACTCTGGAATCTCCTTCCTCTCCTGATAACTCCAATTCTTCCTCTCCCTCCTATATTCCCTTTCAGATCTGATACACACAGGGCCCCCAAGATCAAGGGCTCTGATACCAGTTGTTAGGAACCTGGCCATAGGAGATAGAAACAGAAGGAAATTGTTGTATTAATTCACTGGAGAAGATGATATCAGTGTGATATCAATCTCCTAAAGAGATACAATAGTTTCTAGGTATTAGAGAGACCTAGAACTCTCCCAATCCAAGTCTGTCTAATTCTGAGATGCCCCCCTCAGCACCCCTCCCCTTGCCTATATTGCTTTCCACCTCTCTCCCCTAACAAATTCAGGATATTCTCTCTCCTCTGCCTAGTTGGCAGTTAGTTACAAAACCCCTTACCCATGCCTTTATCACACGTCCCATATACATCAGTAACCCCTTTCCTATTTTCTTCTTACATATACTATTAATAACAACATAGTATTAATATCAGGGGTCCTAACAGATTCTTGAGCCAGATACTTCATTTTGAGCTTAATCATAAAATCTTTGATGCCAATACATTGGAATTATTGGGTATTTCATTTGGATTCTATCTCTATGTTGTTGGGCATTGCACTGTTCCATTGTTTCTCTAACTTTTCTCTTGCGGTATGGAGAAGAGTATGCCACTTTGAGACTTCTAGCTTTCCTGAACTATTAAAAAAAAAAAAAAAAAAGAAGAGAGAATTCTGATTGGGTTCTCTATTTCCTTGCCGACATGATCTTTAGCCTGAATTATAAAGAAAATTCTGCATCATGCTATCATAGCATTAATACATAATGGGTGTCAAATAACTTTCTTGATTTATGGGCATAAGGAAGAATATAATGTGCTAATGTTACGTGTAATTGCACTGAGATGTATTACTTTACATTAGCAATTTAGTCTATTTAGGTTACATTAGCGTGATTAACTTAAAGGGTTTTGATGAATTTTTAATGGAAATAAATAAATTAAATCAAATCAAGTATCATTTTTGAATATTGAAGATTATGATATCATTGTTGGTTGTGAGTGCAGCAATCCTTGGATTATTTAAGAACATAATTATCCTAAATTTTTGCCCCTTTTAGAAATAAGTTTCATTTTTTTATTCTGGCAGTTGACAGGGCTTACAGATTCAGACAAAGAGGCTCTTGTATATGTTGTCAAGGCTGCAGTGGTTATGGATGAAATTTTTTATCTACAGGTTGTGTTTACAATATAGCAGTGTTTGCATGTATTATTTTGTGTACTTGTATGCAATGATTTTATTTTATATGTTTTATATGCACGTTCATATCAGGTACATAAAATTTAATGGTAATTTATGTCTCTAAACTATTATGCATGTACTGATGTGCCATGTTACATGCTTAATTCCTTAATTTTGTTCATCATATTATAAAATTTTATCGGCAATTTATTTCTTGCTCCAGCATATCATTCTAACTTTTTGACTCTGACTGGTATAAAGGAACTAGGAAGACAAAGATGTCCATGGTAGTGTGTATCACTGAAGTTTGTCTATTTATTTTCTTATCAGGCTTGGTACAGTAATCCAGCTCTTAGAGATTGGTTGAAGGAGCATGCTGGGACATCAGAGTTAAATAAGTTGAAATGGTCTTATTATCTGATTAACAAGAGCCCGTGGTAAGTCCTTGATAGCTTACTGTAGCCGCTGAATGGTAGATAGATAAATAGACTTTAGTGATTTTGTATGCAAGAAAATCTACCTGGAGTTAAAGATCAAGTTCAGGTGTTGTGCTTTTTGCTTGAGCATTCATATGTGAGGATCCTATACACCCTAGAATTTGGCTCATTTGGGCCCTCAGTATTAAGATTTCCATCATAATCTAGATGTCTTAAGCCAAGGGACCCTTTTACAATCCAAGACCTGCTCAATGGTCCAGTGATTGTGTTACGAACCCAAGCAAGATACCACCTATTTTTATTATATGAAAGCAATAATAAAAGAAGGAATGTGAAGAGTGGTGCAAGTAATGAAATAGGAAAAGGTGAGGAGGATGTAACTAACTCTGTGGCATCAGCATGGTGAGATAGAAGAGAGAAACAATATTTGCAGGATTGGGAGTGGTGTGCGATGCATACTTGTATGAGGGTGTGAGGAATGAGGGGGAAGCTAGACTTTTGAGTGGAATTTGTGAGGAGAGACTTGAGCCTCTTGAGAGCTCAAGATCCCTTTTACTGTCTTCTTGTTAATTTTCATACACTGTCATACCTGAGTTTAGCTAGTTTACCTTGATTCCAAACAACCTCCATTAATATACAATGGTAAAAGAGCTCTTTAGATACCAGTTCTTAACAATTGGTATAAGAGCTCCTCGTTCTTGAGGAGCATCTGAATGGTGTCTACATGTGCCACTGCAATGGAAGCTCAAGTGGAAGAGATCGAAAGGCGATTGGCATGGTTGCCGAATATCAAAAGACAACTGGCGCAGCTGCTGCAGTTGGGAAGATGGGTAGCTGTGTTGCTGGAATTGGGGAGGCAGGTCACATAGCTCACTTGGATGTGTGGGAGCGGAGTATTGGGCATTCATGAGGGAGGAATAGGAGGCGATGGACGCCTGAGAGGGAGGAGGAGGAGACTTAATGGTGTGGCAGAAGCCCCACCCTGGAGAACCGCAATTCATAGCCATGGTGTAAGGAAGGTTCTTCGTGTTTTGTCACATTAATTGTGAGAAAGCAAGCCACCTAGTAGAGCTGATTGTGGGGGGAAGATGGACCTTCCCATTTTTGCTTGTGAAGATGTCTATGGGTGGTTGTTGAGGATAGAAAGGTGCTTCAGAATGACGTCCCCCGGGGGGGGGGGGGGGGAGGAGTATGAGAAGATGGAATTAGTATTGGTGGCATTGGAAGGGAAGGCTCTCAATTGGTATCAACGGTGGGAAGACCGTGTACCTTATGCCACATGTAACCCAACTCAATTTCGGTTGATTCAAGTAGCCAAGAGTAACCCAAGAGGAAATATAATGGGGGGATGTAATCCTGAGGTAGATAGTTTTGAAGAGGAAAAAATAGGTGGAGGGAAAAGGCTTCCTTAGGATGAGTTGTAGGAAAGGAGTAGGAAAGGGTTGTGTTTTAGCTGTGGAGAAAAATGGGGACTGGGTCATGCTTGTAAATTCAAGCATTATCAATTCATTATGTTGGAGGTGGAAGAAGAAGAGGAAGAGGAAGATCAAATCGAGAAAATAGGGGAAAAAGAGGGATAGTTGGAGGTCAAAACCCTTTAGCTTTCTTTCAATGGCTTAAGGGGATTAATTTCCAATAAATCCTTTAAGGTGTGGGGCAAAATGAATGAGAAGGAAGTGGTGATGCTAGTGGACTGTTGGTGGATTTATAGGATCAAAGTTGATCCCAATGGGAATATTGAATGTCTTAAGACTCGTTTGGTAGTTAAAGGATATAATACCCAGATCTTTGGGTTGGACTTTGGGGACACATTCTCTCTGGTGGCCAAAATAACCCCTATTTGGCTTCATAAAAGGATGGTGTAGCTGTCTCACAGAGGAAATATGCCATGGACATCCTTGAGGAGATGAGATTATTCAATGCAAAACATGTTGATTCACCTATGGATCCAAATGCCAAACTTTTACAAGATCAATGGGAGCCACTAACAAATCCAGCAAAATATAGAAGACTGGTGGGACAACTGAACTCTCTCATAGTTCATTGATCAATATTTCTATTGCTGAGAGTGCGATTAGTCAGGTTTTGAATTCTCCATGTAAAGGTCATTGGGATGCTATCATCCTAAAATCTATCAAAAGTGCTCCAGGAGTAGGTCTCTTGTATGAAGATGAAGGATGCACTTAGATAGTTGAAAATTCATATGCTAATGTTAGATTGGTACCGGCATAATAGGGAAAAGGAGAGTAAATGTGTATCTGAACTACGATGGTACTGGAATTTCAGTGTGAAATCCAGTACTGATAAGTATATTGACGTATTAAGAACAAGAAATAAAGTGTGGTGATAGTGTAAACAGTATAATAGAGTAGTTCTTGTTGTAGAGGATTCACTCCTCAAGTGACAGCTGGTACAGCTGTCACTGACAGCTCAGCATAACTAATTTGTAACTAACTTTCCCGCCCAAATGTCTAGCTACTAGGCCTATATAAATTCTGTTGTACACTCTCATCAGTATAGAATAACATTCATCACCTTCAGATTTTCCTTCTCTCTCTCTCTCTTCTTCTTCGCTTTCTCTCATTTTCTCTCAAATTCTATCATGGTATCCAGAGCCTAGAAAGCTCAAAGGCATGGATCCTGTGAACTCTCCGCCGATTCACTCTCCTTCTTCTGGCTCGCAACCGAGTCATGAAGATTCACCAGCGAATTCGCAATCTGTTTTGCCATCAGTTCCTCGAATTACCTTCCATCATCCTCTTGTGATTAAACTTGAGGAGAAAAACTATCTGCTATGGTGTCGCCAAGTTCTTGCGACACTGAAAGGCCATAACCTTGGTCACTTTCTGGATCGCACCGTGAAAGTTCCTCTGCAGTTTGATTCCTTTGAAGATGCCTTGAACAACAAAGTCTCAGAAGAATTTCGACTATGGGAGCAACAGGATCAACTGATCTTGTCCTGGTTGATGGCATCAATGTCCGATTCTATCCTGACTCTGGTAGTAGAATGTGACTTCACGTGGCAGGTGTGGGAAAAGATCCAAGTTTACTTTGCCTCTCATACCAAAGCTTGGATTCAACAGTTGAAAACTGAACTGCGAATACCACAAAAGGTACTCAACCTATGACCGAATATCTTCTTTGCATCAAAGCTTTGGTGAATGTGCTAGTTGCTTAGTCTCTGAACAAGAATATATTGAAGTTATTCTTGGAGGACTTTCAATCGAGTATGATGCCTTTGTTACCTCCATCACCACACGATCAGATCCATACTCTGTTGTTGAGGTAGAAGTTTATTTAATGGCACAGGAGGCTCGCATTGAGAAACCTTCCATGCAAACTGGTCCTTCGTAGATGCAAGCACATGTTGCAAGTCGCGAAAATGTTCCATTAGTGACTGATCTGTCTGGATCTGCATCTACGCAGCCTCAACAGGTGTTTCGTGGCTTCTGTGGTGGTCGTAGAGGACGTGGTGGCAGCGGTGGTCGTTCTGGTGGTCGTGGTCCTCAAGGCCGAGGCAAATCCACAGGGCGCAACTCTCTCTTTTGCCAGTTGTGCCACAAATCAGGTCATACAAGCTTTAACTACTGACATCGGTTCGGCCAAAACTTCCAACCCTCTCCTCCACCTCCACCTCCCTATGCACATTTTACTGCTTCATATCCACCTCCCATGGCCTCTCATCCATCACCTTATCCCTCAAACTTCATCTTTGTTCCTTTCAGGAATCCTAGTCCAGCACCATCTTTGTTCTCACATTCTACCTCAGTAGCTACACCTGAATCTGTTACTGATGCAGCCTCGTATCTAGATTCAGGTGCTTAAAGTCATGTCACTCCTAAATACAACAATCTCATGCATGCATCACCCTATCATGGAGCTGACCAGCTCCACATAGGTAATGGTCAAGGTCTATGCATTTCTCACATCGGACACTCTAACATTATTTCTCCTCCATCTACTGTTTTACATCTCAATAATTTACTATATGTACCATCAATTACTAAAAATCTGGTAAGTGTCAGTAAATTTGCTCGTGATAATTCAGTCTTCTTCGAATTTCATCCTTATTCCTGCTTTGTCAAATCACAGGCCACTAAGGAAGTCTTGTTACAAGGCGTTCTAGGCCGGGATGGGTTATACAGGTTCAATAGCTTCAAGCTACAGCATCTGCAACCCCCTTCTCATACTTCCAGTCGTGGACTCTCCACTGCTGCAAGTTCACCTAACTGTCATGTATCTATTTCTACTTCTCCTAATTCTTCTCTAGGTTCTGCTGTAACAAAATCTACTATAGCTCCAAATAATATTGTGCCCAATGTATTCCAATTATGGCACAATAGGCTAGGCCATGCTTCCAAGCATGTTGTTTCTCAAATTTTACAACGTTGTAATATGCCATTTGCAAATAAAATGAAAGTTGATGTTTGTACAGCTTGTTGCTTGGGAAAAGCACACCGCTTACCCTCTGTCCCCTCCCCTAATTCCTACAATTCTCCATTAGAATTGATCTATACTGATTTGTGGGGCCCCTCCCCTGTTCTCTTATCTCAAGGCTATCGTTTTTTTATAGCCTTTATTAATGCCTTTTCCAGGTTCACATGGGTTTATTTTTTAAAATCTAAATCTGAAGCTTTTTCTGCCTTTTTACAATTCAAATCAATGGTGGAACTACAACTTGGAGTCTCTATTAAGTCTGTACAATCTGATTGGGAGGGCGAATTTCGCCCCTTCTCCAAGTATTTTCAATCCCAAGGCATAGTGCATCGTCTTATATGTCCACACACACATCATCAAAATGGCACTGTTGAACGAAAACATCGCCATATTACTGGAACTGCTTTAACTCTTCTAGCACAAGCTGCCATGCCTGTTTCCTACTAGGATGAAGCAGTGGCTACAGCTACACATATCATGAACCGCATACCCCCAGCTTCCTTAGAGAGTCCTTCCCCTTTTGAGGTGCTGTTTCACAAATCTCCTCTTTACTCGACCTTTCATGTTTTTGGATGTGCATGTTATCCCTTTCTTAGGCCATACAATAAACACAAATTCAATTTTCACTCCTTTGAATGTACTTTTTTAGGCTATAGTTCACATCATAAAGGTTTCAGATGTCTAGCTACTGATGGTAGAATCTATATCTCAAAAGATGTCGTTTTCCATGAGACAAAGTTTCCTTTTAAGGAGCAGGCCTCAACCTCAACACCTTCACTTCCTTTATCTTCTCACAGTTACCCTCTTACTGTGTTGCACCCAATACCCCCACCACCTACACTTTTATTTCCATCACCCCCTATTTCACCAATTCCCCCACACCCTGCACACTTGTCGTCTTCCTCTTCTATTACCTCTCCTCCCCCACCTTCCCCTTCACCCTTATTACCTACTCCCAATCTATTGTGCAACACTCCATCCCCATCCCCTAGTTCTCACACCACTTCTCCAAGTTTATTTACTCCCTCCTCATCCTCCTCCCTTTCTCCTTTCCTAAACCTTACATCTCACCCTATGAACACGTGCCAAGCATTGTGTCAACCCCCAGCCTCACCAAGCCCTTCTTACTACATCAGAACCGAGTTCAGTAAGTGAAGCTCTAGCTTCCCACGAATGGTTTAAGGCCATGGCAAAAGAGTTTGATGCACTCAAGAGGAACGGTACTTGGTCTTTGGTTACCCTTCCCCCAGGGCAGCAGCCTATTGGCTGCAAATAGGTCTTTCAGGTAAAGCAAAACCCAGATGGTTCAGTTAACAAACTTAAAGCAAGGTTTGTTGCTAAGGGTTTCCATCAACAGATTGGGTTTGATTATTCAGAAACCTTTTCTCCTGTTGTAAAACCTGCTACCATTCGGGTTATCCTAACCTTAGCTTTGACAAGAGGCTGGATTATTCGCCAACTAGATGTCAACAACGCTTTCCTCAATGGTGTTCTCAATGAGGAGGTTTATATGACTCAGCCTTAGGGGTTTTCCACTAGGACAGCACTAGTTGGCAAGCTTCATAAGGCTCTCTACGTGCTTAAACAGGCTCCTCGGGCGTGGTTTGAGAGACTAGCTGCAGCACTACACAAATTTGGATTTGTTGGTAGCAAATGTGATCCCTCATTGTTCATTTACTCTCAAGGTGCTGCCACTATATATATTCTAGTCTATGTTGATGACATCATCATAACCGGGAATGCTACTAAATTCATTGACTCCCTAATCTCTAAGCTCAATGCAGAATTTGCTCTCAAGGACCTTGGTTCTCTGCACTACTTTCTAGGCATTGAGGTGCATAAACAAACTGATGGTTCTCTCCTTCTCTCGCAACAGAAATACATCAAAGACTTACTCACAAAGAGTAAAATGGATAAGGCCAAAGGTATTGCCACACCTATGGTTTCTGGTCTCAAACTCTCTAGCCTTGGCAGTGATTCCATGTCTGATCCCACACTGCACAGATTAGTTGTTGGGGCACTTCAATATGCCACTATGACAAGACCAGAAATTTCCTTCTCAGTGAAGAAAGCCTGTCAATTTATGTCTGACCCCCTTGAAAGACATTGGAAAGCAGTTAAAAGAATTCTTAGATACTTGGCTGGCTCCCTGCACCATGGTCTGCTCCTATCTCCTTCACTTTCAGATAAACTGTTGGGATTGAGGGGTTTTTGTGATGCTGACTGGGCAGCAGATGTAGATGACAGAAGGTCCACATCAGGAGCCTGTGTATTTCTTGGACGTAACCTAGTTTCTTGGTGGTCTAAGAAACAACCTCTAGTGGCACGGTCCAGCACAGAGGCAGAATACAGTAGTTTAGCTGATACAACACAGAGATAATGTGGCTTCAATCACTACTTGAAGAATTAAAGGTTCAAGCAGTCCGACCAGTAGTATACTGTGATAATCTAAGTACTGTGATGCTGTCTCACAACCCAGTGCTTCACTCTAGAACCAAGCATATGGAACTGAGCTTGTTTTTGGTAAGGGAAAAGGTCATGCAAGGAAAATTACTTATAGCACATATTCCCGCTGATGAGCAACCAGCAGACCTGTTGACAAAGGCTGACAGCAAAAGAAAATTTCTACTGCTTAGGGGAAAACTGAATATCTGTGATCTGTATCAAGATCAGAAGGGAAGGCACACCCCAGCTGGATTTGAGGGGGCATGATAGTGTTAACAGTATAATAGAGTAGTTCCTGTTGTAGAGGATTCACTCCTCATGTGACAGCTGGTACAGCTGTCACTGACAGCTCAGCTTTACTAATTTGTAACTAACTTTCCCGCCCAAATGTCTGGCTCCTAGGCCTATATAAATTCTGTTGTACACTCTCATCAGAATAGAATAACATTCATCACCTTCAGATTTTCCTTCTCTCTCTCTCTCTCTCTCTCTCTCTTCTTCTTCTTCTCTTTCTCTCATTTTCTCTCATTTTCTCTCATGTGGAAATACAAGAATGGAAAGAAAAGCAGTCCTGGGCATAATGGGGCCCTTAACCCTCCCAAATCTGTCTCACGATCAGAAAAAAAGACCTCACTCTGCACCTCAAGTCCCGTACAACTAACTCACACACCCACCCTCATTATTTTCTCTCTCCTACTCACACTAACAACCTGCTAACTTCTTTTCCTCACCCTTGGGCTTGCTTGGGCCTGCCACCTCCTCTTCTCTTACGGGTATACACATTACCAAACAAAGGGTCTCTAACAGCTGACTAGGCAAGCTCTCCTACTGATATATGATTCATTTTTGGTTATTGTGTACTTATTGGAGGCAACTTAATATACTGGAAAGTAAGAAACAAAATGTACTTGCTATACCAAGCCATGGCAATGGCGACAGAGGAAGTTGTTGCCAATGGGTTGCTCGGATGTGCCGTCATATGCTGAAGATAGGGAGATGTGTGAAATCATGTGTAGAAGCTTGAAGTTGCGCTTGAGAGTGTGTGACTGGCCAGTTGGAGCAGTGGCTTCAGAGTTGCTCGCAGGCATTGAGATGACCTTGATGGTGTGGCCGCTGGCTGGGAAACTTACCAGAAAATTCGTTGTCAATGGAAGATAGTGGCGAAGAGCTTATACGGCAGCGGAAAGCGCAGTTTAAAGGAGAAAAAGCTGTAGGAGAAATTAGATGGCAGCGGTCGGAGTGATTCATGAGGAGAATAATGGAGAATAGGTGAAGTTGTTGGAAGAAGATCCACGGTTTTGATGGCCTTAAATTCTAAAAGTATACTCAACAATGAAGATCTCAATGGCAGTATAGTGACAGGACAGATTGCGGAGAATGGTAGATACCATGTTGAAAGAGATGTTGGCAGAGAAGAGCAGTGACAGTGAAACAAAGATGTGTGACAAAATTACTTGGGTTCTTAGGTGCTTTGCATAGACACCTAGCCGCACTATAAATGCTCATTAGGAAATAATTACATGGCATATTTTCAAGACAAAGTTCTTAATCACTAGCTATTTCCTAAGAGCCTAATATTTCCAGTGCCATGCATATTAAACACGTGGGGATAATACATTAGTCACATTTATCATTTCTAACAAATATATAAACATCCTACAGCCTTGAATACTACCAATTCTTTGTCTTAATAAAGAAGCTAGAATCTATCCAAAAAGATCTCGTTGATGTCCACATTTGTTGTATAATCTATTCACTGTTGGCAGGTCTTGCCTTGATGAAGATGAGGCGTTTTTGACAACTGCAGATTCAGCAGTTAAGTTGCTTTCTAAAGCAACTAGGACAGTTAAAGAGTGGAGGGGTCTGGAATTCAGAGCAGCATTTCCCATGTTAAAACCTCCTGGTGCTAATTTCTACCCTCCAGACATGGACAAAATGGTACCATTGTGCTAAGCATATATGCTGTCAAAACCATTGGGTTGCACTTATGAAAAACAATAAAGCTTCTGTCTTGCAGGAGTTTGAAATATGGAAAGACAGTCTAGAAAAGGATCAACAAAAAGAGGCAATGGGCTTTTTCAGTGTTATTAAGAGGCACAGTGAATCTATTTTAGATTCTCATCTGTCTGATAACAAAGGAAGTTCTACTCATGATCTATATATAGTTCCTTACTCTGAAGAGTACAAGGCTCTTCTTTCAAAGGCTGCTGATTTATTGCATAAAGCTGGGGAAATTACTAACTCACCAAGGTATTGCTCTTATGTATATTCTCATAATTATGAAGTCATTGGTAGGTCAGCTTCATGCTAAATATTGTTTTACTTACAATTGTTGGTTGTCTTTCCAAGTGTAGTTTGAAGAGGCTGCTACATTGCAAGGCTGACGCTTTTCTTTCAAATGATTATTATGACTCAGATATAGCCTGGATGGAATTGGTTAGTTGTATTCTCTAGTTTACTTTTGTGCCACAATCATTTTAAAGTTGTCAGCAAGCTGGTTAGATGTGATGTGAATAGTATCTTATTTTCTTGAATTAAAAGTACTCTATTATGTAAATACAACAACAATAACAATAATTGCAAAGTTTTGTTCCACTCAGTGAGGTCCAAGGTTGTCAAACTCAAGAGTTTAGGTAAACTCATGACATCTTAACAAACTAGAATCGTAGACCGGTAAGAGTTTACATTTCTAAAACTAAATATAATTAAATAGCATATTTATGATTAATATTGAATAATTTTAATTTTGCAACAACACTAACAAAAGAAATATCATAAAATATATCATAAAATATAGCCCAATACATGACTTAGTTTTAACATAAGTATAAATTTAGACTTGTAAAGTCATTAGTAGAATCGAGAGTTTAAGATCATGAATTTGACAAAAAGAGAGTTTGTGCATGCGTTAAGTCATTTTTGTGTGGTAGGATTTTTAATAGTTAACTCTAGAGTTTAACAACCATGATAAGGTCAGCCAATTATTTAAATATTCTGCATAAAAAAATTGATATAATCATTTATGGTGGTTAGCTTCCATGGTTTTTGGAGAAGTAAAGAGTCTAATTTTATGGCAATATACAATCTATGCTTCAATGTGGTGTATTTGGCTAGAGTAGCACTCTCATATGTTTAAGGAGGTCTTTTGACATGCACTTCATTTGGGATAAGATTTAGTGGTATATTTGGTGCAAAGCTCATGCCCTTTTTCTGGGAGGTGCTCTAAATGGTATGTTGACAGACTAGAGAGCTTTGTCGTATTGATCTTCCTCTTTTTCATGTTTCTTTGTGTCTTGGTTTTTTATTTACGAGGATCACTTATCATTTTATTCTTTGTTATTCTTTCTCATCATCTCAAAAAATTTCTACTCCTTTCAAAAAAATAAACAAAATAAAAATAAAAAGAAAAAAGAAAAAAATGTTACCTTCATAGTGTAAATGAGAAATGTTAGAATTGATGCAAGTGAATAATGTGTTGTGCCATGTGATTAGAATTGCATTGGAAATAATAGAGTCATGGCATTAGAACAATAGGAGTCATACGGAATAGCTTAACCCTTTATTATTATTCTTGTAAAAATATACTGTATTTCTTTCTATAAATATCAAAATATTCAGTGCAATGTTACTCAAGCATTGAACAAATTCAACCTAAGCAATTGAGCCTACACTCCTCCTTCCCTTTTTTTTCCTACAAATTCAACATAGTATTAGAGGGTTACCATCCTCCATGGCCCTTCTCATCATTATTCCACTGCTGAGTTCCTAAATAAAAAATGGAACTCTATTGTTGAGTATGCTGTGAGAATTTCAGGCCGTAAAAACTCTAGATCTTCTTCAACCAACTTTATTTATTTTTTCCTCCATTCTTCTCCTAGTCATCAATCACTCTGACCACTATCGTGTCATTTCTTCAACAATTTTTTCTCCTTCAAACCACCACTTTTGCCGCCGCTAGAGAATTATCTAGCAACTATTCACTCTTTTGGCGACTTTCACTTTTTGGCAATTGTTCTTTGCATCATCCGCTGTCATAGCCACCAAACTTTGCTCCTACACCTCTAAATTGGCCAAAACTCGAAACCGCACCACCATTGGAGGTTTCACGCCCACCACAAGCCACCAGCACCTATTCGCTACTGCCAATTTGTGAGGGCATGTTTTGACATCAGTTTTGGCTGCCGTTGGTTCCATAGTAACTATAAGGTGTTCACCATTGAAACATATTTGTATGAGGGAACTCTTCAAGAGGGTGAGCCTTAGTGCAACGATAAGATTGCTGCCTTGTGACCTGAAGGTTATGGGTTCAAATCCCAGAAACAGTCTCTTTGCTTGTGGTGGTACGACTGTGTACATCTATACTTCCCAGACCACACGAGGTGGGAACCTTGTGCACTCAGCCACCCTTTTTAAGGCCTCTTTAAGAGCCTTTTCCAAGCAACGTGGGACTTGACTTTTAACCAAAAACATACAGGGATTCTATGTCTAGAACACCATGACTCACACAGTCTGATATTTTTGTGCTGCTGAGAGGAACTGTGACTTGGGGATCATTTCAAATTTGAATAAGATAAAGCAATCTTTTTAATCTGAAAAAAGGAGCAATAGGTAAAAATGATCAAGGATCTGAGGCCTGTACTTATTGTCAATTGAGAGATGTTCGGAAAGCTGTACCTAATGTGGATTATGCTGTGTATTTATATTCAACACTATATTCATTGGCTGATCGATCACCAGCTTCCCCTTGTTAGCTGCCTTAAAGTTTAAATGGAAGCCACTAGAGGCTGCCCTATCCTTGTAATGTGACCTAGGTCATGATGTTATTTATGCTGTGCGTATGTGTTTCTTTTTTCACTTTTTTTCCAGAGTAAAAAACCTTGATAGCATGGATAAATGAGAGTTTTAGAAAACCATACCCAGTGTGGGGATAGTAGTGCAAAAAACAAATAATCTCAAGCACACTAAACATGTGCTCAGTACAAATCTTTGTGGCAGTGCATAGTCTATACCACTATTTGGTGCATTTGGTTGGAGCTTAATTTTTGTATTTTTAATGTCCAATTTTTGAACAAGCAAGTCTTTTGAAATAAAATTAGATTTTTGGTCTCTATTTGATGTAAAAGTCAAGATCTTTTTGAAGGGATTTCTCTCACATATATATTAAGAGATTGGAAAGCTTTGCTTTATTGATGATTTTTTCTTTTGTTAGATATTGTTTTTGTAAAGAGGATTTCCTCCTATTTCTTTGCATTCTTCCTCTCTTGATCTTAACAAAATTCTTCTTTTATCCAAATGGGGAAAAAAAAAAAAAGAAAGCTCTTAACATTTATCAAATGGTCTTGCCCAATCTCAAGATGAATTCCTCACATTATACATGTGTTTGTCTATTTCGACACCCATGGATGCACACACCAAAGCAATCTTTTTCCGAAGAACTTGACTTTTGCTTTGCATTGGTTTTGATGGGACTAAGAATTGGGTCATATAATGCACACTAAATGATCACATTCAATCTAGCAAACCGCTATCACTTGAAGATTATGATTTCTTGGATATGCTTTTACTACCCGTACGCAATTCCTGCAAAAACATACAGTTAGTTTACCTTACCTTCTGTTTTCTGTGCAGGACTCTAAGTTAGATGTTACAATTGGGCCATATGAAACTTATGAGGACAAGCTTTTTGGATATAAGGTAATTCCAATGTAGCCTTATGCAACATTGATAGAACTGGTTCAGATGTAGCAGAAATTGGAAAAGAACCAAGTAAATGGTGTTTATCCAATGAAGTTCTCAGTTCAACGAGACTTTATAACAGATAAAAGATACACTTTCAGGAGGGTGTTCAAGTGTCCCTCAACTCTTCTAATTGCTTCTACACAATTCCTAGCCAACATTCCCTTCCATCCCCCTCCCCTGTATGTTGTGGACACAGTCACATTCTGTTACACACGCACGTGACAGTGCATGCACTACAACTCACACACACCCACTATCAAACATTAACAATGAAAGTCCCCAAACCAAGATCATATTAAACTATGATCTTCTCAAATGGAAAATATTCATGTCACAAAATTATGGCATATTATGATTGAGTGTAGCTTTGAGTCAGTTTTAGCCAGTTTCCAGCTAATTTATAAAAACATTGTCAATGGACATCAAAAAATGCAAGTTTCCTTTACATAATAATGTCAATTTTAGATCTGGAAATCTGTCTTCGGCATGGCTTGTTGTGGACAATAATCTATGCATTGCCAAGAATGCTAGTATGTAGTGTCTGATTTTATATCTATATACATGGCCCTCTCCTTTGTATTCTCATGCGGTCCTTGGTAGTTCAAGATACCCTATAATTTATTTCTTTAGACTTCTCATTTTCATATTTGTTTCACATATACAATATATTAGACAAAGTAGCATTTGCCAAAATAATGTAGCCATTTGTAAGATTAGGTGTGTAAAGATTCTTAGATGAAAGGATAAAATAACTTTGTCCAGCCAGCCCTAGAGCCTAATGGACCAATTTCTGGTGCAGTTAAGCATAAGTAATATCTGTGACATCATATCTAGTGTGTATGAATGCCATTTTGTAGGGTGAATATCTAAATTCTTTGATACTATCATGAATAAAGAAATATAAATTATGTTCCAGAGACTGTAAATTCACTGGAAACATGTCTACATGCTCTCGCTTGAAAAAACATGTGTCTATCTTCGATCTTAGGGTTGCATTGCCATTTGTTTAGGCTACCTTTGAAGCATATATTGGAATCAAGGACAATGAAGCAACGGCTCAACTGAAACTCTTTGGTGATAATCTGAAGGTGCTACGCTTCAACCATTTCAATGTGAATAAACTGTGTAGTTCTATGTTTTTTCCTCCTAAATTTTTTGACTGGTATGTCATATGATTCTCTACTGAAGCTTCTGGAAGAAAATCTCCCAATGGACAGTGCATACAAATCAAAAGATGTGAATGCAGCACCTATACGGGTTATCCAGCTTATATATAATGCAGGGGTGAGTGTTAGGAATTTTTGGATTTTGGATGTATATGTTTTTTAATAATGACAAGAAGGAAGATGATTCTGACTTCTGATGACAATGCTTCCTCTGCTGTTCAACTAATCTGCTGTCTGAAATACTGGTATTAAACATGATTTAAAAGGGTTGGACTCTTGGCTGCAAAGGAAAGAATTATAGGTTGGGGTAAAAAAGGAAACATGATGACTGAAGAAGCGTGATGGTACATCATGACAAAAAAGCTGATGAGAAAACCCAATCCATGACATCTGTCTTTGGCTTAAGCTGTTATGTGGCAGACACAAAATTTTACGTACATCCTTTCTAATAAAATTCACAAGGGTTTCTCCTTGTAATGCAGTATTTTATGCTTAAAACTATATAACTGGAAATTTTACATTAATGAATTATTTCAGGATGTCAAGGGACCACAGACTCTTGCTTTCAATCTACCAAATGATGAGCATATTGTAAAAGACCGGGGAACGTCAATGGTCATGCTTAAGAATGTTTCAGAGGCTAAGTATAATTTCTGACCCTAAAAATTCTAGTTTGTTCTAGTTGCTTCTTAATTGTGAATGAGCCTCTTCTGTTACTTATTTCTCTAAATGGATAGTTGATTCAAGGTAACCTGCCAATTCTTAACAGGTTCAAGCATATTCTTCTTCCTATAGCTGCTGCTTGTGTTGCAACGGAACAACAAGAATTTGTAGATTTTGAATCATTTTTTACTCATACAATTTGCCATGAATGCTGCCATGGAATTGGACCTCATACCATAACACTTCCAGATGGTCGGAAGTCCACTGTGAGATTGGTGAGTTAAATAATGTGTATCATTTGAGCAATTTCTTTGATTTTTGAAACTTCTGCAGCAAACTTATTAACTTAATGATGGTGTTAGAATGGGCCACTGAATTTGTTATCATTTTTCTTAGTTAATAACAGGTTACTTTATATGCCCAAAAAAGAGAATTTACTTAAAAATGGATCTACCATGGACATGATGCAATATTTGTTACATTTTAAGCAGGTATTGATTTCTGGTGGTAAGAATTTCATTTTTTCAAGGATGACTTAGTGATGTAGGACCATTAGGCAAGCTAAAGAGAACACAAGTCAACAAAGGGAGAAGAATACATATAACAACGTGTTATTGTAAGTCTTTATATAGTCAGTCCCACATACGAAGCAAAGAGAAGGATTGTTTTTAGCAATCAACAACAAACATAAAACTTTGTTGAATCTTCATGGATGTAGTCAACAATGTGATTATGTTAATGTTAGGTCATTGCCTGTGAGCAACGTGCTATATGGGTCAATTCTGGTGTCAATGAGTAAGAGCCACTCCATCAACACCTAGGTGCAATGATAAATGAGAAGGGCTCCCACATTTTCATGAATGGGTGTGGGTAAAGAAGCTAGAACACAATATTAGGATTCATTTTAGAACTTGGAATGTAGGCACACTTATAGTGAATCAATGAAAATTTTAGACACCTTGATTAGGAGGACAAATGTTTTGTGCCAATGAGAATCTAATTGAGTAGGAGAAAAGGAAAAGGAATTAGACCCTTCCAGGTTTTAAATTATAGTACACTGTTAACACAAAATCTAGAACTGGGTAGGCCTAATAATAAATAAGTATTTGAAAAATAATGTGGTGGATCAAAGATGGTTAGAAGATAGGGCTATATCACTAAAATTTGTAGTCAAATGGGAAACTTGTAATGTTATTAGTGCATAGCACCATAGGTAGGGGTTATAAGAGCACCATAAGATAATATTGTGGGAGGATCTAGAAGGTTTAGTCTAGCTAATACCATTAGGAGGAAAGATTGTTCTATGAGGGTTCTAAATGATCACGTGGGGAGCAAATCTAGGGGGTACGAGGGTTTATATGGGGGGGCATGGTTTGAGGGAACCAAATGCAGAGGGTAAAGCCATTTTATCATTTGCTTTCGATTTTACTATAACTGACTCTTGTTTTAGGAGGCAGAAAAAGCATCTTATTACTACAAAAGTAGGGTTGAATGCTCTCGAATTGATTTCTTTTTGATAAGGAAATTGAATAGAAATGTTTCCATTAATTTCGAAGTCATATTTGGAGAGAGCTTGACTGCTTAACATATCGTTTTGGTTATGGATGTAAGGGGTAAGATGAGAGTAAGGAGAAATGACCAAGATTGGGTTCCAAGGATCAAGTAGTTGCAATGAAAGGGTGGAATACAAAGGAACTTTCAAAAGAGGGTTTTGAAGGAAGCGATTTTGGAGACACAAGGATGTTCTAATTGTATGTGCAATGAGATGGTTAAAAGGATTAGGAAGGCAGCAAAAGAAATGCTTGATGAATTACGATGTTTTGGACTTAAGTGTAAAGAATCTTAGTGGTGTGACGTGAGCATGCAAGATAAGGTTGAGGTTAATAGGTAGCGTTATAAAGTTTGGTACTTGTACAAAAATCCTTAAAGCTGGTACAAATATAAGTTAGCTAAGAAAAATACTTGGGACGTAAGCATGCAAGATAAGGTTGAGGTTAATAGGGAGTGTTATAAAGTTTGGTACTAGTACAAAAATCCTTAAAGTTGGTACAAATATAAGTTAGCTAAGAAAGATACTAAGAATGCGGTGCACGAAGTGCAAGTTAGAGCACTTGATGGGAAGCTTTTGACAAGTTATACTAATTCTTAGGCATGAAAATGTGGGAAAGAAGTATTATATGCTTGCTAAAAGCAGGGACAGAAAAACAAAAGACTTGGACAAAGTGAAATGCATTATGGATGGTCGAGAATGAAGGTCGTGCTTAATGGTGATGCGATTAACGTTTTGAAGTAACTCTGCTACTGTTTCAGTTCTGTGATTCCTTACTGTCTGGCTTACAATAATTTACATTCTCAATTGCCAGGATTATCAGTTTTGTTTGCCATTATTCTCATGTTAAATCTTGAATTCAGTAGTAAGTTAGATACTATCAATCAAGAAATGAAAAGCATCTTGAAGTTCAGAAAATTATAAATGTGCTTATCACAACACTGTGTATATAACATTAATTGCATCTTACTGTTTGATACAGGAATTGCAAGAATTTCACTCAGCTCTTGAAGAAGCAAAAGCTGATGTAGTTGGCCTCTGGGCATTGAAGTTCTTAATCTCTCAGGTTAGGCATTATACTTTATTTCACAAATCATATCTACATTCAAACTATTAAAATCTAGGTCTCTTTTAATAGTTTCACCTATAGTCTTTCTAGGTTTTCCTTCACCTATAGTTTCTCTTGAGGAGGAGAAGTGCATGTTGAATTGCTTAGATTCAAATAGGTTGAATGCTTGAGTGCTTGAGTATAGATACCTAGCACTACATATAGTCATTTGAGAGTAATACATGCATAGTTTCAAGGATGGATAATTAATGCATAGCTATTTCCTCAGACTCTATACGTTTCCAATGCCACACATGAATCACATGGCATAGTACATTAGTCACATTTATTATTTCTAATACTGCCCCTCAAGCTTAAGCTTACTAAGCTTTAAGCTTGTTACAACATAATCCCTTAATAATTAAAAAGAAAAAAAAATAAAAAAGGAAGAGACACCATAAAACATGAACGGCAAGGCAACAGATACTGGAATGATCTTCAGCATAGACTCTATTCAAGTTCAGCAACATTTGAAAGCCATTAGATGGGACTAGAGTGCCTGAGGAGGCCATATAACAGGGCCAGATTGCTGGGAAGGCAGTATAATGGGGCCAAATTGCTGGGAGGGCCATATAGGGGCGCCAGATTGCTAGGAATGCCATATGATGGGGCTTCACATCTGTTTTTGCACTGTTCAATGGCTAATTTTTTTATGGAATTCATTGTTTGATATCCTTGGCTAGTGTTGGGCGTGTTTTAGAGCTTTGGATCAGTTCTTGTTGACTAGGTTTGTTGGTTTTGGGAGGAGGAAGGAAGCCAAATCTTTGTGGCAATGTGCTGTCTATGCTATTGTTTGGTGTATTTGGTTGAGTGTAACTCTCGCATTTTTAATGGGAAGCATTCGGATAAGCAAGTTTTGTAGAATAAGATTAGGTGTCTTGCTTCTACTTGGTGCAAGGTATATGATCTTTTTAGAGGGATGTCTCTGTCTGATATGCAGAGAGAATGCAGAGCATTGCTCTTTTATTGTATTTTTTGTTTATCCTACTTTTAGTATTGAGGATCTCTAGTCCTCCACGCTCTTTGTAATATCCTTCTGTTCTTGTTAATAATATTTCTTGTTCTTTTATCAAAAAAAAGAGTGCTGGGAATGCCATATGACAAGGCCAAATTGTTGAGATTGCCGTATGATGGGGTCGGAGCGCTTGGGAGTGTCGTAACCAGTAATAATTTTTGGCAAGGAAAAGAGTGACTTATATACGTTTGAACTGTTTCCCACTCAATGCTATGTTAGCATTGGACATCGGCCAAACAGTAATTAAAAAAAAGAACAAACCGGAGAACACAATTGTGAGTAACATCAAGAAACAACCTTGACACTAGCTCAACATAGTTCTGATCAACAATAACTATGCCTGAATATCGGGTATGATATACCCAGCACTTTGAAAAATAGCACCTTTGTGACGGAACCAAGAAGTGCTGAAGTTGTGTATTCCATGGTTCAGATCGCAAGAAGCCAAAAATAACAAAAAATAGAGGAGCTAAATACTGTAGAAACAGACATAGGCACTGAAAGCAGCTGGACGGAGGTGGAAAGGCTGGGCACAGGTTGGCAATGGTACGGCTATGCTGGCCGAAGAAGTCGTGGCTGATGGGTCGCTCCAACACACCTTCATGCGCGACAAAGAAAGAAGCTCATAACTGGTCGTGCAGAACGTCGGAATGGCATGTTAGTGCGCATCGCTGGTTGGTTGAAACTGTGACTTCTGGGGTTGGACATGGACTTCAATGTGACTGATGGGTGGTCGCCGGCCTGCAAGGTTGCCAGAGAAGATGCCAGTCAACAAGACAATGGCTGTTTTAAGTAGAATATGAATGATTCTTGAATGGAAGAAAACCTAGCGTTTTAATGGAAATTGATGAAAGAATATCTGGGGTTTTGAAGGTCTAAAATTCTCAAAACATACTAAAAAATAATTGAGTTCTAATTTGTGTTCAAGAACTTAACAGCAGAACAGTGACAGAACAGACCACAGAAGATGGTATCGCTTTGATACCCTGTTGAATTAGTAAAAAAATATAAAAGAGGACGAGTGTGTGTTGAATTGTTTAGATTCAGACAGGTTGAATGCTTGAGTGCTTGAGTATAGATACCCAACACAATACATAGGCATTAGAGAGTAAATACATGCATAGTTTCAGGGACAAACAATTAATGCATAGGTATTTCCTAAGACTTAGGTTTCCAATGCCACGCACTAATCACATGGCATAATACATTAGTCTCATTTATCATTTCTAACAATTTGCATAGAACTAAAAGAAACAATTTGTAAACAGGCTCGAGAAGGCTCTACAATTCCTTTGAATGTCTTAGAATGAAACCCCACAGGAATCTTTTAGCAGAAATACACAAACAAACACTTGAAACATTAATTTTTGGTGTAAAATGACTTGAGGGAAACCCCCTCGGTCCATGAATATATAGGCTGAGTTCATAATTATCTATGTAATCAATTCCCTTAGATTTAGAGATTGGCTAACTAATTGACAACAATTAGTATCCTGTTTCCTATTCTATTTATATAGCATATCAATGCTGTCGAGGCATTTAATTCCTTCTTGATCATCTTGTGTAATAACAATATGACCCATAAAAATGGGAGATAGATACGCTAACTAGAAAATGCTTAAAGAGCACAGTGTGATCTGCTTCACTGCAGACCATACCAAGATGTTTGGAGACCTAGATGGTGGCGCGTGAGCTGCATGCAGTGACTAGACTAGAAGTGATGCATCTGACAGTGTGTGACAGCACGTGGATCACCGAATCGAGGTGGGATCAGGAAGCGACAGCCAGAAAATCAGACAAAAAACAGTTGCCAACAGTGGACAGCAGTGAATGATGGTTATGGGAGGCTGCCGGAATGATGAAGGACAAGGCTGACAAACTGGACTAATGACACAGTTCGCTGGCCAGGAAAATGTCACCGCGCGATCTCTGGGCTCTGATACTAACTTGAAACTGATTTTTCGTGTAAAGTGACTTGAGACAAACTCCCTCAGTTCATGAATACGTAGGTCGTATTCATAATTATGTGCATAATCAATCCTCTTAGATTTAGGGATTGACCATCTTATTAGCACTTATTAGTATCCTATTTCCTATTTCTAGTTCCATAGCATATCAATCTTATTTACAGCCTAATCAGTTATAACATAATCAACACAAACTATGAAAACGTGTCTATCTCAAAGATGTGCAGATAAGAATTTCTTTCTTAAGATTCTTATGTTGCACTTGAACAAAGTGAACCATAAACCAGCGTAGAGAGCTCAAGTGCATAACACTTTTCCCAAAACCTCCATAAGCAATGAGTTGAAGCAGAGGGAAAAAAAGAAAGTTACCATGCTAGGACTTAGGAGGACAGACTCCATTGTTTCCAAACGTACCAACTTACATTACTGTTGAGCAACTTGAAAACAAATTACTGTATTCAGTTAACATTGCGTATTAGCTATGTTTAAACATGATGTGTTCTGATCTGTGCCTTACAATTGTCTTCACCACTTGGCATCCATGTTGTTTCTAAGTTGCATTTTATGCCTGATTTCTCAATACATTTCTAACCGTTTATTGTTACGTGGCTTATAGCTGATGCTAATGTCATTGCTTGTCACTATGATTTTGCCAGGACTTGCTTTCTGAAAGTTTATTGAAGTCCATGTATGTTTCTTTTCTTGCCGGATGCTTTCGCTCAGTTCGTTTTGGTTTAGAGGAAGCTCATGGGTATGCTGCCTGCTATTTATTCTTCTTTCATCTGGTGTTTTTTGTTTTCATTTAGCTTCTGATGCCGCTTCATATTCTCAGAAAAGGACAAGCATTGCAGTTCAACTGGTTATATGAGAAAGGAGCCTTTATCTTGCATTCAGAAGATACAGTTTCTGTTGATTTTTCCAAGGTATTATTGCTTCAAAATCCCTGTCTCTATCTCCATCTCTTCATCTTGAGTAAGATGGGTGATATTAATAACAATTTTCTTCGTCAAGATTGAAGGTGCAGTTGAAAGCCTAAGCAGGGAGATACTCACCATACAAGCCAAAGGTGATAAAAAGGCTGCTGGTTTACTTCTCCAGAAATACAGTGTGATGACAGAACCACTGAAAATTGCAATAAAAAAGTTGGAAACTGTTCAGGTATACACTAGACCATAGTATTCTGTTAATTTCTTGTTGCGATAAGATGATAAGTTAACTGTGGAGCTTAGTGAGGTTTTGTTCTGTCACATTTATTCACACTTGAAAGTTCTAATTAGTTGTCTAAACTGCTATCTGCCTATGACACAGTTTTCTACATTTTTTAAGCCTATACCTTGTTTATACATTTTCAAATTTCGACTGAACATTTTGAATTCCTAAAATTATTTTAGCATCTCACTTTGCTTATGACGATGCTACCAAAATTATGAAGCTTATACCTTGTTTATACATTTTTGTATTCCAATTGAACACCATTTTGAATTACTGAAAATATTTTATCATCTCACTTGGCATCTAATATCTGGCTGTTGGGTACCTAATGTTGAAGTCATCCATATACGGTTTCATCCAGCTTATGATCACTTCTTTATGCAGCACATTTGATACGAGAATAATGTTGACTTGCCAAGCTCTAGTTGGCCAATTGTATAATGTGCATAATATATAGACTAGAGGAAGTATATAAAAACTGAAAAAAGGATCTCAAAATTAAATTATAAATTCGTATATCACTGTCTTCTTACCATCATTACTGTGTATTATAATAATATTTTCTTTTCAAAGACTATCATTACAAATTAAGTCTCAATTTTCTGTGCATGTAACAGATGTCTCCCTAAGAACAACAATCGATGTTAGTGTTTTATAGGGCAACTGATGTTTCTTTCAGTAATGAATTAATGATTATTGCAAACGCATGCTTTACACTCATTATTCACATACTCTTTTGCCTCACATCTGCGCAACTCATTTTCCTGAGAATAAATGTCTCGTATCTCATACCTCCTAAGGCAATGTTCTTGCATATTATTAATATGTTTGTGCCCTAGGTACCTGTTGACATAGCTCCCACCTTTCCTATTGCCAACGAAATACTGCAGTGAAGACAAGAGAACCAAGGCGCAAAAACTTTGATGCTTGCCATCATCTTTGTATCTTAGAATAAAAAATTGTTAAATTAACATATCTTTTCTTTCTTCATGTCTTTTTTATTTTCTTTTAGAGATCATCATGAGGTCTTTGTGCTATTTCTTATTAGGAAATAATGAAATACTTGTTTCTCTAAAAAGTTTCTACGCTTCTATGATTGATTAATCATTGTCTTTTACCAGGAGTTTTATACATTGCCTAAATTGCAAGGTTACGTGCTAATGATGATTAGCTCAAGCGGTAAAATTGAATCCAAAGATCTTGGGTTTAATTTTGGCCATTAAAAAGTGTATCATTTTAAGCCTATGTTGAGGCTGGGCCTTGGAGTGAATAAACTTCCTTCTTAAACTTTTTCTTTTCACCGGAAGTATAAATTATTACATTTTGTCAAGGAATAGTCTCTAGTATTAATAAACTTCATCTTCATTTTTTTTGTTTTAGAATATATTCTTGTCCATAAAATTTTCGCCTCATTTTCAACATCCAAGCAAACACACCCTTATTATAATTATTATTATTATTATTATTATTAAAAAAAATTTTTGATAAATAAAAATGGACAACTCCAAAACATGAGGGAGTTACCAAGGACTTGATAAAAAATAAAAAAAAGAAGGGATGAAACGCGGTAGTAAAATGAAAGAAAATATCGAAACGTCCTAAACTTTGATAGGACCGAATCTAGTATAGCTTCATACACTCTACTGTCAATAACACCTGCACATTGAAAGCACTTCCAAGCACCTAAGAAGCTATATCCTATGAGTTCTCAACCGCTTCCTTGATAGACCATTACACACAACCAAGCTCGCATGAGATAGATCACAGCAGCAATTACGAACAGCATCAGAAATAGAAAGTGCAGCATCACAGATAACAGTCTTCATGGCATGCTGTATTATGCTCTCAAACATCCCTAATCCTCAACTTGTATATCTCACTGGACAGCATTGTAGCATCATTCACTCTCTTTGTCTAAGCCACCTTCTAACTCCACCAATGTCTGATACTACCTCTTGTGGACTAAAAGGAGCATTCTGACACCAAGCAGTGAAATAAAACCCCAATGTTTATCTTAGTGTACAGAAATTAATCTTTATTTATTCTACCACATTTCATTTCATTTCATTTCATTTTTTGTTAAAAAAATTAAAAAAGAAAAATAATAAGAAAAAAAAACAATAAATTGAAAATTAAAGAGACAAAAACTGATTTTTTTTTTAAAAAAAAAGGAGACAGCTTCCCGTGAAATGAACAAGCCACACCATACAAGACTTGGACAAAGGTGCCGCATTGCCAAGCAGGCCAGCCACCGTGTGATCACAAACTCTTACTCTTTCCATCACTTGCACCTCAACTTGTTCTCTTCGACAATATACCGTTCAAGATTCAAAAGCAAAGAAGAATAGACGACGGAAAGCCACAATGAGGACCAACAAGCTAAGGCAGAGCACAAAGAGCAATGGAACCATAGAAAGTAAGCAAAAGGATAACTACAAGATAAGTTTGCAATCTCTTTACTCCGTCAACTATGTGTTCTTGATGTGAATAGTGTTAATTAAAAAGAACATTCATCATAGTTTTCGATGTGAATATTGTTAAGTAAAAACAACATTTTTCATAGTTTTTGCTCTAACTATTGTTAAGTAAAAGGAACACTCTAAAACCACAACCAATGAAATCATCTCCAACAAAAATCACCGAAACTAAATCCCCTCCGGAGACATCCTTGGTATGCACAAATTAGAAAATCACTCCCGGCCAACAACAAATTCCAAATTCTATGTCAGAACTTCTCAACAACTCGAAAGGAAAAAAAATAAATAAAAAAATTAAAGAAAAATCAGCAAAAGCCAAACCAAAATCACCATTCAAAATTAAAATCCAAATCACATAATTATCACTTCCTCATACCACCAATGACCAAACCAAACTCAAAGTAGAACATCCTGAAAACAACAAAACCTCAAAAAAATCTCAAGCCAAACAAGTGCAACAAACCAAAACCCAAAAGATAGCTCAAGTGGCACTTTTCTTTATCCTTGTGACAAGGGGTTTGTTAGCTGAGTCAAGGTTCGATCCCAGTTTACCCATCCCCTTCTCTATTTCTCCCTAGTTCCACTATGAGTTATTTTGAAAATAATAATAATAATAATAATAATAATAATAATAATAAACCACACCACACAAAATCCAAGAACCAAATCCAAGACAACACACTATAGAGACAACAAACAAGCATAAAACAAAACAGTAGTCAGATAAAGAGAGCAATCTCAAGCATGAAAAAGACACACCCAACCATTGGCTTGCCTCTGCAAACCCAGCCACCATCGCACCACCATTGGACTCGCAACGACCATTGCGCCATTGTCCCCACCTCATCTCTATCTCAACCAGCCCCTGCTCATTCTGTGCTTCATAAAACTAAACTTCTCTCTGTGAAAATATGAACCAGAGAATTGAGAGAATACATTGGCTATATACACAATGTTGATTTGCACTAAACTATTCTAACCACTAAACTACATGTACTGAATAAGTTCACTGATTTCTAACTAACTTTGAACCATCTAATTATCAAACTACCAACAACTAACCAACTTCTGGTGCATTTGAAGATGCTGCACCTAGTAACACTCTCTGCTGTTGCATTTCAAAATTGAATGCAGCTGCCCGTTTTCCTTGGTTCCTCCCTCTGGAAGCATAAACCCAAAAATCAATGATCAAACCTTGTGTAACGGGCCTTAAATAACTTGTAACTTATTGACCTCTAGGAATGTCTGCATGATAAATATATGGTAATTTGACTTTACCTCTTTCATTGAAACATTGTGAAAATGGAAAATGAAATTATTCAGACTTGATGCCGAAACATGCTTGATGCTTCTAAATGTACAATTTGATGCATTCTTCAGCCCTCAATTCAACAAGCATCTCATATATCCAACTGAATCATGAACCTTAACTAAATTTATGTTTTTATTTTTTTTTTCTCTAAGAATTAAATATTTCAGATTTTGTGCTTTAGAGACATCATCAGGTAGAAACCGTTGAGTAGAGAAATCCATTCTGATCAAATACTCAAATTTCTGCATCATATTTGAAAAGTCAAATAAATGAAGTTAATTGCTTTATACTTAGAAAGGCACGAACATGGTTGAATTAAAAGAGATTGTTATGAGTATAAATTCTTAGGAGAACCATACTTCAAAAGCTAGCTATTGAAGTGGGAGAGTCCAAGTCCTTATAGGACCTCCTTTTCAAGGTGACCTCCCTAATGTGGGACTCGTAACATTGTCACCCCCTTCGGAAGCTGGCATGTCGACGGCTGCACTCTGCGACACTTCACTCAGTGGCACTTCACTCGATCACGGTCAGCCTCTCCGCCGATCAGAACCCTTTGCAGGTAGCCCTTTCCAGTTGGTCGGCTCTCAACAAAAGCACCATTTGTTACGAGCATAAATCCTTGGGAGAACCACACCCCAAAAGCTAGCTATTGAAGTGGTAGAGCCCAAGTCCTTATATGGCCTCCCTTTCAAGGTGACCTCCCCGATGTGGAACTCGTAACATTGCCAATTGTTAGAACTGGTATCAAACAATAACAGGAAGTAGAATGTAATACAAAAATGTGCCTTACACTAAGATTTTAGTGGGAAATCTAGCCTAGGACTTGATTGAATTCACTATGAATAAAAGGAAATACAAGAAAATAGAAAATATCTTGGGCATAAAGGAGCTCTTCAGCCTCTCAATTTCTCTCTCAAACTATCTGAATGCCTCTACCTTTCTCTCCCTAACAGAATATAGCAGCCCCCCACTATAGCAAATCCCTCATGATTCAACTTTTCTCTCTCTAACTCAACACAACAAGCCTCAGTTTTATCCTTATCCTCCTAATGGGCCTGAGTCAACCCACTCATTCTATTCTTTCTCCTAGTGTAGACCTTACCAAATTTGGGGTCCGTAACAATACCCCATCCCTTAAGAATCACCTTGCTCTCAAGGTGATGCAATGGAAAGCAAAACATTACTATTAGAAAGACTTCCTCTTGGGTCCCAAATCTTGTAAAAGGAAGAGGAAATTATGCTTGCAATGTAGTAACCTCCACCGGGGTCCCATATATCCCTTCCTACTCCTATACTTATAATTTCTTGATGTTCCTCAAATTCTATAGGTGTCTTTGCAGCTTGGCAATCACTAACATGATTAGCAAAGTTCCAGTTCAGCCAAGAATCAATTTCCTTTTCTTCAACAACTTCCTCACCCTTCTCTTTGACAACTAATAAAGCAGTTGCAGGAACAAGTTCTACTATTGTGATGGCATCAAATGTTGTCCTTATGGCAAGGCATATCTTCAATCCATGTTCTTCAGCTACGAGCTGAAACACACCAACCAAGCAACATCCAATAAGAAATGGCGTATATGCAATCCAGCGGTACTGATTTTCAATCTCTGCACATGCTCTCCTGCATGAAATTATCCTTGGTGCATAATAATGTCCGCCTGGGTCCCATAGTCTTGCTCCGAGTCCCATACTCAAGCTTGCTAGACTTTTCCAACACAAAAAGGTATTTAGACATTCCCTAGACTCCTGCAAGTGTTGCTAGTGTTGGTGGACTATTATATCCTCCTCAAGCTTAATGTTGAGCTCCCCTTTTCCAAGCTCTATTGTCTGGTAATTAGGCTTTGATAGCTTTGTTGATATAACCACAATAGTTCCTGCATCTTCAGCTGCTAAATAAGGACTAGAAGCAACTAAAGAAGCTGATGAATCAGGAAGGGGACAGGTTTGCTAGCATAAATCCCATAGTTTAAGGGATCCTCTTTTTAAAGCCAAAGATGTCCAGCCCTCATCATCATTACCACCCTCAAGTAGATAAACACTGACATTAGTGTTTTGTGCATCACCTTTAATAAACAGAAAATAGAGCATAGGAGAGAGCTCTGACATCTTACGAGGGGGACCAATCTTCTTCCTGCCAATGAAAGCCTCCATCTCGGTCATTTGATTCAAACTAAAGAATCCAAGTCCATACTTAGGCAAATCTATCCCAACTTTATCAATAGTAAATGGAATGGTTCTTGATGCACAAAACTCATCCCTTTTAAGAGCAAAACCATCATATTAGGACGCTGGAACTTTCATATACCTATCAAATGCAGTAGAAAAAGAACTAACTATAAAGAAATCATGGACGATTATGGTATCTTCCCTAGCACCACTAAAAGACCTTTCAATTGTAGGTGCAGTACATTGTGTATCAGTCCTATGTTTGAAAATATATCTAAATAATCCAATCACACAGACAATCCAAAAGTGAATGCTAGAGCTCAGCAACTAGTTATGAATGGATTTAACTAGACTCATAATGAACAGAAGGTGGTTACCACTTTTAGTATCCGTAGCTACTGTTACTGCTGTAGGGATATGGCTTCCATCTTGGAGGTTGATGATTGCATGGGTTACACACCTATCTAGTTCGAACCTATGCTGAGAAGAAATTTGAGAAGAAATTTCTTGGCCCTCTTTGTCGCATGTTCCTAGGAGAATTTGTGGGCCTTTTAGAGCTCCATATTTCCTGAGACCTACTTTCACTAGACTTATTAGCTTCATAGTATGGTGTCCTTTATCATAGACCCCATTCTTCTCCCCTCTGATTTGGGCCTGGCCTAGGAGCTTCATAACATGGTTTGCTGATTTTGAACCTTTATTCTCTCTTCTCTGGTTTTGGCCTTGACCCAATAACTCTATAATCTGTTGGTTTTCTTTTACTAATCCCCCATGTTTCTGTTTACACATATGGGCCTACCCTAATGGTTCAAAATTCTGACCCGATTTGTGACTTGTCCTAACCACAGCCCAGCCTTCCTTTTCTCCCCTTCATGCATCTACTGAAGGAAACTGATTCAGCGACCTTCATCTCTGATGAAACTTCCGGCACCATGGTTGCCTCGTTCTCGAAATTTGACACTTTAGGCGGTTCTGGTGGTGGGAGTTTGGGTCGGCCTGAATGAGAAGCCAAGCTCAGTTGCGGCTCTATTCCTTTTGTCTCTGCCGACGAAGGAGCGTTCGGCGGGTCTGGTGATTACGATGGTGTGGATCGAGCAGCCACCCTCCCCGTCAACATATCCACTACCATCTTTGGTGCGTCCTCGCGATCTGGTTGCTCCAGCTGGTTTGGAGGCTTCAGCGGCAGCTCATGTAGTGCTTTCTTTGTTGGTGTCTCCGGGCCCCATGGCTTCAATGCCATCACGAGCTGCTCTTGTTAGTGGTCGATTACCGAACTTCGTCGCTCATCCTTTCTCGCCTCAGCCATTTCCAGGTTAAACACAAGATTCCATTGCGTAACTTCTCCTTTTCTAGCCTCCTCCTTCGAGCCCAACACCACCACCATAGCTTTGCCTACCGATTCAGCCACCGGTACGTCGTTCTCAATGGTCGACACTTTGGAGTCCATCATTTGCTTGACCTTCTTCGGTGGCTCCTCTTCCTCCTTTTGAGGTTGTTTTTGCACGTGGTCGATCATCAGATCGTCCTTCATCTCTACCGGGACTCCTTCTTCTTCCGCTACTAGTTCCTCTATTACCCTTTTGGTCATCACCTCCTCTACAATCTTCTTCACTTCCTACTTCTCTAACATCGGTTTAGACTTCATTTCTCCCATTCTTAATCCACTTCTTCCTCCACCGATGATGCTGTCCTTGTCATTAAACCTCTAGTGTCTCTCGTACTCTGGTTGAAATCGCATGACCACACTCTTCACAACCTCCCACCCATGGCATCTGGGTTGTGCCACTTCCAAAATTAATGCCAGATATAAGCACGGCCTTCCAGAGCTTCTACCATTGCAGGTAACTTCTCATACTCTGGAGTTCCCTCATTATAAAAGTGCTGCTCCACTTGTATCATCCATCTATAAGCATGACCATCCCCATCAAACACTGGAAGTTTCTTCCTTTTCTAGTAACTCTAATTCTATCTCCCCCTCCTATCCCCTACTATAGCAACGCGTGATGAATCTATCCATAGGCTCTCCATGATCACAACCGACTCTGATACCAGTTGTTAGAATTGGTATCAAACAGTAGCAGGAAGCAAAATGTAATACAAAAATGTACCTTAGACTGAGATTTCAGTGGGAAATCTAACTTAGGACTTGATTGAATTCACTATGAACAAAAGGAAATACAAGAAAATAGAAAATATCTTGGGCATAGAGGAGCCCTTCAGCCTTTCAATTTCTCTCTCACAATATCTGAATGCCTCTACCCTTCTCTCCCTAACGGAGTATATATAGCACCCCCCACTATAGCAAATCCCTCATGATTCAGTTTTTCTCTCTCTCCAACTTAGCACAACAAACCTCAGTTTTGTCCTTATCCTCCTAATGGGCCTGAGTCAACCCACTCATTCTATTCTTTCTCCTAGTGTAGACCTTACCAAATTTGGGGTCCGTAATAGAGATATATACCTATAATGGCTAACTAAGTGTGAAACAACTATGAGGTAAGCTGCAAAGAATGGATTTCTACATATTAAAACCCGGTGGTAAAGATGCAGATGCATTTCATTGGAGGTCCATTGAAAAGCATGCAATCCAAAATAATAAGTATATTAAAAATTATCATCTTATTGAAAGCAAAACCACTGCATTACAATCATTGTTTAGGCAAGTAAAGCATTATTCCTTCAATATTATTAGTTCCCATAAATATAAGCACAAAAAAGTGACAACAATTACATACTGATTATCACACAAATGCTATGTTTCATAAACAAATTAAGAAAGCTGTTATTACCCTTAATCGTATCTTGGGTTAATACTTCAAAAACATTTTCATCAAACAATAACACGCATCATTTACCTAAATGTGATAGGTCATGCATCCTATACTAGAATGTCAGATTTTAAACAGCTATTTGACTGCATATGTAGTGGGGATTGGTGATCTTGAAGTTTAGGCTTGAGTATAGGAAACTGCTAGATAGTTTCTTACTCATTTCTGTTTCCTCATTTATGCAACATAATCTCTGTTCAGCTTATGTATTTTTGGCATGGTATCAGAGTTACATTGATCTTTATGCAATTGTGTATTCTACACTCTTGCACAGTTCTAGTAGCAAAAAGGAGGAATCTTCCTTGACTATAGCAACAACACAAAAGAATATTGAGTGTATAGCCTGAAATTAGGCAAGAAATTGGTCATAAGGGATGAGTTTGAGTAGTAACACTCGCATATTTATCTAATGAATAAAATTTGCGCTGTTTGTGAGATTTTATATTAAAGAATTTCCATATGGCAAAGTCAAAGCCTATCCCCATACCCCATACCCTTATTTGTTAATGATAAATTTGCATGTCTGTTTTTCAAGATTCATGCACTTACCTAATCAACAGATTATGGTCTCTTGTACATAAAGGGAGTGGCAAGCTTAGTCGATATGAAAAGTGAAAACATTCTAATATTACATATGAATTTTTTTTTTTGTTTTGGGTCCTCCAGAAGTGATGCATTTTCATGAAACTAGAGAAATAAAATTGGTGGCCTAATCCTCTGCAGATGCGCAATATATCTCAATAGCAACAGTAGGAAATCATGCTACTTGGCTAAAAAGAATCCTGAGGACGAATTCAAAATGAAGCTACAGTATTGCAAGTTGATAGTAATCTTGTCCAGTATGGAAGAGATAAGTATATAAAGGTATAAGTATCACTCAATCGAATAAGGAGATTAGGAAGAGAACCAGACCACTCGAATTCCTGGTTTTCAAAGTGTTTAGTGTTTTTTTTTTTTTTTTTCATTTTCTACTAGCTTTGCTGCTTGTATACACGTATTAGACTCCATTGATCTGATATCATCTTGATATTAGCTCAGGAGATATATATATATATATATATATATCTTAGTGATCTGATACCTATCAGTTTAGTAGAAATAATGATAATGACAAGGCTCTAACCGTATCTTGTAAATTGTAATCTTTTAGGACTAAACTTGAGTTTCAATAAAAAATGCCAAGGAGGAGTCTTAGATTGTGAGATTAGTCAACAAGCAGTAGTTTTTTGTTTCTTTCCAAACACTGCAGAATTGTATGCCAAGTGCCAGCTAAATCTATGTTTAATGTGAAAGTTGTAATGGATATGTATATATCCAGTAACCTTGAGTAAATGAAATTCAGCAGTGACACTTCAAAAACTGCTAGATGATGTTTCTACTTTCTTGGTCATTTGTATTTCTGCAGTAAGCTCTCGAGTTCAGTTGTTTTTGACATCTTCAATATATCATGATGAATAGCTAATTAGCTATCATACATACAATGACAAGAACTCTCACTACTTTGATACCATACTTCGAGTAGAAATTAGAAGCATGTAGTATCTTGTCCACATATTCTTATTTCTATCCTTTGAAGAAACAAACTATGTCCAGATATTACCTTTCGAGTTCTCCTCAAATCTATCTAGCTTATTCTATGCATGTTTTGATTCTTTGAATCTCTACAATTTGAATTCCCTCATATTTTTCCAATTTGAATTTCCCTTCATCTAAATTCTTCCAAACAAACTAAAACATGTTATTTTAAAAACAAAATGAATGCCCTCAATGTAATTCACAACACAATTTGCAATATCCACATAATTTGTTACATTTTGGCTCCTTATAAAAGCATTCCAATTAATGAGTCAAAGAGCATAAGGATCATTAAGCTCCTCGACTCAATATATCTTTTTAACCACTCAGCAAATGTTTGATTCCTCGATGCTACAATGATCATACGACCAGAACCAAAACAATCACTGGCTACTGCTAATATTTGTAAATGGTCTAATCTTATCAACAATGTAAAGAACCAACAGGATCCCCTTATGGCAAAGCATAATTTTACAATAGGATTCCCTTCTAAACATCGCCCAACTAAAAGCATCTATTGTCGTGGAGCTAGGCTTCTGATTTAAAATTTCTCTACCATCAGCAAGCATACTAGCACCCGCAACATGTGGCTTCAATAAACATATGGATTATAATATATTTGACGTCAAGCAAGGAAGATAGCACAATGACAGACACACACAGGTAGTTAATTCTCATTTCTCAACATCATTCTCATGTTCTTGCTTTCATTTTTCATAGCTTGCTTGCGCAATATTAAAATCTGATATTTACATCCTTTATTTTACTGATTATCCCTTCCTGGCCTGCTACCGTCCACTGTAGCTCTCATACTGTTATGATCCACGATGCCTACTATTTTGTTCTAGTCAACAGCATCTAACTGGCCATGATCCTTTTCCTCCTTGCTATTGTTTTGTCATGCCATTGTGCTCAAAGCCAAAATCAGCTATGATCATCCATGTTTACGGAGTAATTGCATGCGAGACACTTTTGTGGATGCTCGTTGCCGAAATTTGGAGGTGCATCATCATCAATGTGCTTCTGATACTGGTTGCGGCATTGTCTTTCTACTACTTCTGTGAGAGTAAATCAAGAAGCAGAATGGGGTATCAGTTGCATCACAGAGGCTTTCTATCCGGAGGCTGAATTGGTGCTCTAGTGACACCGACGATGTGGGACTTCTCTGAATGTATTCATTCACAAACATAAACTGTCAGGGAGATCACAGATGGCGTAGATATCGGCTCGTTTGGTTGCAATTTGCACGGGATATGATATTTGTCGGGCAACTCCCATGAGATGACTCTCGTTTGTTTTGGCCAATTCAGTCTTATATTCTAAAATAGAGCTCAATTCACATAACTAAAATCTCTTGTCTTCGTATTGCCAGAGTTAACGACTCTTCGTCAAATTCAAACCCAGAAAATATGGTCAAAGAGATAAATAGTTTACGGAGGAAAAAGAAGCGGTTAATGTTAAAGGGGGTTTTGGATCCAGAGGGCACCGTGCCGTGCAACAACTGGAATCAACTCCACTTATTGAGAGCGTTGCTCTGTTAAGGCAACGTTGACTTGGCCCTGCCAAAGCCACTCGCACACCTCGCCTTGAGTGGACTTCATAAACCACCCAAACTCGGGGCACTCCCTTCAACGCTGAAGCAACCTGCCCGGAACCATCTGAATTCAAACTCCATTAAGCCAAACACCTTCCGCAGCCTTGATACCCCCACTTGGGTTACAAGCAAGCGCCACCTTGCCCGGCGTACTCGGGGCTTGCATCATGAACCTATAAACACTGATAAGATGCCTTACCAGCCGATGTGGGACTTGGTTCCTAGTTGTGTTTTTCCAGAAGGTTCTATCAAAGGGGCCGACTTCTACATGCTTCGCGGCCCAAGGTGCTTAGTGCACCGGCACATTAGATGGTGGAGATTTATAAAGTGTATCGATATACTAATCATTTATGATGCATTGTAGTAATATATTAATTTTTAAAAAATTAAAAAATATAATTAAATATATTTTAAAAATTAATTTTTATACACTGATAATATAAAATTATATTAATAATATAAAATAATTTTATACTATTAATATAATATTACACTGATAGACAGTGTAAAATTATATTAATAAAATAAAATTATACTGATAAAATTTTTATAATTTTTAGAAATTAATTTTTATATATTAATAGTATAAAATTATATTGACAGTATAAAATAATTTTATAATATTAATATAAAATTATACTGATAAAATACTATAATATATCATAAATAATTGATATATTGATATACTTCACAATCTCACCATCAGATTGCAAACGCTCCTTGACTATAGAACGCGCCTATATCATACTTAAGTAGAACCGATCTAGGCTCCTCAATCTGACGATGTATCCAATTTCATTCGTCAATGCATCTTTTTATTAATTTTCCACCATAAGAATAATTAGTATTACTGATTTAGTTCAGGACGATATTCACATGCCAAGTTAATTTGGTTGTTGTTTTAAAACTTTTTGAGCAAAATTAAATTAAATCAATTTAATTAAAATTGGTGTCACAACTGGATCATGACGAAATGGTGAAAAAAAGAAAATAAATTATAAAATGGAGTTGCCACAAAATTTTATTTAAATTAGGAAAATATTGGAAAACTAATTTATTTAAAAAAATGATATTTAAAAATTAGATCTAAATTCGAGAGTCATTTATTCACAAGAAAGGGTAAGAATTTAATTCTACTGTACTACTCATATATCCATTCTTAGATGGTTATCTTGAGTAAGTTGTGCAAATTAATTAACATCATAATATTTTCCCTTTTATTTTTCTCCTTTTATAATTTCTTTTTTTGCTTTTTTTTTATCAAGAAGAGATTCTTTTTTTATTTAATTTTAAAAATAAGTCTGGACAAAAAATTTATTCATAGCAAAACAAATTAATTGAAAAAATTTAGTTTTGACTTGACATGGGTTGGCTACTTCTACTCTTGATAGAGTTCAAATTAGTACTTATATTCAAAAACAATATAGGAAAAACTGACTACTCAATCACTATTATTAATTATTGCACAGAATAAAGAGATACTTTGAAAAGATTTTTCTTAGAAAAAGGTTGAAGCAAAATTTATTCTTGCTCATAATTCAAGTTAATATTAGGGTACTTAGTAAACTCTTATGATTCAAAAACAATGAAAGAAGCACCGATTACTTAGTCACTATCATTGATCATTGCACAAATAAAAGACTTTTGAAAAGATTTAGTTTTGAAGAATTTGATTTTCTTATTTTTTTTATTTGATAAGCACTAATTAACATATAAGTCAACCAATGTAAAATGCTAACGTGAACTAACACTTAATTTGTACAAAATTTAAAAGACATGACAAATGAGATAATTTAAAAGATAAAGGACTAAATTAAAAGACTTAAATACCAGATCAAACATATTGACAAATAAGACTTTTTTTATTTTTTTATTTTATTTTTTAAAATTTTTTATTTTATTTTTATTTATAATTCTTCGGGGGAGGGTACCTAGAATGAGCTCCAAACAAAAATTTAGGGCCTTAAAGCTGCTCGGATGTGAACTCTAGTAGGCTGAAGTTGGATCTTCACGGCGGTGGAATTGTACTTGTAAGGACTCTAACGCTCAATAGAGGTGGAAACAAGCCAGGATAGACTAGGCTTTACCATTAACAAGCCAGGCCTATATTTACATCTCTTAGCTTGAGCCTGGCCTGTGGCCTGTTATAGGCTATTTTTTCGGCCTAAGCCTAGCCTAGACTGAAGCCTGATTATAGAGCTTGATACTTTCTTATAATGTCCCTAATTCATTCATCTCCAACTCTCTATTCCAAACATGCCATCATCAAAATTTATTTTTATGACTAGAATTTGTTTCTATACAGTAAACAAAATAGAAGTTAGAAATATTAGAATCAAAATCAAATCACAAACAAAAACAAGCAGAAACTAAATCACATTTTTTAAAAAAATAAATAAATGAAAGCATTAGTTGAAGATAAAATACTTTAATAACTCTCCAAAATAACTTGTGTCAAAATTTTCAAATTCCATGATCACATCCAAAAAAAGCAAAAGGAAAAAGATAAAAAAATTGCCAGTGGTGAGTCAAAGAACCAATTACAGTGTACAATAAGAAGAGTGAAGAACACTCACTCACGGTGTCAACGAAATGGCAAACAAAACAACAGCATAGGAAGCTAACGGAGAAGGGACGATGTGTGTTACCTTGAACTAGAGCATAACAGAGAAAAAGAGAAATAGAGAACCAGACCAATGGTGGCTTCGATCTCATACTTTTTGTGCCTTTGCTAACGAAGGCGGCACGGATGGCAAGGGAGCAACGACGGGGGCAGCATGAACGGCAAGGGAGCGATGGCACAGGCAGCTTGAAAGGCAAGGGAGCAACGACACGAACAATGAGGGAGTGGCGATGGTGGTTGGTGGTGGAGGAGGGATGAGGTGGAGGATAGTAGAAGGGTTGAGGAAGAAGGAATAGAGGTGGATGTGTGACTGTTGAGGAAAAGTGATGGGCATGAGAGAATGGAATGAGATAGCATCTTGTAGATGGAGGAAATGAGAATGGTGCTGCAAAGAGTAACTAGGTTTAGGGTATTTCAATTTAAAATTAACTTTTAGAATAGTGTAATTTGAAGAATTGAAGGCAAAAAATAGACATAATAATAATAACAACACGTTGTAGCTAAGTGGCGAAAGGGGGCGTAGCTTGCACAAGGAGCACATGTTCAAATCTTAGGTTTGGTACTTTCATATTATACATTTATTTATATACTAGCATATATGCAAAATTAAAACAGGCTGGCTTGGGAGGCTTTACAGGCCTTATGATAAGCTCAAGCTTCTTTAATTTTAAATAAACCAAGGCGATTCCACCCCTAGCGCTCAAGTCAGTAAGTGCAAGATGTACTAGGTATAGTGTATAAGACGTACCTGATTTCAATGATTGGGTACCTATTTATAGAGGTTGGTAGTTGAGAATGAATAAGGATGTTCCATGATTCTGCGAAATGTCTCGGGACTTACAACATCTTGATGCCCGTTGGTGGATCCGAAATGGGCGGCAACACACTAGGTGGGTGCTGTTTCGAGGAGATTGTAGACGCCATTCAAATGGGGCCCTATCTTTGCATGGTATAGAGAATTTTGTTTCTTGGGTTTTGAGATGGGCCTCAGATTGGGGCAGTTTACGGATCCAAGTTGGGCCTTTTGACGCTGGGTCGAGTTGCGCTTCTTAGGATTAGTCTAAAACAGTGCCCCTAACTTAGTATCCAAGGTGATAATGTCGGGTGTCGAGTTTTCTAAAAGTTCTGGCTCTCGATTTAGATCTCGGAGAGTGGATAACTTCTTGTTGTGCAAACCAACTTTTTCCTTGGGACGCATTCCTTCCTTTTCTGATGGAGCGTCACGTCATGGGTCACGTCTTCTCACCTCGAGGGGGCATGTGGCATCTTGGCACCTCATTTTGTGCGCTCACATTGTTTGAAATAGGGTGCTTTCCCCATTTTGTCTCTAATTCTTTGGTGCGAAAAGACAAATCATGCCTCCAGCGACGTTTGGAGTGCACGGTATGGGATGTGTGAGTTCCTTTAAATACCTTCCCTTTTACCTCTTTCTCATTTTTTTGCTCTTGTCTAAACTATTAGCGAATCTTGTATGAGAAAATTTTGAGAGGGACGAGAATGGCACATTGCAAAGAATTCCTTCAAGCTTCAAACTTCACACTTTCATCATCTTCTAAAGGTATGCTCCGTTCCTTTACTTTGCCTTTTACATTTGCAGTTTATTTTTTGGCAAAATGGGTTTGTGGTGGTGGGATTGGTTTCCCATCGCCTTGTTTTTATGCTTTTTTGTCATTGGGGGTGTGGTTTCCATCCCAACTCTTCAGTTTCTACTTCCTCCACCACTCACTGGCAGCTTCACCCCTTAGCAAGAAACACCATAGGACGCTTTGCTTTTTTTTTTTTTTACTTCATCTATAACTTTGCAACCTTGTTTTCCTGAGTTTGTAATTTAGAGGTGGTTTCTTTTTTAGATTCACTCTGGAGGCCAAGATGGCGAAAAAGCAAAAGACACTAGTATTCCCTTCCTCAATCCATTGGATCTATCGATAGGTGGAACCCGACGCCTTAGGAGTTCCATCAGTGGTGACCTCCGAGTTCCTAAATTACTTTAGGGAGGAGAATTTGATCACGCCGGAGGGCGAGTACAACGAGGAATATGTCTTAGAGGCTCCCAGTCCGAATGAGAGGGTGTGTTATTATAACCACAGAAGTGGACCAAGTTAGATGTGGATATACAGTGTCCTTATTACTAAATTGGGCGTCCGAATTCCCTTCACTTACTTCTAGTTCACTATTTTACATTGGATCGAGCTCCTTCTCAGCTTTATTGCAATAGTTGGGCCATGATACAAGGCTTCGAGGTGATATGTGAGTATCTCGAAGTGTCATCTTCCCCCGATGCCTTTTTCTTCCTTCTCACTCTTACTCGCCTGTCCAGCGATGGCTTCACCACAGGTTAGCTATCATTTCGAGCCCACACAAATTGGAAGGTATTCCTTCTTTATGAAAAGTCCTTCCATCATTTTAAACCCATATACTTCAAAGTCTTCAGGGCTCCAGGCACGATTTCATTTTAGGAGACGTTGGAAGGCGAGCTCCAATTTAATTGCTATTGGCTCAAGCATTTCAACACACCTTGGATTGAAGAGGGTATCCTCAAGCCCAAGGAATAAGCCGTCGTTCAATTTCTTCTTCAAAGGTTTTTGAACAATCATTTGAATCAAAAGAACATAGTCAGCGTAGGTGCCGAGATGGCCAGGAGATACCTAGGTTTCAAATTCTTCCTTTGTGATTTATCTTCTTTTTTCAAGCTATTGTTACTGACTTCTATTCCATTTTATAGACGAAGTGGCCTCGAAATCAGCTCTAGTCGAGTTACGACATTGCGTCCTTAAAAGGCCACTTGAAATGGATGGCAATAATAGCCCCAGATCTGCGGGCTCTAGGGACCCTTTTTTTTTTTTCTTGCAATTTGGGCTTTTATGGATGCATAGAAATGATAGTGTGCAACTGAATAAGAAAGGCAGTGTTACCTCAAATAAAATAGGATTTGCTCTTTTGGAGCTCTAGATGGAACAAAAATATGGCATCAAACAGAGTCAAGGAAGAAGCGTGATCAGCTAGAAGAAGCATAATTTGTTGGATTCATAACAATAGTCCTGAAGCAAGCTATCATCTAATGTTGCAGGTGTGAATTAATCAGAATTTGTGGTGCATAAATAACGTGGTACTAAGTATGCAAATCTGAATGTGTTTACTGTCATGGTTTTTTCCTACTATGGGTTATGTTATTTGTTAATTTATCATGTATTGAGGTGCATTTGAGGAAACTAATGCAAATGCAAGAATAGTTTTTATTGTCTTTGTGAGATAAGCTCGATATGATGATGTAATGTCTATGTATTTTGTGGACCTTTTATGATACTACTGAATATAGTTTATAATTTTTAGTATTTTTGAGTTTATACATATATTTTTTCTTGTAGGGTATCAGTTTTTGGTTTGTAGTTTTTTTTTTAAGTTATTTTAGCTATCAATACCTTCTATATGACAACTTGAATTTGATAATTTCAATGATTTTATATAAATTTAATTTCTTTATCATTTATTAATTACACAATAATATTGATAATTTTAATCATCCAACAGTATAATTAAAATTTTCATTTATTTTATTTAAAATACTTTTATTTCGTAAAAGTAACTTTATTTGTTTTAGTTATAGATATTTTACTTATTCATAAATCAAAATTTTAATTTTAATAATTTCATATTTGTTAAAATTAATTGGTAAGTTGCCAAACTAAACGTTTAATAAAAATGTAATTCATTATACAAGCTAACATATAATTGATTTTATTTTATACTTATTAACATCATTTTTTAAGTTGTTAAACAATCTTATAAACTTATTTTCTTTCTCATATTTTAAAATTTGATTTTTTTAAGTAATAATGTTTCAAGTATTTATGTTTAAAATTGATTGAATGAAAAATTAAAATGCAATAATACAACAAGTGTAAAGTGCCACTTTAATGTCCTTTATTGTACTTTTATGACAAAAAAATCATTTTCATATTGTTATATTCAAACAGTTTAAAATAACTTAAAATTACCTTTTAAGATAAAAGTGCTTAAATTATAATCCTACCCAAACATATTAAGCTTCTACTTTTTAAAAAAATCTTTACAAAAAAAATCAATTTTTTATATTATCCTATAATCACTTTTTTGAAAGCTTATCCAAACGTATTCTTAGGATCCGTTTGGCATGCTTGATAGTATAAGACCTGATAGGATAAGGATGGATAGTACAATACTTGATAAAAATTTAGTACTATATAATATTTAGTATATCATTATATAAGATATTATATTATATAAAATATAATAAAAAAAATTATAATAAATATAATTTTTTAAATATTAAATAAAATTTAAATATTAATATAATTGTTTAAATAGTTATTATAATTATTTTACCTATTTTTTATTATATATAAAAGTATTTTATATTAAAATTTATTTATTTATAATTTTTTATTATAAATATAAAAAATATGAGAGAGAGAGAGAGAGAGAGAGAGAGAGAGAGAGAGAGAGAAATAAAGAGGGAATTTTTATATATCGAAATCGAAGCAGCTTAATACTATATTCCTATGTTTGGTTGTATTTTTTATATATAATTAAATTTATATTAAATATTATTTATTATTATTTATACATTTTAATAATAAATTTTTGTTTCTATATTTTATTTTAGTTTGAATAGTTATTTTATAATTATTTTTTAGAAAATATTTATTTATTATTAATATTTGCATTAAATAATATTATTTTTCATTTATATGGTTTTTAATTTTTTAATATTTATTTAATAATATTTTTTCAATAAAATATATTAAAAAATAAAAAAGTGAAAGAGCGCTTATATATTAAACGCTAATCAGACTTAATACAACCTCCCTAGGTAGTTATCCATCATTATAACGTAAAAGGGAGGTTTGATGGATAAGCTTATACTATACGTTGACTACACCAAACAACGGATAAGGTCATAACGTATTGTATAACTTTATCCTATCATACCTAATATGACGGACATTTATAAGCTTATCTATCAAACCTCCGTTATATGTTATAGTGATGAATAACTTAATTCAAATTTTAAGGAGTATATTGTGCCTGGACAATTTTTAATGTATAAGGACTTTTTTTTTTTATTTTTTAATATATTTTATTAAAAAAAATTATTAAATAAATAATAAAAATAAAAATATATAAATAAAAAATAATATTATTTAATAATAAATAAATATTTTTTATAAATAATTGTAAAATAACTATTCAAATTAAAATAAAAATATAAAAATAAAAATTTATTATTAAAATATATAAACAATAATATTTAATATAAATTTAATTATATATAATAAAAAATACACCCAAATATGGGAATATGATATTAATTTTTAATATAAATTATTTTTATATATAATAAAAAATAGCTTAAATAATTATAATAATTATTTAAAAATTATATTTATTATAATCTCTTCTTTTGATTATATTTTATATAATATAATATCTTATATAGTGACATATTAAATATTATATAATATTAAATTTTTATCAAATCTTATATAATCAAATTTTATACTATTAACCCTTATTTTATCAAATTTTATACTATTAGAGATACTAGATGGTTTAGTGTGTATTGAATTGATTTGGCATATAGCAGTGTTTGGGGGTGTCTAGCCTTCCTTTTGCCTTGCATTCTTGTTTTTGGGCTGTTGTAGCCTTGTTAGATAGTTTCAAAGTCGGGAATTATCCTCAATCTTGGGTGACACATCCGAGCCCATAAACTCCTCCTCTCACTGCGGTCTATTCTGGATCAACAGTGTGTTTATGGTTGCAGCCCTTGTCTGGGCTGACTGTGTTGTCTACACTGCCACCGCCAGTCGCCTTTGCTACCCTCCCTTCACTGGAACCCTCGCCATGTCCACCGCCAAATCACGCAACTTCCGCCGGCGCGGCGTCGAGTCCAACGACGACGACTCTAACGACGCCCCCTCAACCACCGCCGCCGCCATCACCAAGCCCCCTTCTTCCTCCTCCGCCAAGCCCAAGAAGCCCCCAAAGCTCCTCAGCTTCGCCGACGATGAAGGCGACGACACCGACGCCCCACCCTCACGCACCTCCGCCAAACCCTACCGCTCCTCCGCCGCGGCCGATAGACCCTCCTCGCGCCTCGGCAAACCCTCCTCCTCTCACAAGATCACCACTCTCAAGGACCGAATCGCACACTCCTCTTCCCCTTCCGTACCCTCCAACGTCCAACCCTTAGCCGGAACCTACACCAAGGAAGCCCTCCGGGAGCTTCAGAAGAATACCCGAACCTTGGTCAGTAGCAGCAGCACCTCCTCTTGCCCTTCCGCCTCTGGTTCGGATCCCAAGCCTTCGTCGGAGCCTGTTGTTGTCTTGAAGGGCCTCGTCAAGCCCTTAGGTTCCGAGACCGAGGCTCGGGATTCGGATTCTGGAGGGGAGCAGGAGGAGGTTGAGGCGAAATTGGCGTCCGTGGGGATTGCGGCCAACGGGAAGGATTCTGTTATTCCTGATGAGGAGACCATCAGGGCCATCCGGGCGAGGCGGGAGCGGCTCCGGCAGGCACGCCCTGCCGCGCCAGATTATATCTCGTTGGATGGAGGGAGTAATCATGGCGCTGCTGAGGGGCTGAGTGACGAGGAGCCAGAATTTCGGGGCCGGATTGCGATGTTTGGAGAGAAGGTGGATGGTGGGAAGAAGGGTGTGTTTGAGGATGTGGATGAGAGGAGGGTGGATGTGAGGTTCAAGGTTCAGGGTGATGATGATGGTGGTTATGGCTATGATGATGATGAGGAGGAGGAGAAGATGTGGGAAGAAGAGCAGGTTAGGAAAGGGTTGGGGAAGAGAATGGATGAAGGGTCTGGTAGGGTTGGTGGTGCCAGCACGGTTCCTGTTGTGCAGGTTGCACAGCAGCACAAGTTTGTTGTTCCCTCTGCCGGAACTGTGTATGGCGCAGCTCCTGGTGTATCGGTGAGCCCCAGCATTGGTGGAGCGATCGGAGTGTTGCCGGCTTTGGATGTTGTGCCCATATCTCAGCAGGCTGAGATTGCGAAAAAAGCTTTGCAGGATAATGTGAGGAGGCTTAAGGTAACTGCTTTTATCATGGGCAAGTTAGGAACTTAGGATGGACACACGACATTTCTGGTGCATAGCTTTTGTATTTTGATGAATGTGTTTATAATTCAATGAGTCAAAGCAATCATTTATGGAAGTGAGATATGTTTGTATCTATTGTCTGATTAGCATGATGAGAAACTTATTGTTTGACTAAAGCGTAGATGTGTTTATAGGAATATATAACCTAAGAAGGAAGAAAGATTTAAGCTGAGAATATGGGATAGTGGTTCGTAGACTTGTTAATGCGGGAACTTTTTATTGCATCGTTGTACACATGTGATGAGTTGGGAACTGCGAAGGGTCTTTGTTCTAATTGTAAGAGTTGAGGCATGAGTCTGGAGGCACCGTAACATGAACTACTACTATATCTTGCCTTGTTTTCAAAGAGGAGGGTTTGGTTATGTAATTTTGCTTTCCTCTATTTAGGGCCATGCTCTCATACAAAGGTTGTGAATCTTATTTTCACTGTTTCATCCTTTCTGCTGCTATTTAAAGCAAAAAACTGGGAGCTAAATTGGCAAAATTTAATTGTCTTTAAACTATTCAATGATATAATGTGCACGATAAATGTTAAGCTCTTGGTGATGTGTCCTTTTACGTTTTATTATTTATTGCTTGTTGGGATTCTTTTAGTGACCTTGGATCAAAAACTGAAATGAATATTTTAGAATCCCTATGTTGTTTATCACCATAGAATCTCTGTCAAATCTTGTGGGCAAAAATATTAAAAATGATAGGAAAGGGATGGCATCAACATGGGAACTACCTAGGAAGATATTGGGTGTTGACTTGCTGTGTTTTAGTAAGAGTGAGTTTCACTTTAAGTATATTATTGGTATCATATGTTATTATATGACTTGTCTTTTGAAGGCCTTAAAATTTTTTCAAATTGCTTAGGGCCTACCAATAGGGTTGGGTGAAGAGGTATGAGTTGTACTTCTAGGGAGAGCACCAAGGCTCAAACCCTGAAGAAGACAATTGTTAGGAGGGCTTCTTAGTTGCAAATAGTGCCTGAGAGATTAATTTTGCAGTAATTTCTATAGAGATACCTTAAAAAGACCCAAAAAAAATGCTTAGGGCCGAATAGAAAGTGTATATATATATATATATATAGAGAGAGAGAGAGAGAGAGAGAGAGAGAGAGAGAGAGAGAGAGAGAGAGAGGGAGGGAGTGGAATAGCAACTATTCTGTTACTGTTCAGTTACACGAACAGTAATCACTAACTGACAGCTCTAACCACTCAGGGATTAGTAATCCTCTACACACAGGCTCACCCTAAGCTAATTTACTCTATCATGCCCCCTCAAACTGAGCTGGGTCGGATACTTGGCCTTCAGCTGCTGGAAATCTCTGACCATAACTTTGTTTTTGAGCCATGAGAACTTAGATTTAGATACTGCCTTGGTTGGTAAGTCTGCTGGCTGATCTGCAGATGGAATATAGGCAATCAACAGCTTTCCCTGCATAACCTTTTCTCTGACAAAAAATAAGCTGAGCTCCATGTGCTTTGTTCTGGAGTGCAAGACTGGATTGTGGGAGAGCATGACTGTGCTCGGATTATCACAGTAAACAACAGGTCTTGGTGAGGGAACCCTTAGTTCTTGAAGAAGTGATTGCAGCCACATGATTTCAGCAGTGATATCAACCATGCTTCTGTATTCTGCCTCAGTGCTTGACCTGGCCACTGATGGTTGCTTCTTGGACCTCCAAGACACAAGATTCGGTCCAAGAAAGACACAAGCACCTGAAGTGGAGAGCCTGTCATCCACATCCCATGCCCAATCAGCATTGCAAAACCCCCTCAAGGCTAGAGGCTGAGCTGACTTCACCAGATGAAGACCAGATTGAAGAGTGTCCCCAAATATCTTAATGTGCGCTTCACTGCCTTCCAATGGCTCTCCAATGGTTGGCTTTCCGATGGTTGAGCCATAAACTGACAGGCTTTGTTTATGCTATAGGAGGATCTCTGGTCTGGTAACAGTGGCATATTGTAAGGCTCCAACTATAGAGCGATAGAGAGTGGGAGCTGAGAGTGGGGTCTGTTTGGTTTCAGAGAATATTCTTTTGTTTTCATTTCCTAATTTCAGTTTCAATTACAAAAATGCCACCTTGTTCATTCTGTTTCCTGTTTTTACAATTTGTTTCCCATACAAAGTCTTGAAAACAAAACACATTCTTTGTCAATTTTTTTATTTCGATTCGTCTGTTGTTAATAATGCTAATTTCTCAAGCAAGCTAGAAACTTTAGACTTATTGCCTCCTAGGTCCTACCTCTTTTCTTTTTCCTACGTCTTTTCCCAGTTTTAAGATATCACAGAATTTCTAAACTCAGAATTGATGATGTATTGGTCTGGTAACATTTGAAACAGATGGGCCTTTGAGTCTGCCATTTGATCTATAGCTTCGATATTCATATCTATCTTTACTATTCTTGCTGCAAAATCATGGCATTGTTGCTGCAAAATGATTACAGCTGATATCTGCCAATAGGTTCAGGAAAGGTTACTTTATTATTCCCTTGTATGAAGTTGTAAAATGACTCATAAATTGCCCTCGTCATTTATGCTTCGAGAATTTGATTGGCCTTGTTCTATTGCTATTTCTTGGTTCTCTTCAATATATGCTCGCCTTGAATGATGAAGTTGTAGTAGTTGACTTATCTTAAACTGTTTATTTTTTGGGCAATTTCAGTGTCGCATCATTAATAATTCAGGATCATACCCTTTTCTGGCCTCTTCCTTCATTGTCTTCTTTGTTTTTCTTTCTAAATTTTAAATCTTACCAACTTACAGTTGTGACATGAACTTGCTTCTACTGTTCTCTCTCTTCATGGTTGAGATTGTCTTGCCTGACTCCATATCAGGCTAAGTTGTCGGATTAGTGGTCTAGCTGAGCTTGTGTTCATGAATCATGATTCTTATGCTGTTATTATTATTATGATTATTATTATTTATTTGGGTAAGGAAATTTACAGTGTTATTTATTAAATTAAAATAACTTAGAACCATTAAATGAATCAGATGAGTAACTTTGGCATCTATAAAGTGAAGTGGTTCTTTTTCTTTCTGACATTTGTACCATCTAGCATGTGTCTAGTTTCCTCCACCCCCTCTTTTGGGTCAGAAGTTATTACATTGTTGTCCTATTGAGATCAGAATTTGCCAAGTTGGGGGATTCCTGGTAGATGTTTACTGTTGTTAATTACAACTCAAGGAAGAATATGAACAGACTTGCATCCTGTGGTGTGGATGTTTGTAAAATATGAGAGTTGAAAGAAAAGGATGACCGCAATTGTGGAGGGACCAAAAACATAGCTTAACATTTGCTCTTTGAAGGATGCTTGTGCTTAATTGGGATGAGTTGTGTCTCTACCTTATGTGTATATGGATAGATAATTGCATACTTTCTTAGGCATCTGAATATAACCATGATAATTGCATTGTATATGGGACTTTGTCTGGCATGAAATTTGTTAAACTTTCTCTTCTAATGGATTGATGTTTTTTTAATTGCTGCTGTGTTCTGGTGACAGGAATCTCATGGAAGAACAGTGTCATCATTGAATAAAAGTGATGAAAATCTGTCGGCCTCGCTTTTGAATATTACTGCTCTTGAAAACTCTTTGGCGTTAGCTGATGAGAAGTACAGGTTTATGCAAAAGCTCCGAAATTATGTCACAAATATGTGTGACTTTTTACAGGTAATCATATTTATGTCTTTCAAGTTCTTTATCTTCTCATCCTGCACAATTAAATATAGATAAAGTATATATTTTTGGTAGATATTAGATAATGTATGTATGCATGTATGTATAAAGTGGGATTGGGTCACACTATTATTTGTGAAATTTTTTTTTAAAAAAAAAAAAAAATTAAAATCCTGTATCACTAGTTTTTACCTCCTTTTCTGCTTCCCTACATCCATCTTTGTTTTATTAATGAGATACTGAGGTACCTATGCTGTTTTAGGGCAGTGGAAATGCTTTATGGAAATACGCTACTTATATTTTTTATGGTGTATTTGGCTAGAGCGAAATTTTCATAGTTTGAAGAATTCATCTCTCACAATCCTTTGATCTTTATGAGATGGGATTGGTTCTATGGCTTCTCTTTGCTGCTTAGTTCATGGTTGCTTTAAGGGAATCTCCCTAATATATGTGCGGAGAGATTGGAGAGCTTTATCATGTAGATGAGCTTTTTATTTATTTATTTGTTTATTTTGTTTGACTCCTTGTCTTTGTATTTACTTCATTCTTCTCTCTAATAAATCTTCGTGTGTCCAAAGGACTAAAATCAATGAATTTAAGAAGATATTTAGGCATATATCTGTAACTTGTATTAATGCAGGGGCTCAGTCGTTTGAATCAACTTGGACATGATAAACTAGTAATTTTCTGATGTGGCTGTATACAGCTAGAGGGGAAAGTTTTCATGCTCAATTGGTTGGTGTTGTCCAAAATATTTCTCTCTCTCTCCCTCCCTCCCTCCCTCCCTCTTATTTTTTCTTGGGTGAATGTGTTGTCCAAAATGTTAATGATATGCAGAGGGTGCCTGACTAATTAATTCAAATAGAGTTCAAGGCACAGGAGGACAAGACGACAATATTTTTGACTATGTAGGATGCAATGGAAGATGACTTTTTTCATTGTCTTGTTATGAGATTATGATAGGAGACCTATGTTGAGACAGGTCTATGCTAAGTATGGGAAGGGCCTTGGGCCTGCTTAAGGCCCAAGTTGTAATAAGTGATGAGTTAGTTAGGTTGTCAGGGATTCTCAGCAAAGTTAACAGAATAAAAAGTGAGGGGGAGTGTGAAGGGAAGGCAGTTTGTTTGTTGTGAGGAGAGCTGGTAGGACTCTCGAACTCCCTACCATTGCTGTAACCTTCTGGGTTCTCAGGCCACATAGGTCTTGGAGCTCATAGTTAAACACACAATTCTGGAGATCTCCTTTTACCTTTGCATTTTCTGATTCCAGTCTATCAGATTAGCACTTGGTGGACCAGTACTTCAAGAAAAGGGTTCTCAACCCAAAGAAGCAGGAATATTAGATGGAATTGATCTTGTTGGTGGTGATGGAGGATGGTGGAAGCACCATAGCTAACAAAGTAGGCCTTCCACTAGACTCCTAAGGTGTGATCTTTGGTGCGCACTACTATATTAGGCCCTCATTTTCTTTGAGGAACACGGAATGTCTCAAGTTTGGGGAACAAAATGGTGTCTCAAGATGGAACGATGGTGGGGTAGATCTCTCTGGTTTTGAAGGAATGAAAGAGCTCTTGTTCCTAGTGTCTCACCAGAGTTTTTCTCCCTCCTCCTCCTAATGTCAAAATGGGTATTTGTTAGGTCATTCCGATATGGTTATCCAGTGGCCTCCGAGAAAATAACTCTATCATGCATTAGATACACAGTAGAAAAGGGGTGCATCACGAGGTACTCCACTCCAATTGCCTCCTTTTCAGTGCATGCTTTAGGGGACAAAGCACAGTATCTGAATGTGGCAGGGAGAGGTCAGAACATGTTCGTTTTTAGGTTGCTTGTATCAATGGTGGAAGTGTAGGTGGGACTTGATGGTAACATATTGATCAGGCATCAGCTTGTGCTTGCTAGTCGAGTGGGGGACAATGTCCTAGCAGTGTGTGGTGGGTGCCTTGTCCCTGATGCCAGGTGTCAAGGGTTATGTTCAACTTAGCATCCTTATCAAGACAGGCTCTGAGTGGAGGGCTGGTTTCTAATATTTGCCTCCAAAACAACTAGTTAACCATAAAGTGTTTTTCTTAGTAGGTTAGAATTTTTTGGAGATAGAAATTGACTTTGGATTCTACAGTGGCCAAAACTGGGATTTAAATATATAGTTTTGTAGAGAATATTTGACGGTCCTGAAAGTCAGTAGGTTTCTTATTGTTTTTTGTAATGTTTACGGTAAATTCATCCACCTAATATGCTTTATTTTTCTGTACAGAACCTAGCTCAAGCCAGAGATTTTCTGGTTCTCGCACCTCTCTATTTTAGTGGGTATTCTACCATGACCTATGGTTTATAGAGATTTAAGAACTGAAATGAATAGGTGTCTTAAAAACCACATTGAAAGCATGACAGTGATGCTTGTAATAAACTTGAAGAGTATGTATTTCTCATTGCTGGATATTAAATACTTCAAACTGAATTGTCTGCTTGTTATTTGTCAATGCCACTACGTGGGGTATCATTTGTTGGGGCTGTAATTAAGATTATTATTATGTGACTGTTGCTTTCAGCATAAAGCTTTTTACATCGAAGAACTTGAAGAGCAGATGAAGAAACTTCATGAAGATCGTGCGTCAACCATTTTTGAAAGAAGAGCTACTAATAATGATGATGAAATGATGGAGGTAGAAGCAGCTGTGAAGGCTGCAATGTCAGTTTTCAGCAGGAAAGGTAACAATATGGAAGCTGCCAGAAGTGCAGCTCAGGATGCATTTGCTGCTGTAAGAAAACAAAGAGATCTGCCAGTGCAGTTAGATGAATTTGGTAGAGATTTAAATCTCGAGAAACGGATGAAAATGAAAGTGAGGGCTGAGGCTCGTCAACGCAGGAGGTCTCACACATCTGATTCTAATAAACTGACATCCATGGAATTGGATGATCATAAAATAGAGGGTGAATCAAGCACCGATGAGAGTGATAGTGAGAGCCAAGCATATCAGTCACAACATGATTTGGTGCTGCAGGCTGCTGATGAGATTTTCAGTGATGCCTCTGAGGAATATGGTCAACTGTCCTTGGTCAAAAGAAGATTTGAAGAATGGAAAAGAGATTATTCATCAAGCTATAATGATGCTTATATTTCATTGAGTCTTCCGCTGATCTTCTCTCCATATGTAAGATTGGAACTCTTGAGGTGGGACCCACTTCATAAGGGACTAGATTTTCAAGATATGAAATGGTATTGAACTATTTCTTTTATTACTTATTTCCGTAAGACACTATTCTTTGTTGAAGCTTTTCAGGGGTATTCTTGGGTCTGTGTGACTTGTTTTCTTAGCCACTTAATTGCACTCCCTAGCTTGATTATATTTGGATGCATGTTATGTTACCATCTTTTACCTTCCATCAATTTATAATATATTGAATTTTTTTTTTTGCTCTTTTTGTCTTCAGGTATAAATTGTTGTTCAGTTATGGTTTGTCTGATGATGGAAAAGATTTTGTTCATGATGATAGTGATGCTGATCTTGAACTTGTACCAAATTTGGTCGAAAAGGTTGCACTTCCTATTCTGCATTATGAAATTTCCCATTGCTGGGACATGCTTAGTCAACAGGAAACTAGGAATGCTATTGCTGCCACAAAATTGATTGTGCAACACGTGTCACATGAAAGTGAAGCTCTTGCAGATTTGCTAGTTTCCATTCGTACACGTCTGGCTGATGCTGTTGCTAATCTTGCGGTATGCTCAGAAAGTCAGCATTTACAATTACTAGTTAGAAAGTACAATTTCATGTATCTCATTTGATCTTTAAAAAAAAATTAAACTCTGCACATATAGTTATATGCTTTGTTCATTTTCTGCCAGTCTGCATGATGTCTTTTTTGACTATGTTGAGCTTGGAGGTAATATGGGATTATGAAGCATTGAGTGAGAAAATTCTCATCTTGTATACTGTGTAGGTCCCAACGTGGAGTCCACTAGTACTAGCTGCTGTTCCAGATGCCGCACGAGTTGCAGCATATCGATTTGGTGTGTCTGTTCGATTATTGAGAAATATTTGCTTGTGGAAGGATGTATTTGCAATGCCAGTGTTGGAGAGGCTTGCCCTTGATGAACTTTTGTTTGGAAAAGTTCTACCTCACTTTAGAAGCATGTCAGAAAATGTTCACGATGCAATCACAAGAACAGAACGTATTATTGCTTCCCTATCTGGGGTCTGGACTGGCCCAAGTGTCATTGGAGACAGTAGGTACGTTGATAGTACTGGTAAATTGTTATGGCATCAATAATTACATATGTTTCTTTTGAAAAGTCATTTTGCACCTTGATTCTTTTGAAGTTGCTTCTTAGCGATTATGCAGTTATTTAACTCAACTTTGATGTCATATGTTGCATCTGAATTTGATATACATACAACTAGCGTGTTACCTTTGTGGTATTATGATTTTGGTTGGCAATCTAATACTCCGTGTGTCCTCTCTTCTTATTGTAGCCACAAACTGCAGCCCTTGGTAGCTCATGTGCTGTCGCTTGGAAGAATTCTCGAGAGAAGAAATGTGGCAGAGAGCAACACAAGTCATCTAGCTCGCCGACTAAAGAAAATACTTGTTGACCTCAATGAATATGATCATGCTAGGAGCATAGCTAGAACCTTCCATCTCAAGGAGGCATTGTGAGCTTAGCTGGAAATTCATGTTTTCTTGATACATCACTCTTGGCATGCTAGGTAATCTGACCCTATGCCGAGCCTTCTCAAGTGTGATTTTAGATAGCTTTTTGACCTTTACACAAGTCTTTATCTTGGGTCTGCTTTAGGATTTCTTTTGGACCTTCAACCCCGAGGAGGCATCTCTTTCTCCCAAGTAGAGAGGTAAGGATGAGGACGTATTGGAACATATGGACCTTATCGAGGGCCTCCATTGCTCCCTCTAACCAAGATGGGGAAGTTTAATCAGGAACCAAACAATGCGTATTTGCCATCTCTCTTTGGGGGATACAGGGGGGTTGTTTTCCAATCCTACTTGCCACTTTTTTCTTTACCCCTGTTTATGCAGGGGTACCCGGGGAACAGTGTAAAATTCTTCGTCCTCATGCGATTTAGATCACATCCGATCCTGAAATGCAGTTCTATGTAAAGTCTTTTCTTAGGTTGAATTTCGGTAGATTTAAGTGGAATTTGTTTTCGGCACAGTGATATCACCATTTTAAATTTCCCATTAGTGATGTGGGGATATAATTTCTTTCTTCATTTGGCTAAGTTGTCATCGACGTTTGCCTAAAATAGAAGTTATAGATCAGACTCGGATCCAACAAGGCCTCCTGCTCCTCTCATGAGTCTTATTCTTTGGTCTCGATGGTATAGCTCAGAATCTGTAGAACGGGAGATTTTGGGGCTTAGACGCTAAAATCAACTCTCTTATATAGTCCGTATTGGCACACAAACTTGTGACCACATTCGAGCATAATGCAACATCCAAAATGTGTGGTGCTAAAAGAAAAATATTGGGGCCTCGTTACTATGCTTGATGTTCAGAGAATGACTCCCTTCAATCCAGTAAAGAATAGATATGGTAATGGCTATGAGGTGGAAGATTAAAAAATAAAAAAAGGTCGAAGGAAAAACAATTTGTCACTAGGTGGTGAAGAGGTTCTGATTAAGGCTGTTCAATCCATTTTCGCGTATACTAAGAGGTTATTCGATATTCCAAAGACCTTAAGCGGTGAATCAGAGAGCATGGTGAGCAAATTTTAGTAGCGTGACCGCGTGGATGCAACAAAAATGGTGGTGTCTAAGCTGCACCTCGGCAGTCAAATTGGATCTTGCACCGTGTAATCTAATGGTAACAGTTTGATGATGTATCAGTTCGCTGAACACTCCTAATTTATTGTAGTACTTTTTCCTTACTCTACTAGAGTTCCCCTCCGTTCTCCCTTATTGGTTCTCCTTTGGTTGGCACCCCCGCTCATCTCCCACCGTCACCCGACGGCCTATGGCACCACTGCTACCGCCCGCTCCCACCTTCGAGTACTGCTGCACAAACACAAAGCCTTTCCTCTCTCTCTCTCTCTCTCTCTCTTCTTTATGTTCTTTGACATTGCACAGACAAACACACACAACAGTCTACACACGCTCTTTCTCTCTATCTTCTGTGGTTGTCAAACAAGAAGGCTCCGCAAACGTTGATATGCAAGCCGAGGCGTACTTAAAAATCCCAAAATTTAGCCAAGAAAAAAAATCAAAAATAAAAAAAGGTTAGCAGGAAGAGAAGCTTCAAGTTAATTGATGTCGTTATGGCTTGAATACATTATCTATACTTATTCTCTACTTTTGATGGTATTTTTAACTGGAGGTGGCGAAGCTTGCTTCATAACAAGGTTTTACAAGAAAGAGAGTAAAATGGGTATGGTTTCAGTTCGATTAAAGAAGGAAAACGGTGGTAAAGGAAACCGTTGGTGTGGCGGTGGTGGCGGTGGTGGTCATGCAGGGGTGCCAGGGGCAAGGCGGTGGTGGGCAGTAGCCATGGGTGTGCGGGTGAAGATTGGTGGAGCCGTGACAACAATTGGGGGGAGGGACTGGCATGTAGGAAAGAGAATGAAAAAAATGCTATGGTGCATTGCATTTAATTTGTCTCACCAATAGACCATCACATCCTTATCAATGGACGACAGAGTGCATGGTGCACTTTTGACCATAAGGTGCACCATAACATCTGCCGACAAAAATTACATTGGCTCTGTTGGGAGAAATTATGTTGGGCAAGGGAGTTGGGAGAATTGGGTTTTAGAAACTTTGCAAACTTTCCAACTTACATTGCTTGCCAAGCAAGGATGACACCTACTTAGAAATCCAAATGCTTGTCGGTGAATAATCAGTTGCGAGCTAGAATTGGAGTATTGATTATTAGCGACTGCAACGGTAAGTTTGTGGCTGGAAAAACATGTACAAGACTAAGAGTGTCTGGAGGTGGTTTATGATAACATCATGGACACCCAGCAAAACGTCTCCTAGAATGGAATTATTCTTCAAGAAATACGGGTGCACTGCTTCTTGGTTTAATAGATTTAGTTGTCATTCGATTCTAAGTAATTATAGTAAGGTGACTGATGCTTTGGAGCGCAATGTTACCTCTTGGCTTGAGCATCCCCTGATTTTATCCAATCTTTGTTACACTCCGATTCAAGTGTGGATTCACATAAAGAAAAAAGGTGAAAAAAAGAAAAAAAAAAGAAAAGAAAAGCAAAATCATATTAATACAAAACAATAGACAATGTGTTTTGAAATGAAAAATAACGTATAAGAAATAAGAAAAATATATATAAAAAGGATACAAATAAACTTATGAGTTAAAGAGGGAGAGCAAAAATATGACTGAATTTATACGGATTGCTAATTTAGAATCATGAACCTTTGTGGTTAAGCGAGTTGTTTCAATGAGTTAAGCCAATATTAATAGCATTAACCGAGGAAACATTTGGGGCCATAATGTCCTGTAAAGTTCGAATGTACTAACTGGTAGGTTATATTCTTTAGGAAAATGCTTGTTGGTATGAAAGTTATCTTCGTACTGCTATTAACCGCCACGCAGCTCTTTAATCTTTCCAATCTTTTCTTCGATTCTCCAACTAGCTCTTTTACAACAAATTATTTCTTTTCCCTATATAAACCCTGCTACATTGCATAACACAACACACCTATCTCTTCATTCTCACTCTTCTCAGATGAAGGTTTATCCCATTGCTTCGTGCAGAACTCTGCTCTACTACATCTCATTGTTGCTGTCATTTTATTCTTATTATTTAAAGCTAAATTACTAGTATTCAAATTATTTTTCCCAACACATAATGCACCTTGCAATCCAATGATAAAGATTAATGACCTATTGGTACTCTAATTAGTTGTAATACATTGCAGTAAGGCCCCTTTCTTCCTGTTTCCATCGCTGTTCTCCAAGCCTTGCCAGCAACCATCATTTTCCCATCCCTATCACCTTCAAAACAACCAGTAGCTACACAGAACCACCATCATCGCATCTCTCATCGTAAAGCCGCCATATGCACCACCACCATTGGCCCATAACCTGCAACCTGACCACAGCCACCCCCTCTTTGCCAAAACAGTCACCATTGCACACTCGACTCACAGCCACTTCGCCGCTGCACCATCGCATACCCTCAAACATCTATTCCTTCTCAACAACTTTCATCTTCTCCATCTTCCTGCAGATCCTGATAACAACCATGTCGAAATCACTGTTATCACTCATCTTCATCCCTTACTGCACTGCCGTTGGCGCCCATGCTTCTTCGCTTGAAGACCCCCGTGATAGCATTGCTCTTGTTGATGCTACGACCAACCACCAGAGCTTGTTTGCGGAGGTGGAGGAGGAGGCATAGTGGCGCATGGGTTGAACAAGCGGGAAAGGAACGAGGGAGGAGAGAGGAAGGAGTGGAAAGTTGGCGGCACAATAGCACCGTTGACATCGAGCTAGCTCGTGGAAGGTCCATCTTCAACAAATACAGTTTCACAACTTTAAGGGAGTACGAGAGTGCACCACCATGATTTAGGTGCATAGATGGTCGCTTGTTTGGATGTAACACACATAAATGGTGCTTGAAGCACCTTGATTAACCTTGTGCATACCGGATGGAGCCGAAATTAAATAACATCACGCAATACATTATTGACCAGCATCCAAATGAAAGCCGATAACTCGAGTAATGCCTTCGTTTTCGCTATGAATTCTAATTTGTGGGTTCGATCAAGTTTTGATGACTTTTAGTAAAAGGCATATCTCTCTCCGTTCCTTTCTTAAGAATAGTGGGACGATGTGTTTATAAAGAACTCAAACAAGTAAAAGTGAAATAGGAATTTAAAATATCTTGTGTGAAAACTTTTAAGTCATGAACAATCTCGTTTAGTCATTTATATAAAAAGAAAAGAAATTTAGTTAAAAATCTTCACACACTACTGATGTAATCGTTGATGATTTTTATGAAGTGACAGAAAAAAAAAAAAAAAAGAATGTTTATATTACGTCTATCTTGGCATATAATTGGGGGCATAGAAATAGGGTTTGAAACCAGAATCAGACTTCTCAATTGAAATTTTATATTTAGAAAAAAATATATAATTAAAATCATAATCTCACAGGTCAATTCTATGAAATTAAGAAACATCTAAGATCAATTTTTCTTAATTCTTAACCTATATTCTAAGAATTATCTAATCTAAAACATAAAATTAAGTGTACCGGTCCTCATTAAAGGCTCTATGATTCTTCCTATTTCTTATTTATTTGTTAGAAATTATATTTATTGAAAGAATTTAATTTAAATATACTGACAATGTAAAATAATTTTACACTGTCAGTCAATAGAAATAATAGAAAGTGCCAACTTATATAAATAACCACTAATTATAATAAGGGATTCATCATGATTTTTCACTTTTTAGTATTTCTATTGGTTAACAGTATAAAACTATTTTATACTATCCGTGTATATCAATTAAACTCTTATTGAAATTTAATATTTTTATAAAATTATTATAATACAAAAATTCTTTGATTCTAATATATTAGTTTAAATATAAATGATTTCCAAAACAAATATCTATAATAAATAATAATACTATAGTATTTAAAAAATGTTATTATATTAGCATTTTTTCTTATTTTCAAATTTAGAATCACTGTTTAAATAATGAAATTGTAGTCAAATTTTGAATTATAGATCATATTTTAATTCTTTTTTATGGAAAAGAGAATTTATTCAAGAAACCGAATCGAAAAGAAGTACATCCAAATACAGTCCGGTACTTGCATTGGTCCACAGCTGGTTCTTCCAAGTTTTAGCAAGATAAACTAATCTATTTGCTACAGAATTACAACACCTAGGTACAAACTTTGGTTTAAAGTAGTCGAACCAAGAAGCAATATGATATGCATCAACTAAACTAAGATAAGTCCATTTTGTGACATGTCTTCCTCATTACTATTAAAACTCTCAAAAAACATTTTTTGTCGCCTTTTAGAATTATAGATTTTAGTCCAAGCTCCTATGCAAAGATCATTCCTTCCTTTGCTGCTATTGTCTCTGACAAACTCAGAAATTTAAGATTATATGTTAATTCCAACTCTAAAAGAATTGAAAGTAAAAATAACATTTAATTGATTCAAGTGGTGTGACATTTATGTAAGGTGTCGGGTGTTTGCTCTAAATAGTTGTGGTTTAAACAAAAGAAAAAAAAGAAAGAATTGAAAGTAAAATCATTTCTATATAATAATTTCAATACTTTACAAATTCAGACATAAAATTTAACATTTTATATTAATTTTAATTCTCAAATAATTAAAATTAAAATAAAAATTTTATATCATAAGATTCTTTTCTTCATACATGTACAAGCGTCAGACAATATTGTGCCCAATACTAAGGTTTGATCCATTCTTCAATATCAAACCTCAATTATAATTCCTCCACCAAACACCTTCATAAATAACAAATCCAACCGATTTTCTCACAGCAGTTTATCTGTGACAAACCCAATCCAAAGAACACCTTCATTCTGTTGAAAAATTAAAAAACTGGCAGAACGAAAGCATGGCTTAGAATCACCGGTTAATTTCCTGATTGCTGCTTCTTTCCCTCCCCCACCTACACCTCTAACATTCTAGCACACAATATTCATAAGTTTGAATAGACTGTTAGATGAATAATTTTGTTTTTAATCATAATTTTGAATAGACTGGTAGATGAATAGTTGTTTTGGTTGGATATTTTTCTTTTGGTCGAATCGGAAAGAAACGAAAATTTCTTATTAGTTTTGCAGTAAGTTATTGCTCTTAATATATTAATTATTTGTTACATTAGCTTTATAATAATTAAGATTTATAAAAATGGATGATTAAAAAACTAGATAAATCACGAATTTAATGTGACAAACAATTAATAGTTCAAGTTATTAGGAGTAGGCTAACCGTGAGAAACTTGAATAATATATACTAAGTTATAGGTTCAAATTCATTGCTACCAATGTGACAAAAAAAATTACTCCTTCTATTTGTTTGTATTTGTTGTTTAAGGTTTTTACATACGGATTAAGATATCATTAAGAGTATGTTTGTTTCAGCTTTTAAAAAGTGATTTTGAAGTTTAAATTCTATATATAGTTAAAAAAATTGAAAATTGATTTTTTTTCAGAAGTTATTCTTTTCAGTTTCTATAAAAAAGCTGAAAATAGATTTTTTTTTTGAGATTATGCTTATTTTTAAAAAATTATCCAAATATATCAAAACTGATTTTTTTTTATGAAAAAAGTGATTTTTTGACCAAAAAAATATCAAATAAACACACCATAATTTAGTACAAATTTAAAAACATATAAATTGTTCTGATCAAATTAACCTTTAAATGTAATTAATACTATAGTTATTAGATATTGTTGGATGAAAATACAATCGGCTAAATTCCTTAAAGAAACTTATTCGAGAACAATATCCCAAAGATTATCAATATTTAAACGATTAACGCAAGGAAGGTACTCTGCTCTTTAGCAAATAAACTCCTCAATTGGCTCACGGGAGCAAGCCTTTGAGTAAGATTGGTCAGCGAAAATTGGAATAGAAATATGATTTCTATTAATCAACTGATGAGTTCATACAAAATCTTGAAGATGAACAATGAAATTAAAGAAGTAACATAAAGTTAAAAGTAAATGGAATAAAGAGAAATAAAAGTTGATAATTAAAATGACATGATGTGTGTTGATCTATGTTCCTCTCTTCTATGTAAATAAGAGCTTTTATAAGCTTCCTAAAATTTTGCCATTTTCTTAAGCTATGCATCTAATGGCCTTTGGCTTAATCCCCATATACCCATGTTCTTGATAATGGTAACCATCGCTCCATCAAACTATCAGTCTTCAACTACCTTCCTTTCTTGGCCATTGGATTTAACTACGTCCTTTAGCCCAATCTTATCTTCAGCTAATGCTTCTTTCCTACTCTCATTCATCATGCCTCAGCTGATAAAGGCTAATCTAGCACCTACCTCATCAGGCCCAATTCTAACTTTCCCCAAAGCTCAACTTTTGGTTACTGGTTAGTCCATAATCATTTTCTGGTGCCAATAGGTATAATTGAAAAAAATGAGAGATAAGAGTAGAATCGAAAAAAAATATATTTTTTAATCTTATCAAATAACAGATAATTTTGATCAATTTTTCTCTAAAATGACAAATAAAAACAAACGAGGAAGTAATAGTTCAGATAATGAAGAATGACTTTTCCGCAAATACTGTAAGAATTTATTAAAAGAAAACATGTTGACAAAAGAAAGTGCTTTGGTGTTTGCGGGGAAAAGTTTTCGAGAAATAGGATAGGCTGTCAAAATATTATTGGAGGTAAACTATTCATCACTATTTATGATAAAGTTTAAATATGTTTTTATTTCTTGTAGACTTCTTGAGTTATGTTGTTTTTAGTTCATTTAAAATTTTTACTTTAATTTTAATTTTTTTATTATTAAATTTTTAGTCCTTATTATTTAAACTCAATATTATGTGGTGATATTTATAAAAATAAAAAATTCAAAAAATGCTTATAATAATAAAAAAACAAAATTTCAATATTTATAAAGTTAAATATATATTTTAAAGTATTTATAAGACCAAAATTTAGAATAATAAAGATTAAAAATAAAAAAAAGAAAAAAAGGATAAAAATAAAATAAAAATTTTAGAAAAGTTAAAATTAAAATAATACATATTTATAAGAATTAAAAATATATTCAAGCCTTTGATAAATAATGAATCATCACTATATCCACGTTTAACATTCAACTTAATCTTAATTGGAAGAGAAAAAGGTGAAAACAAATTATTCGTACATATTAGTCAAATTATCTTTCGTACTAATTAGTATTTTTCATGTCTTTCCTACTATTTAGAAATGGGCTGGGGAACATGGCAAGTTCTAAGATGATACAACATATATTTGCTTATATTCTTCATGAAACTTAAAGTGGATTTATTTAAATTATTGCAAGTATAAAGTTTGTGTGAGTATACATTTTTGTTAAGCTCTAATATATAATCAAAGTGGGTGTCCAATTAGCAAGTGTTTGCTTTTATGATTTACGTTGAATATCCTTAATTTATATTTTCAGAAGTTCAATTATTCTTTCAATTATTCATGTGACATGTTTTATCTCTATAATGAAGATTCTAGTTTTAAAAAAAAAAATTCAAACTAGAAAAAGGAAAAATATCATGATATATATAACCATGCCTGTGTAATGGGTAGTTACTAGTTATATATAACCCTATTTTTCACTTTTTCTCAACCAGCTGCTTCAGGTTTTTTTATGAATCACTTAATTCTCATCCAATTTGGATTAAGTTGAATAGTTTAGCCTTTTAAATACCTTAAATGTCATCTTAATCATTTCTCAACTTATTCTTAACTCTTATCTTCTTAAATTTTATTTTTTGTCGTTTAACCCCCTTAAGTTTGGTCAATATTAGAATATTGGCCTCAGGGTGATATAGCCGATCTACTTTTTTTTTTCTCTTTATTTATTAGCATCATAGTAGCTCTATTTTTTTTTTTTTTTTTTTTGCTTTATTTACATGCATCGTATAGTTATTGCATAGTTGTAAGATATAATATATAAAATAAGCAACTACTACGTTAAAATTAAATGGTAAGGTTGCTTGCCTTGTGAGTATAAGGTATTCACCATTGAAACATATTTGTATAAGGGGACTTTTCAAGAGGGTGAGTTTTAGTGCAATAATAAGGTTGCTTGCCTTGTGACTGGAAGCTTATAGATTCAAATTTTGAAAACAGCCTCTCCACTTGTGCTGGTAAGACTGTGTATATCTATTATTCCTAGACTACATTAGGTGAGAACCTTGTGTACTGGATCACCTTTTTTTAGGACTCTCTAAGAGCCTTGTTCAAGCAATGTGGGACTTGACTTTTAACCAAAAACATATAGGGATTCAATGTCTAGAACACCCATTGCTCACAAAGTTTGATGTTTTTGTGCTGCCAAGAGGAACCGTGACTTGGGGATCATTTCAAATTTGAATGAGATGAAGTAATCCTTTTAGTCTAAAAAAAAGGAGCAATAGGCAAAAATGATCAAGGATGTGAGGCCTATACTTACTGTAAAATTGAGAGATATGCAGAAAACTGTACCTAATGTAGATTCTAGTTGTGTATTTATATTCAACACTATATTCCTTGGTTGGTCGATCAGCAACTTTCCCTTGCTAGTTGCCCTAAAGTTTAAATGGAAGCCACTAGAGGCTGCCCTATCCTTGTAATGTGACCTAGATCATGATGTGATTTATGCTGTGTGTATATGTTTCCTTTTTCACTTTTTTTCTAGAGTAAAAAACCTTGAAACCATGGATAAATGAGAGAGTTTTAGAAAACCATACCCAATGTGGGGATAGTAGTGCAAAAAGCAAATAATCTCAAGCACACTAAACACGTGCTCAAAACAAATCTTTGTGGCAATGCGTAGTCTGTACCACTATTTGATGTATTTAGTTGGAGCTTAATTTTCGTATTTTTAATGTCAGATTTTTGAACAAGCAAGCCTTTTGAGATAAGATTAGATTTTTTTGTCTCTCTTTGATGTAAAGGTCAAGATCTTTGGATTTCTCTCACAAATATATTAAGAGATTGGAAATCTTTGCTTTATTGATGATTTTTTCTTTTGTTGGATATTGTTTTTGTTAATAGGATTTCTGCCTATTTCTTTGCATTCTTCTTCTCTTGATCTTAATAAAACTCTTCTTTTATCCAAAAAGGAAAACAAAAAAGCCTCTTAACACTTGTTAAATGGTCTTGCCCAATCTCAAGATGAATTCCTCATGTTATACATGTGTTTGTCTGTTTTGACACCCATGCATGCACAAACCAAATCAAATTTATTTAGATGAACTTCACTTTTGCTTCGCATTGGTTTTGATGGAACTGAGAATTGGGTCATATAATGCACACTAAATGATCACAATCTAGGAAACTGCTACCACTTGAAGATTATGATTTCTTGGAAATGCTTTTACTACCAATACGCAATTCTTGCAAAATAGATTTTCGCTAAACTTAGTACATTGGCATCCTTCTGTTTTTGTGTAGGACTCTAAGTTAGATGTTACAATTGGGCCATATGAAACTTATGAGGACAAGCTTTTTGGATATAAGGTAATTCCAATGAAGCCTTGTGCAGCATTGATGAACTTGTTCAAATGTAGTAAAGAACCAGGAAAATGGTGTTTATCTAATGAAGTTCTTGGTTCAATGAGACTTTATAACAGATAAAAGATACATTTCCAAGAGGGTAACGTCCTAATAGTCCCATTCTATGCTTAAGTCATATTATGGGGTTACTAGTTGTTACTTTTGCTCGCTAAACTAACATTACCATTTGAAAATACCTTATAATGAAAATATGGGTAATTTTTTTTTTGAACAATAACGAATAAACTATTTTGAAAACCAAGAGCCATGAGCGCATTGTAAACGTATAATATAAATATCGCTATCTTATATATGCAGTGCGAATAAAATAAATAGAAGTAACAAGAATAACAAAGATCTCAGATAAATATAACATTCATTCCACGACCATCATAGTTAATATAATAATAGCAATGCCAAGAGTCATACATAAGGATAATAATGAGTCCGATATCTACTGTCGGCCCTACAGAAAAAACCTAACAAATACATTAGCAAAGGAAATACATAGAAAATCCCATCTACCCATACATGCCAAAAGAAAATGATAACCCTATAACTACAACCAAAAAGGGCTATTCTCGTGCTTGGCTCCGCATGTAATCACCACTTCACTCATCAGGCAGGAGGAAACCATTCCTGAAACCATCGGGAGCAACATCGCCACGTCTTCCTCCTCGGGCACACCCATGCCCATGGCCACTAGGCACAGCACGGGTACGAATGAACCCGCGACCTCGAACCGGGGGTGGTAAGTGAAGAGGAGCTGCTGAAGAAGAAGATGAATCAGACGTTAGGTGATAGATAGGAGGGCTCGGATAGGTCAGTCTCCACATGATAGCTTAGATAGGATGGCTCCGAAGGATCAGAATCCAATGAAACAATCGGCGTCAGATGGGTATCCGAGTTAGACTCTCCATCAGTGGGGTATCTCGGCGGCTGAAAGTAGGGGCAGATGTCATCCAGGGTAAAATCGCTGTATGACTGATGTGGGTGGAAAAACGAGCTCATAACTAGTACTTGAACCGAACGATCATGGAAGATGTAGACCCTCATAGCTGCACTCATAGACATTATAGAGGAATTTAGCACTGAGTCAAAGCGCCAATGCCATATCGGGAACTCAATGAAGATCAATACTGTGCCCAACGCCAGCATCCTCTGAAGATGACACAGAAACGTACGAGTGAGAAATACTAGATTTCTCAGTAGGATTGTGACTAGACAAACACTGTGTCATCATCATTGTCTCAGCCACTTCGAGTTTAATTATAAAAACAGTGGACATGTATAGGTTCAATTTTAATGATTTCGAAAACATAAATCCCGAAGCAGGTTACTGTTAAACTTAATGCCACAATCATATCATCATAAGTAAACATACATATGAAAGCATGAAATAAACATTCATAATGCATATAGACAATATAGATACATGCACTGACATGCAACCTCATAGACTTAACCATGGTTTTACTTCAACTTTACTTTCATTCTTAGCACATGCTTAACATTCATTACTTTTCCTTCAAAATAGACTGCTTTTGGACATGAGCTCATTCCGTGATCGTCGTCACACAGTATTAACCAAATCAGGCTAAGCTGATATTAGTTACCTCTAAGTTAGAGGGTCCTCCATGTCACCTTGCCTCCCCTATAGAGGTTCCTTGAGTCTTTGTAGATCACCGTCTCTTACTTCCCTTACCGAAGTGATTGAAGGATCATATCCTGTTCTTTCTTTTCTTATCATTATACTTTACATGCATAGTACTTTTTTGACAAGACACATGCAATGATATGACTAAGTCCATAATTTTGACAGAAATTCAGCAGCATGATGGCTAGACTGGAGCTTCCCCAAAATGCCAATCATAAAACTTTCAACTAACAATCCATTATATCCATCTCATATCATCACACCAATCATTCAATCATGAGGTAATACTCAATGAAACTTGTCATACATCATGCCTAATGACATCATACATTCATACCCTAAAAAGGTTTATAGTTGTGTTATTCTTTGTGGGAAGTCTTATGAGCCATCATGTGATTTTCGATGGTTACCCATGAGAGGATTACATAGTTAAATAAATGTGTACATAGTC